>CM025149.1:24748956-24768293 GCA_013467495.1 Gossypium gossypioides | reverse complement strand
TATTAATCCTATGTCCTCTCGGTTTTATAAGTTTTTTTGCTTCAGTATTTGACTCTATACTGGTAAAAGTAACGTCATTTGTGGGAGCTCAAACCAATCAAGTGAACTTCTTTAAAGAAATATTTTAAAAGTATTAGTGGCCCTGGACGGCTCCCCGATCCTCACTGAACGTTAAAGAAATCAAACTCATACACCACCATAAAAGTATACTTGATGTCTCCATTCTAAATGTTGTAGTAAAAAATGAACTTAATTCATGGTGATGCAAGAACACCGAGAGGAATCGGTATTGTGATTGCATTAATAGGAATATTACTATATAAGGAACACTCATGATTCTTATTCTTTCTTTGCTCGATTTGATGTGTTTTGAAAAGTGACTGAGTACCCGAATATGTAAGTTGGGACATACAAATTTTATAGAAACTAAATGGTCTCACGATTGTTCAAATTTTTAATTACTTATGCAACTTTAGTTCTAACCAAATATTTAATTTCATTCATTTCCATACCTGTCATGAAATGATTAGTGACACATAGCGAATTGTAAACTCACTTAAACCTGAAGGTTTCTACAAATCCAACAAAACCATGCAATAGAATATATATACTAGATATGTTAGATTAATGTATTTGATTGATCTGGTGCCCATACCAACTTAAGATTGATGAAAACACCATGATAATTAATGTTATTATTGTTAATCTATTTCAAACCACACATTTCATTATTCATTAAATGTTTTTTTCAAACACACATTTATGTTCTAAATTTATGATTTCCACAGATACGCGTGTGAAAAAAATTCTAATTATGTATTAGTAGGAGAGAAGAAGAGAATAGGCTGGAATCGCATAAAAGAAATTTTACTGATGATCATTCAGAAAAATCCCAAATGTACTATGCTTGGGTATCAAATGTTGTATGTAAAAAGGGGAGGACACATGCATATAAAATAGTGTTTTTAGCAAGGACAGCCGATTGTGCAGCTGAGTGGTTCGGCATATTTTATGAGTTCGGGGACCATTTGACTGGGTTTGAAAGGCATCTTTTTGTCGGCACCAAATTGCTTGTTGGCACTTGGATTACCAGATGGTTTAAAGAAGGCACCGTTCTAGAAGTATTCACCCTGTGGTACCCAGTTCCAATTCTTCCACTGTGCCGGCTTTAAGAATCCCCTACAAGTCACCTCCTTAGCCCCGAAGGTGCCTGGCGCGGAATACCTATTGCCCTGGCTGATAATTGTAGGGTGGCTGGTGCTGCCAATGGTATACAGGAACCAGTGATTGTAGTTATTGTTGATGACATGAATAAAACCAAACCGGCACCTAGGCATCCTTTCTACCAATCCTTTACTGAAGTGGTTCAAAGCAACAGTGACCTACATCTTCTTGTCAGCACTGTAAGAGTCGCTTGCTTCAAAAAACATCACCTAGAATTTTTTTCATTTCAATTGTACTATTTTTGTTAATCAAAAAATTCCTCGTCGTGCCTAGTTTAAAATAAAAAGGAAAGTAAGATTACATCGTTATGGTCAGTGAAATGGCAGTTAGAAATGGTAACTGCAGTGGATCCTTAAATGACATCGATAAGGCCACCGGCGCAATGGTGAAGGGATAGATGGTCGAGCCAAACATTGGTTGCTCCAAAACGAGAGACCCCATCTCCGTCGCTAGCACCCCATAACCCATGGTGGTTTTCATCATCATTGATCTTGCCATCCTTGGCGAGATTAATGTGATGGATTTGAAGGCCATGGATAATGACGTTCTTTGCAAATTGGACGGTAATACTAGGACCATTAAAAATTTCCAAGTTTGCTCCCCTTGCATTAATGGTCTTATCACTTGTAACAATGAGCTCCTGTTCCAGCGTGATGGTCATGGACCCTTTGAAAGTGATCCAAAGTGGTCTAGTTTAGGTGACAGCATGACACAGAGTTTCAGGCTTGGGGTCAGTAGCATTATCAATAGGGTCAATGACCACATAAAACTCACCACCCTTTCCATCGGTAGTACCATGAGCAAATCCAAGGACACAGTCAGACAACTTCTTCCTATTCTTTTCCAAGTCAGGATCACATCGCCTGCAACTATCAACGTGTTTTGTAACCTCACACGCACTTCTTCCTGGTTTTGCAAATTTTGGTTCTGAGTCAGATTTTGTCTTAATTGTATTCCTATGTGTTTCGATCCTTTGCTAGGCCTTAATAAGGGTAGTTGAGACTTTGTTTTGGCTCAGACATATGTGTTTTATGTAATCGTTACACTAGTTTAATGATTCAGTAATGTGATGTTGCCTAATAATTGTGTATCGTGATATCTGATTCTGAACCTGGACGATTGGATGTGTGCACCTCTGATTCAGTTTGACTGTCTGTATGTTGTTTCTGTAAGTCTGTCTGTATACATGCATTTTCATAAAGTTTTTTGTATTGGTTGCGAAGAGAAGGAAGTCTTATCTAGTTCGGCAGTTCAACTGCATTACATCTGTACTGCGGTTTACCGCACAGTATTATACATATGTCAGCTCAGCTACATATGGTCATTTACGTGGCTTAGTTCCACATATGTGATGTGTAGGGTTGGGTGGGCCTTTCGAGGTCCTACGTAGTGTGCGTAGTTGGTTGGGCTACCATTACCTTATTCGTGGTGTGAATGGGGATCAGAATGGTGTTCGGTTGGTGGGGTGGGTTTGTTTTTAATTTGTTTTGCATCAGTACATACATCTATTTTTGGAAAGATATGTGCACAATGATATAATGTGCTTTGTTTGTTACGTATGGTTGGGATGTTGGTTTCGTGTTTACATTCTGAATTTGTAATAGACTTGAAAGTACATTTCGCTATTGAACTGCTAATTGAAATTATATTTTGTAACTTTGTTGTTTGTTATGTATTGAAATTATATTTTGTAACTTTGTCGTTTGTTACATTTCGAACTCACATTGAGCTCGTGTAGCTCACCCCTTAGTTTTCCCCTTTTTAGGTACTTTGGTTTTCTGAAGCTAGACTCGGCATGCCGAAGGTCTCGGAAGTGTCATAATTTTAAACAAAATAACTAGTATTCTCTTTTTAATTTTGACTGTTTTGGACTGTCATTACTAAAAAGGGACTGTGGTATAAATTAAATTTTGGATTTCCATAAGTTAAGTTTTGTCTCAGAATGAATTTTTGATTCTATGGATTTCTATTTCCGAACGTTATAACGTATTCTGAAGTTTTTTGTTTTAAATCATAAAATATTAAATGGAGCTACATTTGAATGAGATTCTGACAAATCATTTGTGAATGGCTTTCCGATCACTTCGATGATCAATGTGACCTCCGGGATTCAGTCTAAACTTCTAGGTCAGGTTTTGGGGTGTTAGACACAAGCTGGCGGTCGAAATGTAAGCTACACGATGCTGCTCACACAAGATGATGTGTATCTGCAACAAATGCCGGACCTCAGCCATCGGTAGGACATTCAAGACCAACACCCGAAACATGGTAACCCTAATGACTTGTCATTTGTATCCTATACATTCCTAAGGTTCGATCAGGGTTCAATAGTTGTCAAATGTTGTTGAATTTTCATCGTTTCTTTAAATGATAAATTTCATATTTAACACATATATATTGATTCATTTACAATAGAACAACATATCAAACATTCAATCTAATCAACATTTAAGTGATCATAGTTCATACGAACTTACCTCACTAAATTTGTAGAAATGACAAAGTATAGGGCCTATTTGGTAATCTTCCCTTCTTCTTGATTTTCCACTCTTTATTGATCTAAATAAATAATTTAATTAAATTTATTAATTTAGACAGCAAAGTCACTCCATATTATGCAATTTAGACCTTTTGACATTTTACAAAATTACCCTCAACTTTTTATTTTTATTCAATTTAGTCCCTATGTCCTAATCATGCAAATAAATCAATTTTATTGAAAATTTATACCATTCGACTGTCAATAGCATCCATTTCAGCCTATTTTTGCAAAAATTTCATATCTTGTACATGTATGCTCATACGAGTTGTGAATCGGTATGCTCTCTTTTGAGCTGTAAGTTGGTATGCTCTCACGAGCTGTAAATTTGTAAGATCATACGAGCTGTGGTGTGTCCGTAACACATGTAGGACCTTAACTAAATCGGTAACCCTAATGACATGTCATTTGTATCCTACGAATTCTTAAGGCTCAAACGGGGCTCGGTAATCGTCGTACGTCATCGGATATATGTTTGGTATTTATACATGGCAATTATAAAAATCACATACTTATAATCCAATTAAAACATATAAATACTCAATTTAATTAGACGACTTTCCTCGATGAGTATACGTAGATACGGAGGCGATTAATTTAAGATTTTCTCTTTGCCTCGATCTAACTCCTTACGAGGTCTGATAGGATCTATACGGATAAATTTAACCCAAATTCAATATATTGCACATTCAATTTAGTCCAACACATTTTTTGGAAAAATCACCATTTTGCTCCTATAGTTTTAATTTCTTTGCATTTTAGTCCCTAAGCTCCAAAAATGAAATTCATGCAATTTTTCCCCTGTAGGTTTAATTTCTTTCCATTTTAGTCACTAGGCTCGAAAAATGAAATTCATGCAATTTTGCCCCTATAGTTTTAATTTCTTTCCATTTTAGTCACTAGGCTCGGAAAATGAAATTCATACAAATTTTCCCCTACCAAAGCCTATTCAATTTTTATACATGCTTATAGCAACCCACATATTTCACAAATTCACAAATTTTACCATGAATTTATCACATTTTTCAATTTAGCTCCTAATTGATAATTTCCTGAAAAATTCATTTACAAAAGTTGTTTACCTAACAACAACCATTCATTTTCTAACATCAAATTTCAAAACTCATATATATTCATCAATAGTAAAATCCTAATAGTTTAACAGTTTCACAAATTAGTCCTCGGGCTAGCTAGATTAAGCTACAACGATCCCGAAAACATAGAAAACATTAAAAACGAGACAAAAATGCATACCTATTTGAACATTCGATTGAAGAAAGGAAAAATAAAGATGAATGCTTTATTTTGTTTTATTAATTTTAACATATAATTACTAATTTCCAAAATTAACCTAAATAATTAATACAAATTTTCAAAATGGCCAAGCCAACATCTTCCATTAACTCATTTATGGTCTAATTACCATATAAGGACTTCCACTTTAAAGTTCTATAGCTACTTAATACCTTTAGCCTATAGAACCCCACTTTTGCACTTTACGTGATTTAGTACTTTTTATCAAATTAAGCATGTAAATGGTAAAATTTCTTAACAAAATTTTTATACGGTAATACTATCATACTGTAGGCAATAAAATAATCATAAATAAATTTTTCGACTTCGGATTGTTGGTTCCAAAACCACTGTTACGATTTCACTGAAAACGGGTTGTTAGAACTCTCCCCCCTAAAGGGATTTTCGTCCCTAAAAGTCTTACAAGAAAAAAGGTCCGGGAATTGCTTTCTCATAGCTTCCTCGGGTTCCCAGGTGGCTTCTTCTATTCTGTGTCGCTGCCAGAGAACTTTTACTAAAGCTATGTTCTTAATTCTCAATTCTTTAACCTCTCGTGCCAGAATTCTGATCGATTTTTCATTGTATGACATATCAGGTTGAATCTCAACATCCGTCAGGAAGATAACGTGTGAAGGGTCAAATTGGTACCGTCATAACATAGACACGTGAAAGGCATTATAAATCTTTTCTAGTTCTGACGGTAAAGCTAATCAATACGCAACAAGTTCGATTCTTTCAGTAATCTCATACAGTTCAATAAATCGCAGACTCAGCTTCCCTTTGCGACCGAATCGAAGAACTTTCTTCCAGGGTGATAGTTTCAAGAATACTTTGTTACCTACTTGGAACTCTATGTCTTTACTTTTAAGATCTGCATAAGATTTCTGGCAATCTAAAGCTGCTTTCAAACTGTCTCGGATCACTTTTACTTTTTCTTCAGTCTTGCGAATCAAATCAATCTTGTGTATCTTTTTCTTACTGAGCACAGTCCAGTGTAGCAGAGTTTGGCATTTACAACCATACAGAGCCTCACACAATGCCATCTTTATGCTCGAATGGAAACTGTTATTATATGCAAATTCGACCAACGATAAATATTTCTCCCAGTTGCCTTCAAAAACTAAAACACAACACGGAAGCATATCTTCAAGAATTTGAATCACATGCTCGGACTGACTATCGGTCTGAGGGTGAAATGCAGTGCTAAAATGCAACCATGTACGAAGAGCTTCCTATAGCTTTCTCCAGAATCACGATGTAAACCGTGAATCTCCATTCGAAATAATGGAGACTAGCACTCTGTGTAATTTGACAATCTATGGAATGTATAACTGAGCTAATCTATCAAGGGTGTAGTCTGTACGTAGTGGAATAAGATGTGCAGATTTCGTCAAATGATCTATGATAACCCAGATGGCATCTTTCTTTCTTAGTGACAAGGGTAAACCCGATACGAAATCCATATTAACTCTCTCATTTCCACTCCAGTATCACTATTGGCTGTAACAATCCTGAAGGTACCTACTGTTCAGCTTTAACTTGCTGACATACCAAACATCTCGATACAAAATCAGAAATCTCACATTTCATTCCTGGCCAGCAGTACACCTGTCTGAAATCACTGTACATTTTATTGCTTCCCGGATGAACAGACAAGCTACCACTATGAGCTTCGTGTAAGATTCTCTGAAAGAGCTCTAAATTCTTCTGTACACAAACTCTACCTCTGAACAATAAACAATCATCATGTCCTATCTAAAATTCTGAATTAGAAGTCGACTCACATTTTTCCCGTTTAGCTAACAATCATCATCACACTTCTGAGCTTCATAGATTTGTTGTAAAAACATCGATCTAGCTATCAACTCAGCTAAGATCAAATCATCGTCAGATAACATCAATTGCATATTCATCGCTCACAGAGCAAATAAAGACTTTCTACTCATAGCGTCAGTAACTACATTCGCTTTTCTCGGATGATAATTAATGATCAACTCATAATCTTTTAACAGTTCGAGCCATCTACGCTGCCCCAGATTCAAATCTTTCTACGACATTAAATACTTTAAACTTCTGTGATCGATAAATATGTGACATTTTTTGCCGAACAAATGGTGTCAACAAATTTTCAATGTAAACACAATAGCTGCCAACTCTAAGTCATGCATCGGATAGTTCTTTTCGTGCTGCTTTAACTATCTGGAAGCATAAGCTATTACTTTGCCTTCCTGCATCAAAACAAAACCTAAACCGTTTAAAGATGAATCGTTGAAAATCATAAATTCTTTATGCGATTCAGACTAAACCAAAACTAGTGCTTCGATCATCAATGCTTTCAACTAATTAAAACTTTACTGACATTTTTCAGACCATTCAAACTTTACATCTTTCTACAATAGCCACATTATCGGTGTAACTATCATTGAGAACCCTTTAACAAATCTTCAGTAATGACCAGCTAATCCCAGAAAACTTCTGACTTTTGATACATTTTTTGGTGGTTTCCAATTAACAACTGTAGAAATTTTACTCGGATTGACTCTAATGCCTTCAGCCAATACTATGTGTCCCAGAAAATCGACTTCTCAGAGCCAAAACTCACATTTGCTAAATATAGCAAATAGTTGTTCATCTCGTAGGGTTTGTAAAACAATTCTCAAGTGTTCAGTATGCTCGAACTCGTCTCAAGAATAGATCAGAATGTCGTTAATAAATACCATTACAAATCTATCTAAATATAGTCTGAAGATTCTATTCATCAAATTCATAAATATTGCAGGTGCATTTATTAAACCAAATGGCATCACAAGAAATTTGTAGTGTTTGTACCTGGTTCTAAATGCAATTTTTGGCATATTAGAATCTTTCACTCGTAGCTAATAATAACCAAAACAAAGATTAATCTTCGAGAATATTGTGGCACCTTTCAACTGATTAAACAAATCGTCAATATGAGGTAGTGGATATTTGTTCTTGATTGTAACTTTGTTGAGCTGATGGTAATCTATACACAATCTCATCAATCCGTCCTTTTCCTTAACAAACTAAACTGGTGCAGTTCAAGGTGAAAAATTGGGTCGAGCAAAACCCCTATCTGTCAACTCTTGCAGCTGTGCTTTCAACTCTTTCAACTCAGTAGGAGCCATTCTGTAAGGTGCTATTAATATCGGTGATGTCCTTGGTACTAGTTCAATAGTAAGCTCAACCTCTCTGATTGGCGGTAATCCAGGTAACTCCTCTGGAAACATATCGGGATACTTGCAAAGCATTGGCACTGATTCATTGTTTGATTCAAACATTTTAGTATCCAATACATAAGTAAGGTAAACATTGCAACCTTTTCTCTCATATTTCTAAGCTGACATAGCTGATATAACCATAGGAAACACATTCGAACTATCTGATTCAATACGAAGTGTCTCACCATTCTGACATTTCAATACAATAAGCTATCGTCTATATTTCACAACAACATCATGAAGAGTTAACCAATCCATGCCCAAAATCACATCAAATTCATCAAATGGTAACAGCATCAAATCAACCGGATAATTGTAACCCCGAGTCATCAAAGGACAATTCTTATAGACTTTATCAACTAATACATACCGACCTAGGGGGTTTGATACTTTAACCACAAATTCAGTGGACACGATAGGTAAATTCTTACTAGAGACTAAATTCGTGCACACATATGAATGAGTGGATCCCGGATCAATCAAAGTAGTAATATCAATATCCAAATAGAGAAAGCACCGATAATAACATCTGGCGTAGAAGCATCATCTCATGCACGAATAGCATAAGCCCTAGCTGGTGCTTGTGCCTCAAATCTCACAGCAGAATCTTTCATTACACCATGACTACCACACACATTTCTAGGATTACGAGGTGGTTTACCTCTCGTAGCAGTATTACTCGGCCTCGTGGTCTGAGCTTTCTCTTTCTCGAATTTCTCTGAACAATCTCTAGGATAGTAGTCTAAGGAGCCACACCTGAAACACGCTCTATTCTTCACTTGATACTCACCATAATGTAGTATATTACAGTGCTTACACTCGGGTCTGGCATCTCTGACACTAACCACACTCGCTATAGATGTAGCTTGAGGTTTTGGACTGGAACGTCGGGTACCTCTGTCTCTACTAGAATAACCCACAGAAGCTGTAGAACAATTGTGATGTTCTTTTGATTTCTTTGATACTAAATTATATGACTTCCCAGTCAATCTCTTTCTCGAGTCTTTAGCTTCAAAATCAACACATCTTTTCTCTTTACTTAGCTCCTCTACTTTATGTGCTCGATCAACCAATACAACGAATTCTTTCAACTCAAGAATTCCAACTAGAAGCTTAATGTTTTCATTTAACCCTTCTTCAAACCTTTTACACATGGAAATCTAGGTCAGATACACTCCTAGGCATATTTGTTCAGTCTAACAAATTCTTGCTTATACTCTGACATAGTCATACGACCCTGTTTAAGCTCCAAAAATTCTTTACGTTTCTGATCCAGAAACTTCTGACCAATATAATTCTTTCAAAATTTAGTTTGGAAGAATTCCTAACGTGTTCTACCACTGATAAGTCAAATCTTTCATTAACGATACTACACATTTAACACATTCAACCGATGTAGAGGATAGCTCATCAAAAACCCTGATCGTATTCTCTAACCAGAATTCAGCTCTCTTAAGATTATCCTCAGTAGTAGCTCAGAATCCTTCAACCCCGTACTTACGTATCTTATCAATAGGAGGCTTACTAACTCAGATTGGTTCCACACCTTGAGGAATAATAAGGATCGGTTGAGGAGCAGGAGGGGTGAAGGTTGTTGAGTAGCCGGGTTCATCCGTACAAAATCGGTGAACCATTCACTCATCATCTGGAAGAAGGTTTCCTTACCCTCTTCTCCCCGACCCTCAGATACCGGCCTCACATCGCTCGATGCTACTCCGTGAATGGAGGCTTGAGCTTTACTCTCTACTTCATCGGAGTCAGCTCAGTTGGTGTCATTGCTATATGAAAACATGTTTCAAACAGTTATGAGATATCACACTATCACAGGTTATATAATGGCATGTATAGCTAGACTCGTACACATTACGTTCAGCCCGAGAATCAATTAAACCCGAATCTATCACCGAAATAAGGTTACAGAGCATTACCGGAGTTTACAAATCAAATAGACAGAAATTTCAAATATTTCATATCATTTCAATATTCATATTAAAACTAATCAAAATCATACATATTGTCCCTTATATGAGCCCTTGAAGCCCAAAACATGCATTAGCAACAAGTCGAGACTAAATCAAAAACTCAGAGAATTTTTCGAAAAACATTAAAAATTTTCAACATTGCAGAGGTCACATGGCCGTGTCCTAGCCCGTGTCTGTGCCCTTGTAACTCACTGACTTGGGCCACACGGCCAATCCACACGCCCATGTGCTAGGCTGCGTACCCTTCGAAGTAACCTCACATGCCCGTGTGCCAAGCCGTGTAATAGCCTAACTTGCAACCCTTTGAAAGCTATAGGGGACACACGGCCGTGTCACCTGGCCATGTGTCACACGCGGTTGAGACACACGCCTATGTCTTTGCCCGTGTGGACAAAAATATGCCATCTTACAAGCCATATTTCTCACCCAATTTGGCATAAACCTACACCCAACATTATGCATATAAGCAACCCATAATAAGGTGCCAAAACCATGCATTTTCTAGCCTCATACAAATGGTATGATCACATACAACCAATATGCCCTAAGGCACTCCAATAGACAATTTATAAACATGACTAACCGTGTGTTCAGTATAACCAATTGATCAACTAACATATATGCATATTTGCAACAAAACTTACCATATAGATCAATTATCAAAACATACCATTTGGTACCATTTATACCACTCAATCACTAGTATCAAATGGTCATATATTTCACATATAACTTGTACATTAAAAACACCAAATAAGCCATTCAAACAAGTACCAATTCACAACAATTCTATCAAGCTTCAAAGCTTATACGAAATGCATATTCAAACCACCATTTTACCTTCCATCATTCTACCATATCAAGCCACACATCAACATGATAAGGCAACCTATATACATACCCAAATATACCAAAACACAAGCCAAATCATATGACCACAATCACAACAACACATATAGGCCAACATTAGCCAAAATAACCTATAGATGCCATTATAACCAAAACTAAACCAACCGAAAGTACCAAAAGAGTTGATGAATAGTGTGATATAGCTCTGACAAGCCTCCAACCCGAACGAGCTTTCGTTTCACTAAAAAACACGAAAAATACACAGAGTAAACATTTAAGCTTAGTAAGTTTGTATAACATAGAATTTAACTTACCATTTAGGTAAGTAAACATAGCATATCCCAACTCAATTTGGCCAAATGCCTAAGCACATATTCACCAACATGGTAGCCATGTAAAGCACATATAATAGCCAATAAATATGAATGAACATAATAATTAAGCAAGTTTCATTTACATGTATCATCCATTTCATGTTTCAATACATCATAGAATATCATTTCCATATATTTCATGTATATACCTATAATAGTTCATATCGAACTCATATGATCTTGTAATAGAACATTACCCGTTGAACCATTGAGAATATCGTTGGATACTCAAGATAGCTCACACATAGTGTGCTAAACTATAATCCGTCAAATCCTATACATGTATGCTTATACGAGTTGTGAATGGGTATGCTCTCTCTCGAGCTGTAAATTGGTATGCTCTCATGAGCTGTAAATTGGTAATCTCATATGAGCTGTGGTGTGTTTGCAATACATGCAGGACCTCAACCAAATCGGTAACCCTAATGACATGTTATTTGGACCCTACGAATTCCTAAGGTTCAAACAAGGCTCGGTAATCGTCGTACGTCATCAGATATGTGATTAGTATTTACACATGGCAATTATACAAATCACATAATTATAATTCAATTAACACATATAAATACTCAATTTAATTACACGAACTTACCTGGACGAGTATACGTAGATATGGAGGCGATTAATCTGAGATTTTCTATTTGCCTCGATCTAGCTCTGTACGACGTCTGATTGGATCTATACGGATAAATTTAACCCAATTCAATGTATTTCACATTCAATTTAGTCCAACACATTTTTTGGCAAAATTACCATTTTGCCCGAATACTTTTAATTTTTTTGCAATCTAGTCCTTAGGCTCGAAAAATGAAATTCATGAAAATTTTCCCTACTCAAGCCTAACTAATTTTTATACATGCTTATAGCAGCCCACATATTTCACAAATTAACAAATTTTACCATGAATTTATAACATTTTTCAATTTAGCCCTTAATTGATAATTTCATAAAAAATTCATTTACAAAAGTTGTTTATCTAACAACAACCATTCATTTTCTAACATCAAACTTAAAAACTCATATATATTCATCAATGGTAAGACCCTAATAGTTTAAAAATTTCACAAATTAGTCCCTGGGCTAGCTAGATTAAGGTACAACGATTTCAGAAACATAGAAAACATTAAAAACGGGACAAAAATGCATACCTAATTGGACAAAATAAGCTTGCCGAACCTACTTGAACAATTTTCTTCATTGGACATTCGGTTGAAGAAAGGAAAAATAAAGATGAATTCTTTATTTTGTTTTATTAATTTTAACATATAATTACTAATTTCCAAAATTACCCTTAATAATTAATCCAAATTTCAAAATTGCCAAGCCAACATCTTCCACTAACTCATTTATGGTCCAATTACCATATAAGGACTTCCACTTTAAATTCCAACAGCCACTAACTCATTTATGGTCCAATTACCATATAAGGACTTCCACTTTAAAGTCCAATGGCTACTTAATACCTTTAGCCTATAGAACCCCACTTTTGCACTTTACGCGATTTAGTCCTTTTTATCAAATTAAACATGTAAACGGTAAAATTTCTTAATAAAATTTTTATACAGTAATACTATCGTGTTGTAAAAAAAATAATCATAAAATAAATTTTCTAACTTCAGATTTGTGGTCCTGAAACCACTATTCTGATTTCACTGAAAACGGGTTATTACAGTGTCCGTGCCCTGTAACTTTTTGACTTGGGTCACATGGCCAAGCCACACGCCCATGTGTTAGGCTGTGTAACTGCCTGACTTGCAACCCTTTGAAAGCTACAGGGAACACACGACTGTGTTGCCTGGCCGTGTGTCACACACGGCTGGGACACACGTCTGTGTCTCTGGCCATATGGACAAAAAATAGGCCATTTCCAAGCCATTTTTCTCATCCAACAAGCACATAACTACAATAAATTTTCCACATATAAAGAAGCCTTAATGTTTCACTTAAAACATGCATAACCAAGCTAAATCAATATGTCATATATTCATACAACCAATAGGCCCAACGGGCACCTCATTCACAACAACTAACATGTACTTTATAGATGCATAATTTAGGCATAAAACAACTAACTTGTAATGCATTGCATATCAACATTTACTTCTATGTTCACTTATTTTAGCCACACTCATTATACCAATTTGGCCATTCAATGTTCATTAACAAGTATTAGTACAAATTGCCATAAATTTCATCTACATCTAATATACCAAAAAAACTACATTCAGACATGTCTAAGAACAACACATAGCATACATTTTAGTTACCATTCCATGTTCCACCATTCAAGCACCTAATATATTGTTAACATAACAACTTAATTCATGAAACATTAAAACCATTCACAAGTGTTTTCCTTCATAACATTACATCAAGTCAAAATATTTATATATACAAACCTAGAAAACAAGATATCTAAACACATAACTCCGTAGTTCATCATTATACCAAAACAATTAGATACATATATATACATATATAGCCACATATACATGCCACAACCCTAAAGAGTTTAAAAGCTACCAACAAAGATGGATAGTGTGAGCCAAAGATTCGATCCGTCAAAAGTCAACAAAAGTGATCTACAAAATGACACACAAAAGCATATAAGCTTATGATGCTTAGTAAGAACATAGAAAATTAATTAACTTAACATTAATTGAATAATACACTTATTTTACATGATTGAAGTTACCAAATGTAATCAAGGCACGTAACTGCAAATCAGGGGTATCGAAGTACAACAAGGGCACGTATGTGCAATCAAGGGTACCGAAGTACAACAGGGGCACGTATGTACAATCAGGGGTAGTGATCAGGGAATAATTACATAGCAGTTAACTACTTAATTATAAAATGAAATACATACAGAAATTCAATTATACAATTTGTGACTATCAACTTACATCGACAACTAGCATGTAGGATTACGATCGACTAATTCACAACTTTTGCCTTTCCTCGATTCAAATCTGGTTGAGTTTTATCTTGATATAAATAAATAAACTCAACCAATTTAATAACTATTCTATTCATTTCAATCCAAAATCATATTTTTCAAAATTACACTTTTACCCCTAATATTTTGATTTCTTTATAATTTAGTCCTTAAGCTCGTAAATGAAATTCATGCAATTTCACCCCTACCCAAGCCTAACCGAATTTTATACAAGCTATTAATAGCCCCCGTATTTCATTATTTCGCAATTTACACCATGGGCATTTCACATTTTACAATTCAATCCCTAATTAACAAATTTATCAAAAATCACTAAGCAAAAGTTGTTTATCCAACAACAAGGTTTCATTTTCAATCATTAAACTTCACAGAAAAACATAGATTCATTCATGACAAAACTAGAATCTTTTAACAGTTTTGCAAATTAGTCTCTGAGCTAGCTAGATTAAGCTACAACGACTCCAAAAACGTATAAATCATTAAAAACAAGACCAAAATTCACTTACATGCTTTAGAAAACCCTAGCCGAATACACAACCTCCTTCCATGAGGTTTTTCACCCTTATTTTCAGTGCAAAAAGATGAACCAACAAGATGACATTTTTGTTTTCATTATTTTACTTAGTTTATTTATTAAATTACAACTTCAACCTTAGTTATTAACCTTTAAAACCATTAAATATGTATCTATATTTGTCCACTAATAATACTAGTGGTCTAATTACCATTTAAGGACTCATAATTTAAGGTTCTAATAGCCATTTAATACCTTTAGCTACTAGAACTCCACTTTTGCACCTTTTATAATTTAGTCATTTTTATCGATTTAAGCATGCAAACGGTAAAATTTCTTAATGAAATTTTTATACTATAATACTAACATGTTATAGACATTAAAATAATAATAAAATAAATATTTTCATGCCAAATTTTTGGTCTTGAAACCACTGTTTTGATTTCATTGAAAATGAGCTGTTACACATCTCCCCTAAAGGAATTTTCGTCCCTGAAAATCTTACCAGAAAAGAGGTTCAAATATTGTTTTCTCATAACTTCCTCAAGTTCCAAGGTGGTTTCCTCTATACCGTGACTTTGCTAAAGAACCTTTACTAAAGCTATGCTCTTATTTCTCAATTATTTAACCTTTCGAGCCACAATTCTGATCGGTTCTTCATTATACGAAATATCAGGCTGAATCTCGACATCCGCCAGTGAAATAACATGGGAAGGGTCAGATCGGTACTGTCATAACATAGATATGTGAAACACATTATAAATCTTTTCTAATTCTGGCGGCAAAGCTAAACGATAAGCTATTGGCCTAATTCTTTCAATAATCTCATATAGCCCAATAAATCGCGGACTTAGCTTTCTTTTGCGACCGAAACGAAGAATTTTCTTCTAGGGTGATACTTTCAGGAATACTTTGTTGCCAATTTAAAATTCAATGTCTTTACGTTTAAGATCCGCATACGATTTCTGTCGATCTGAAGGTACTTTCAAACTATCATAGATTACTTTCACTTTTTCTTCGATCTCCCTAATCAAATCAAGCCTGTGAATCTTTTTCTCATTGAGCTCAATCTAATATAAGGGAGTTCAACATTTACGACCATACAAAGATTTATACGGTGCCATCTTTATGCTCAACTGATAACTGTTATTGTATGCGAACTCAACCAACAGTAAATATTTCTCCCAGTTGCCTTCGAATTCTAATACACAACAACAAAGCATACCCTAGAGTATTTGAATTACTCACTCGGACTGACCATCGGTCTGAGGATGGAATACAGTGCTAAAATGCAATCGCATACCTAGAGCTTCCTGTAGCTTTCCCCAGAATCGTGATGTAAACCACGGATATCTATTTGAAATTATAGAAACTAGCACCCCGTGCAATCTGACAATCTCAGCAACATAAAACTTACCTAATCTCTCAAGGGAATAATCTATACATATCGGGTTAAAATGTGTAGATTTCATTAGGCGATCAACGACAACCCAAATTGCATCTCTCTTCCTCGGAGACAAGGGTAATCTCGATACGAAATTCATGGTGACACGCTCCTATTTCCATTCCGGTATTACTACTGGCTATAACAAACTAGAAGGTACTTGATGTTCAGCTTTAACTTGTAGACATACTAAACATCTCGATACAAAGTCTAAAATCTCTCGTTTCATACCTGGCCACCAGTACATTTGTTTCAAATTGCTGTACATTTTATTGCTACCAGGATGAACAGACAAGCTACCACTATGAGCTTCATGCAAAATCTTTCAGATGAGCTCCGAATTCCTTGGCACACAAATTCTGCCCCTAAAAAGTAACCAGTCATTAGCCCCAATCAGAATATTTGAGTCAAGAGTCGACTCACTCTATTTCCTTTTTGCTAACAACATGTCATCACTCTTCTAACCCTCATAGATCTATTGTAAAAAAATAGGTCTGGCTTTCAACTCAGCTAAGATTGAACCATCATCAGACAACATCAAACGTATATTCAATGCTCGCAAAGCATACAAAAACTTTCTACTCAGAGCATCAGCAACTACATTCGCTTTACCCAGACGATAATCAATAATCAAATCGTAGTCTTTCAATAGCTCGAGCCACCTGCGCTATCTCAAATTCAAATCTTTCTGCGACATTAAATACTTCAAACTCTTATGGTCAGTGAAGATGTTGCATTTTTTTCCGTACAAACGGTGTCGCCATATCTTCAATGCAAACACAATAGCTGCAAGTTCTAAATCGTGTAATGGATAATTCTTTTCGTGTGACTTTAACTATCTAGAAGAATAATCTATTACCTTGCCTTTCTACATTAAAACACAACCTAAACCATTCAAAGAAGCATCAGTGAAAACCACAAACTCTTTACCCGATTTAGGCTAAACTAATACTGGTGACTCGGTCAACAATGCTTTCAAATGATTGAAACTTTGCTGACATTTCTTAGACCACTCGAACTTCACATCCTTTTGCAATAATCTTGTCATCAATTTATCAATCATCGAAAATCCCTTGACGAATCTTCTGTAATATCTAGCTAGTCCCAGAAAACTTCTAATCTCAGATACATTTCTCGGAGGCTTCCAAGCAACAATAGCTAAAATTTTGCTTGGGTCTACTCTGATGCCATCTGCCGACACAACATGTCCCAGCTAAAATTGGGCCTTTGAAAATAAAAGAACTAGGTATTCAATTTTAATAAAATTTTGTCAATAGTGTTATCAATTAGAATTTTTAAAATTATTTTTATATTAAATTTGATAAGTAAAGCACTAAATTCATGTAATTTTAAAAATAGAAGGATGAAATTTTAAAAGTCTAAAAGAGTATAGAGATTCGAGGCGTAATTGAACCTTTATGGTGATTTTTAATTCATATTTCATTATTGTTACTATCTATAGTAACTTTTTTTAAGTCATTAATTAATTCATTATCATGACTCAATCGGGCACAAACTCTACTAGGGAAATTAGAAATACTTTTCTTTCGTATTTAAAATAAGTTATATTATTCATGACTATTTTAGTCTCTTTATTTTTAAAAAAAATATAAAACATTCTTTTGAAGGGATTTGAACCCACATAAATAATTATGTTAGTAAAACTTTGATTTTCTTTTATGAATTTCAATTTTATTACGCACACTTTATTACCTCTAACAATTATAAATATCTAAACAATTATTTAAGCCCTTGACTAAGTTGATACCACTTGTCAATTGAGGATCAACTCCAAATATAGATGTCGAATTGTTAGTCTTATGTACTCTCGACTTTGCAAGTTTTTTTGCTTCAGTAGTTGACTCTATACTGGTAAAAGCAACACGTCATTTGTGGGAGCTAAAACCTATCAAGTGAACTTCTTTAAAGAAATCTTTTAACAGTATTAGAGACCTTGGACGGATTACCAACCCATGCTAAGCTGTAAAGAATTCAAACTCATACACTACCTTAAATATATACTTGACCTCTTCATTTTAAATGTTGTAGTAAAAACTCAAGTTTAGTTCATGGTGATGTGATAGTACTAGAAAGAACATATCTTTTCTCCCTACTTATTTGTTAATTTGTTCCCATATTTTCAGTTTAGTAATGTACATTTTATAACTCAGTGGATCTTAACTTAGTTATCCTTAATTTTGTCATGTTTTGGTACTGATGTCGCTGCATGAGTATTTTCAGATTGAGCCCAAAATTGTCGCTGCATCTGATAGTTGTCCGATAGGAACAAAAATGCTTGAGCTGTCCAGTCTGGTACAACTAACTTGTATGTACAGAGGCAACATGATTCTGATGAAAAGACTTCACATAAAAAGGAAAAAATAGGCTTTTTGGAGAGGATTATCTTCTTCATCCTATCTTTGAATCTTTTGGTTATGGCAACTTAAGTCTCATACGGGTGAACTGACGTGAAATGGATGCAGACCAGCTTTTGATGATGTGCCTTGAGTGCGACACAAGAGGGAATGGAGAGGTTCAAGTCGAGTTGTCTAGGAATAGTATTCTACACTTGTTTCTTTTATTTTTTTAAATGTCGGTGATTACTTTCTATTTCATGTTAGTATGAAAGTACACATGATTTCTGGGTTAAATGTTATTTTATTCAATCTTGCTTCTACTGTTTAATCTTTAGGTTTGAATGTTTTTAGCATGGAAGTGTTATTGCAGTCATTGACACTGGAAGGTGTAGTGACAGTCTAAGCTAACAAGCATGACAACGTCTCCTATGAGTGAACCAACGTGAAAGGGATGCAGACCAGCTTCTAACGAGGAACCCTAAGTGTAACACAAAAGGGAATAGAGAGATTCAAGTCGAGTTGTCTAGGAATAGTATTCTCCACTTATTTCTTTTATTTTTCTT
>CM025149.1:24735946-24748906 GCA_013467495.1 Gossypium gossypioides | reverse complement strand
AGAGATTCAAGTCGAGTTGTCTAGGAATAGTATTCTCCACTTATTTCTTTTATTTTTCTTTTCTAAACGCTGGTGATCACTTTCTATTTCATGTTAGTATGGAAGTACACATGATTTCTGGGTTAAATGTTATTTTATTCAGTCTTGCTTCTACTATTTAGTCTTTGGGTTTTAATGTTTTTAGCACGAAATTGTTATTGCAGTCATTGAAACTAGAAGGTGCAGTGATAGTTCAAGCTAAAAAGCATGAAAACGAAAGTTGCTTAGGATTAGAGGAATTTAATCTACTTGTACTTCATAGTGTTCTATTGCCAGCATCGAAAGGTGGGGTTAATGTGCATGTTTTAGTCTTAGATTAAATATAGAAGTTAAGCTTGGGAAGATATTCATTGCAATTTAATGCATCGACAATCACCTATCCTTTTATACCTTGTGAGCACTTAGGATTTTGTTGAATATTCACGTTAGGGATCCTAGTTTATCATTATCATATTTTATCTTGTTGCTTTCAAGTTATTTCTTCGACACGTACTCTCACAATTTATCTCGTTTCCATCCATTAATTGCACTTACATGGATAAACAAAAGACAACCATCCTCGTGGGATCGATATCCAACAGACTCATATTTGTCTACTATACTTGCATCAATAGTGTACGCTTGCACATTATTGCTGTGGCGTTAAACAACCAATCAAGTTTTGGCGCCGTTACCAGGGATTGTGTCTGTTTGATGTTTATTTTTGTTTGTTTTTATTTCATAATATTTAGTTGCTACTAACTTGTTTTCTTTTTGTTGTTATTTTCACATTTTATTTTAGCTGTTGTATGACCTGAAGCCATTCGAAGTTTATTACCAATTTTGATCCAGTAATTGAAAGAACTATTCGGAGGAGACTTCGAGAACAACGAAATATGGCTTTGCGAAGAAACAATGCAGTTATACCCTTGATGCAGAACCAAAATGCTAATGACCCACCATTGTCACAAGACGATTAAATACAAAATAGGAATATACGAGATTTTGTAGTACCTGCCTTGGATGACTTAAAACCAAGAGTTTTTAGGCGAGCAATCCAAGCTGGAATTTTTGAACTCAAGCCAATAATGTTCCAAATGCTGAATTTTAATGGGCAATATGCTGGGCTGCCACATGAAGATGCATTAGAGCATTGAAAATCATTTTTTTATTTGCGCTCCTTTAGTCAACAAGGCATTCCTTACAACGCTTTAAAGATGCAATTATTTCCTTATTCCTTGTAGGGAAGAGCACGTACTTGGTTCCTTTGGCTACCTATCGGATCAATTACTTATTGGAATGCACTAGCAACACATTTGTTTTGCGATTTAACCCACTGACAATGAATGCTTGTCTCCGAAATGATATTACAACTTATCATCAACTGGACGATGAGAATCTTCACACTACATAAGAATGTTATAAATCTTTACTTTGATGTTGTCCCATGCACGTCATTTAATAGGAAACACAAATTGAGGTTTTCAATAATGGGCTAAATTCACACACGAGGAATCGTGTCGACGCATCAGCCAATGGATCATTGCTGAATTGTACTTATAATGATGCTATTGGAATTCTGGAGAGAATTGCTCAAAATGCTTATCAATATCCTATCTTTAGAGCTGCACAACCAAAAGCTACTTCGGGAGTTCTTGAATTAGATGCAATATCTGCACTTAGTGCTCAAGTTTCTTCTCTTGTTAATATGATAAAAAAAATATGCAAGGGACTAGTGACGTTGCACCTATACAAGTTGCTCAACAAGTTGATGTTCCTAGTTTTTGTTATAAGATTTACATGACAATCACAGCTATGAAGATTGTCTACAACATGCAGAGAATGCTGGACAAAATGCTGCGACATTTCAATATGTGAATATATCTGCTCAAGGCAATTATAATTCAAGACAAGGGAATTACAATCAACAATAGCAAAACTACAATCAGCACACTCAGATGCATCCACAATAAGACCAGATGCATCCACACTAGACCCAGATGTAGCCACAACATTCTTCAATACTAAATCAACATGGTCAAGAACATCAACGACAATAGTACACGCAGGCTTCTCCTTCTGACTCGTTAACAGCTCTTGAGGCTCTAATGTAGGAGCATATGACTCGTACAGAAGCTATTGTGCAAAGGAATTCATCTTCTATCCAGGCGTTGGAGGGACAATTAGTACAACTTGCTTTGAATCTGAATACACGACCACCAGGCACACTACCTAGTGATACGAAAAATCCCAATCCGAGGGGAAAAGAACATTGCAAGGCTATCACACTCTGGAGTGGTAAACAAACTGGCTAGCCGACTACAGACTCTACTGTAGCACCTCAAGATACTGGTAAACTGACCCCTGGTGAGAAGGTTAAATCTGAAGATCTTGTCAATGTACCAGACAAAGAAGTTCCACAAATTGTCACTAATATGCCTAATGTCCGACCCTTGAAACTGTCAATGTAAATAAAGGTGTCGACGCAATCAGATATTTCTCCACCCTTACCTTTTCCACAAAGATTCAGGAAGAATGAGCAGGATAAGCAGTACCAACTGTTTCTGAACACACTGAAGCAACTTCAGATCAATATTCCTTTGGTAGATACTTTTGTGCAAATTCTGAATTATGGATAATTTGTGAAAGAGCTCTTGTCAAAGAAGAAAAAGCTAAGTGATATGGAAACTATTACACTCACAAAGGGTCGTAGTGCTCTTTTGACAAATAAGTTGCCCCTCAAAATGAAAGATCCTGAGAGCGTTACAATCCTATGTTCGATTGGCAACCATTATTTGGGCAAGGCTTTATGTGACTTGGGGGCTAGCATCAACCTAATGCCATTATCAACTTTCAGAAAGTTGGGAGTTGGTCACATGAAACCTACTGCAGTGACATTGTAACTAACCGATCAATCTTTGGCTCAACCTGAAGGGAAAATTAAAGATATCTTAGTTCGTGTTAATAAATTCATTTTTCCAGTTGATTTTATCATACTTGACTACGAGGCAGATAAAGAATGACTCGTGGCAAAGATACGCCGACAATGAAAGAGGCAGAGACCAACAAGACAAGGAAGTACAAAACCAATGCAAAAAAACAAGGGAATAAACTTGAATGCAGAGACATCATTGCTGCGCAAAATAAAGGATATCAAAAAGTTGGCCAATTCCATCAACAATAAGCAGATCAAGCTTGTCGCAACAGTAGAGGATATGGATAGATCAAAAAAAATTTCTACGTCTATACCAAGGCCTACAATAACTCCATTGTAGCCACATTATGCCAATTAAGCCCGACCCCACTCACAGAATTTCCAGTATTCCCACTAATTATCCGAGAGTATGAACACTCTTCTGAGGATAATGACCTAAGGGACCGAGATAGATCGGTGGAATCTCTTCCCATTCTGCACGTCTCTAATGTTGAGAAAGAAGAGGAATCAAGGGACATTGAGGAGTGAATGCGAAGGATTGATAGCCTGGTTGAGGGTGAAATCATTGCTAGTAAAGAGGTACCTACTTTTGAGGAGGAAGTTGTTGTTGAAGAAGAGGATGTCTGTGTTGAAGTTGTGAACGAGAAGGTCGACGAAGAAAGTACTAAGATAGAAGCTGCTAAGAAAGAATATATTGAGGACATTGTCAATGCATCTAAGTTTGTGGATGCAATTAAAGATAATCTGAAGCAAGACAGACCTAGACCGACGGAAGCTGTAGAGGTAACAAGTGGGGAGCACCACAATTCGTTGGCTATAATGGTGTACGTCGGACCACTCAAGGTGACCCTTCTCACACAAAAAGTAGTCGATGTTGCCGGGGCAGAGCCTGAACTTGAGGAGCGATCCAAGGACCATGCAAAGCCCAAAGAAAAGAAGAGAAAGTGCTCCAAAGACAAAAGGTGCAAGAAGAAACATCATGCAGCCACATTGATGGGCGAGGAAAATTGAGTTAGTTTATTTTAAGTTTTAGCTGTAGTATTCATGCAATGCATGTAGCTGTAATTTTCATTTTATTAGTGAAAATTATCGTTGTATTTTTATTGTGATCCCATTTTAATCTTAGTGTATTGGGGACAATGCAAACTTTAAGTTTGAGGGAATGCATATAGGGATTGGAAATACACCCATGTTTCAAAAAAAAATTTGAAAGATGCAAGGTTTATTTGTGGTTAATGCAAATGTGTTGAAATTATTTTGTTTGATTCGATGCTTAATTCTTGAATTATGTGAACTATCAATGAATGAGTTGGATAAATTTAACTGAATGTTGCATCTTCAATTCTTTGATGAATGATTTAGGCTACATTAGTAATGGATGACTAGTAACATTCCTTGAATCTTGAATGAATCTGCCTCTTATAGCTACTCATATGTATATATAGTTAGGAATAAGTGACACTCCAAAGTAGGTGTATTCTGAATTGCTAAAAAGGGAACACTCCAATGCAAGCATTAGAAAAATGAATCTAGCTAAAGGATGTCACTGCCTAAGTGTGTGATGGCGCAATTACGTATGTCCTAGGGATTTGTTGCACCCTATTGTTACTTCTCAAGAACAAGGGTACAGTAATTCAACGATATCCCTTATTCACAAAAAAATAAAAAATATATATACAATAAATGTTGTATTGGTAGATAGAATTTAAAATTTTAAGCATGTTACTGGTTTTGATTAAGATGCAATCTTAGTAATTCATACTTAGGTATTATCGATGTAATATTCTGTCATTTGAATGTTACTCATTCATTAGGATTTTAGGTGATTCAAGTTACTACAATGATCATTTCCCTTAGTGAATTCTTTTGTAGCCTTGCCAGTTTCTGTTTTACTTGAGGACAAGTAAAAACTCAAGTTTGGGGGTGTGATAGTACTAGAAAAAACATATGTTTTCTCCCTACTTATTGGTTAATTTTTCCCCACTTAGTTATCTTTGGCACATATTTTAGCATTTTCAGTTTAGTAATTTACATTTTATAACTCAGTGGATCTTGACTTAGTTATCTTTAATTTTATCATGTTTTGGAATTGATGTCGCTAAATGAGTATTTTCAGATTGCGCCCAGAATTGTCGCTGCATCTGATAGCTATCCAGATAGGAACAAAAATGCATGACATGTCCAGTATGGTACTACTAACTTGTATGTACAGAGGCAGCATGGTTCTGATGAAAGGACACCAGGGCTATTTGGGAAAAAGAAAAAATATTCACATAAAAAGGAAACAAGGGGGCTTTTTGGAGATGATTATCTTCTTCAACCTATCTTTGAAGCTTTCAGTTATGGAAACTTAAGTCTCATACGGGTGAACCGACGTGAAAGGGATATAGACTAGCTTATAAAAAAAAGCCCTGAGTGCAACACAAGAGGGAATAGAGAGATTCAAATCGAGTTGTCTAGGAATAGTATTCGCCGCTTGTTTCTTTTATTTTTCTTCCAAACGCTGGTGATTACTTTCTATTTCATATTAGTATGGAAGTACACATAATTCACGAGTTAAATGTTATTTTATTCAATCTTGCTTCTACTATTTAATCTTTGGGTTTGAATGTTTTTAGCATAGAAGTGTTATTGCAATCACTGACACTGGAAGGTGCAGTGACAGTTCAAGCTAACAAGCATGACAACGGAAGTTTCTTAAGGATTAGAGGAATTTAATCCACTTGTTCTTTGTAGTGTTCCATTGTCAGCATCGGAAGGTGGGGTTAATATGCATGTTTAAGTCTTAGATTAAATATAGAAGTTAAGCTTGGTAAGATCTTCATTGCAATTTAATGCATCGACAATCAACTATCCTTTTATACCTTGTGAGCACTTAGCAGTCTGTTGAATATTCACGTTGGGGATCCTAATTTATCATTATCATATTTTATCTTGTTGCTTTCAATTTATTGTTTCGACACCTACTCTCACAATTTATCTTGTTTCCATCCATTAATTGCACTGACATTGATAAACAAAAGACAACCATCCTTGTGGGATTGATATCTGACAAACTCATATTTGTCTACTATACTTGCATTGACAGAGTACGCTTGCACATTATTGTTGTGACATTAAACAGCCGATCATGATACAAGAACATCGGGAGGAATTGCCATTGTCGTTGCATCAATACGAACATTACTATATGAAAAACAGTCATGATTTTTCTTTCTCTCTTTTCTCAAATTGATGTGTTTCGCAAAAAGACTGAGTACCCGAATACGTAAGTTGTGACATGCAAAATTTATAGAAACTGAATGTTCTCAAGATTTTTAAAAAATTTAGATAATTAAACAACTTTAATTCTAGCCAAATATGTAATTTCATTAATTTTCATACGTGTCATGAAATGGTTGGTGACACATGGTGAATTCTAAAATCACTTAAAATTGAAGGTTTCCAAAAATCTAACAAAACCATACAATAAAATATATATTAGATATGTTAGATTAATGTATTTGATTGAGTTGGTGTCGACACCAACTTAAGATTGATGACAACACCATGATAATCAGTGTTATTATTGTTAATTTGTTTCAAACCAAACATTTCATTATTTATTATATGTTATTTTCAAAAACACATTTATGTTCTAAATTTATGATTTCAGCACATACGTGTGTGAAAAAAATTGTAATTATCTGTTAGAAGGAGAGAAGAAGAGAAAAAGGTGGAATCCCATAAAAGAACATTTACTAACAATCATTCACAATAAATCCAAAATGTACAATGCTTGGGGTATCAAATATTGTACATAACGAAGGAATGACACATGCATATAAAAATAGTGTTTTTAGAAAGGACGACCTATTGTGCAGCTGAGTGGTCTGGCATACTTTGTCAGTTTGGGGACCAATTGACCGGGTTTGAAAGGCATCATTTTTTTGGCACCACATTGCTTGCTAGAACTCAGATTACCGGATGGAGTAAAAAAGGCACCA
Source organism: Gossypium gossypioides (assembly GCA_013467495.1). NCBI lineage: Eukaryota > Viridiplantae > Streptophyta > Magnoliopsida > Malvales > Malvaceae > Gossypium > Gossypium gossypioides. The sequence continues at coordinate 24,741,967 of CM025149.1, read as the reverse complement.
TTTTCAAAGTGGTCAAACTATGATACCTAGTTCCAACTCTTCCACTGTGCTAGTGCTAAGAGGCCCTTACAGGTCACCTCCTTAGTCGCGTAGGTGCCTGGCACGAGATACCTGTAGCCCTGGCTGATAATTGTAGGGTGGCTGGTGCCACCAATGGCATACAGGAACAAATGAATGTAGTCATTGTTGACGACATGAATAAAACCAAATCGGCACCTAGGCATCCTTTCTACCAATCCTTTACCGAAGTGGTTCAAAGCAATAGTGATCTCTATCTTCTTATCAATAGCGTAGGAGTCGCTGGCTCCGAACAACATCACCTGCAAATTTTTTCATTTCAATTATACTATTTTGTCACTCAAAAAATTCCTCCTTGTGCCTAGTTCAAAATAGAAAATAAAGTAAGACTACATCGTTGTGGTAAGTGAAGTAGTAGCTAGAAATGGTAACGGCAGTGGAACTTTGAATAATATCGATAATACCATCGGCGCAATGGTGAAGAGAAAGATGGTTGTGCCAAACGTTGGTTGCTCCAAAAAGATAGACCCCATCTCCATCACTGAAAGTCCTTTACCCAAGGTAGTTTTTACCATCCTTGACCTTGCCACCCTTGGCGAGACTAATGTGATGGATATGGAGGCCATGGATAATGATGTTCTTCGCAAACTGGACCGTAATACCAACACTGTTGCAAATTTTCACATTGGCTCCCCTCGCATCAATGGTTTTGTCACTTGTAACAATAAGGTCCTATTCCATCTTAATGGTCATGGACTTTTTGAATGTGATCCAAAGTGGCCCGGTTTGGGTGACAACATGATGCAGAGTTCAAGGCTTAGGGTTAGCAACATCAACAATAGGGTCAGCGATCACGTATAAGTCCCCATCCTTTCCACCGATAGTACCACGAGCAAATCTAGGGGCACAGTCAGCCAGCTTCTTCTTGTTCTTTTCCCAGTCAAGATCACATCGCCAGTAATTATCAGCAGGGTTGGTAATTTCACAGGGACCCTTTTTTATTTCCTCAAACACCCTTTTAGTGATATTAAACTTAAGCATGTGCATAGAGAAGTGATCACTGTAATGGTAGACCACCTCTTCCGAGTTGGGGTGATAGGCATCATTCAAGTTCTCAATGCCTTCCAATGTTTCAAGTGCCTAAAAAATGTTTGGAATTTCTTTTCCTTTGTTTTAATAGAAATAACTAAGGTTTTTCATGTATTTTTATTGCCATTTTGAACGTTTAATTTCAGAAATTACTATAAAAAAATTCTATAAATCTTTTCCAATCCATCTACTCTTCAGCATTTTGAGATGAAATCTCTTTGCTTTCAATTTCAAGATTTTAGTCCTTCCACTTGTGTAATATCTCGTTTTTCAGTGGTATCAAAAAACAATGGTTTTGGGACCATAATTCTGATATGTGAGGTCATTTTTATTATCTAATTAATGTTTATAAAGTTACATTAGGGTCGTATTAGATTTTGGTGAAGAAATTTTAATGTTTACTTAGTTAATTCTAGAGTGGAAATGGGAACGTGTTGCGATGGATTTTATATTGGGATTGCCTCTATCTCTAAGAAAGAAAGATGTTGTGTGCGTCATTGTAGATCGATTCACGAAGTCTATGCATTTCATTCCAGTGCCTATGAATTATTCACTCGAGAGATCGACAGAGTTGTATGCTACCGAGATTGTTAGATTGCACGGTGTGCCAGTTTCTATTATCTCTGATAGAGATTTACGGTTTACATCTCGATTCTGGAGCAAGTTGCATGAAGCTCTAGGTACTCGATTACATTTTAGCATAGCATTTCATCCCCAGACCGATGGCCAATCTGAAAGAGTAATTTAGATACTTGAAGATATGTTTCAATGTTGTGTCTTAGAGTTTGAAGGCAATTGGGAAATATTTTTGTCGCTGGTTGAATTTGCGTATAATAACAGTTATCAAGTGAGCATTAAAATGGCACCCTACGAAGCTTTGTATGGTCAAAAGTGTCAAACTCCGCTATACTGGACTGAGCTTAGTGAGAAAAAGATATTCAGTGTTGATTTGATACGAGAAACGAAAGAAAAGCTTAAAGTGATACGAGATAGTTTGAAAGCGGCTTCTGATCGATAAAAATCTTACATAGATTTGAAGAGAAAAGACATTGAATTTCAAGTCGACAACAAAGTATTTCTAAAAGTATCACTGTGGAAGAAAATTCTTTGATTTGGCCGAAAAGGCAAGCTTAGTCTGCGATTTATCGAGCCGTATAATGTCATAGAGAAAATTGGACTAGTAGCTTATAGATTGGCTTCGTCGTCATAGCTAGAAAAGATTCATAATGTTTTTTATGTATCGATGCTACGACAGTATGGATCAGATCCTTCACACATGATATCTCCAGTTGATGTTGAAATTCAATCTGATATGACGTACAGTGAAGAATCGATCATAATCTTAGCTTAGGAAGTTAAAGAATTGAGAAATAAAAATATAGCTTTAGTAAAAGTTCTCTAGCAACGTCACGGTTTAGAGGAAGCTACCTGGGAACCAGAATAGGCTATGAAAGTGCAATACTCGGACCTCTTTTCTTGTAAGACTTTCGAGGACGAAAATTCCTTTAGGGGGAGAGTGTGTGAATAATGAAAACTTAAGGGTCATATGTACTAAATTGAATGTGAAATGCATGTGAATTTAATAGATTGTATTTAATTACTATAAAAATCATGAAACGAGTCAAAAAGAAAATAATCGTGGAAAGGGGAAAATTATTAAGTTGTCCCTACATTTAAACCTGAAGTGATTGTAGGTAAATAGATAGTGTTTTAATACGTAAATGTAAACTTATAGTTATTATGTTATTATTTCTAGTTAATTGTATTCATATATGATAAACTTTATGAGCAACCTATATGATATATATTATTGCAATTGAGTATGTATGAAAATGAATATTTGAGGGTTGCAATTCTTGAAATTGCATTTTATTGATGATAATACATTGAATTATAGTTTGTGTACGGAATTGATGAAGTGCCTATGAATGGTGAATATGTTTAGATAGTAACCAATTTACATGTAATGCCCGATTGAACGTCGTAAACACTTAGGATACATTTGACATGCCAATGGGTCAGTATGTGCACTTGTATGGGTTTGCGCTTCGGTGCCTCTGTTATGCATCTATGATGCTTATGGTGTGCTGTAGTTACCGAGTATCCGAGTGAAGTTACTAGTTCATCAAGCTATGTAATTGAATTATAATCTATTCATGTTCTTATAAGTCATTGCGTACTCAAAGTATTGGTAAGTGAAAATATTACAATGAATTTCTTAGTTACATGCATGGATTGTTATATTGAGTAGATGTGATTTTGGTATAGGAAGGTTCTTTGAGATGGAGGTTGTTTTGATATATTTGTATAGGTGAGCAATTACTAAAATGTGATTGGTGAATTTTTTTTTAGTTATAAACTATCTCTTTAAATGTTTAATTTGATTAAGGTAAGTTAATTTGATGTTTATATTAAGAGCTTACAAAGCTTCTTTATCTTACTAGTTTCTTTTATGTTGTTTTGTAGTTGTCAAGTTTGTAGATCAACCGGACGGATCAATTGGAAGCTCATGCTATCTAACAATTTTTTATAGCTTTTGTATTTTGTTTTGGGTTGTGGCGTGTATATAGGTGTTTTGTTGTAATTATGTAAATGCTATGCTAAAACGATGTTCCTAGTGAAATGTTTAGTTTGAATGTGTATGTTTGAAGTGTTTTTAGTTGGGTTGATTTCTAATGGTTAGGAGTTAGATGGTAACACTTTGGAAATGGTGAATTTTGATTATGTTTATACTTTGGCCAATTTGGTTGATGGGCTGAGCATGCATAGATGATTAATGTTATGTGATTTCTTACCTAGGTTAGTTGAATGAATGATCTTTTATTGTGGTGTCTTTGAATGGAATATTGGTTTGGTATAGGATGAATGAATATTTGGCATATAATTGGTAATTTGAATGTGTTTTTGAAAAATAAAAATGAAGTAGGTATGGTATGTCTTGTTGAGCAAGGAATGGTGCATGATTTTGCTTGTTTTAGGGGTTAAAAATGATGCAGACGGCCTGAGACACGGGCTAGAACACGGTCGTGTGCGACACACGGTCACCTCACATGGCTGTGTGTATTTATTATTTTTAGGTGCAGTATTCACACGGTCTAGCATACGATCTGCGACACGATCTTGTTGTAAACAACCCGTTTTTAGTGAAATTGAAACAGTGGTTTCAGTACCACAAATTCGATGAGTAAATTATTATTTTGGTATTATTTTAATGTTTACAAGATATCATAGGGCTCGTATTAAAATTTCGTTAAGAAATTTTGATGTTTGCATGTTAATTAAGTTAAAAGGATTAAATAGTAAAAAGTACAAAATTATTAATCAAAGGTGTCTAATGGCTATGAAACTTTAAAGTGAAAGGACTTAGATGGTAATTAGACCATTTGAGTGGTTAGTGGATATTCATGTCAAGGTTTAATTGAAATTTTAAATGTTTTTTAGGGTTAAAAAGGTAAATGAGTAAATAAGGTTAAAATTAAATAAAACAAAAATCACTTCATCTCTTTCATTTTCCATCCACTAGTGAATTTTAAAAAATAAAACCATGGAAGCTTGTTAGGGTATTCAGCCAAGCAATTTTGATTGCACAGTATGTATTTCAATCCCATTTTTAATGATCTTTATGTTTTTGGGATCGTTGTAGCTTAACTTAGCTTGCCCGGGGATCAATTTGTAAAACTGCTAAGGATTTAGAATTGTGCTATGAATACTCTTGTGTGATTTTTTGATGTTTAATGGTAGATTATGAGTCCTTTTTGATAAATAAACAAGTTTCATAAAGTGAATTTTGATGAAATTTGTGTTGAGGGACTTATTTGTAAAAATGAAAAATTTTATGGTAAATTTGTGAAATGATGGTTTGTATGGATTATTTAGGTCCCTAGAGAATTCAGGTAGCATGAAAAGAGGATTAAAATGTTTAAATTTCAATTTATGAGCTTAAGGATTAAATTGTGAAAAACTTAAAATGTTAGGGGTAAAATAATAATTTTTCAAAAATATGAAATATGGACTGAATTAAATAATAGAAGTATTGAATGTATTGAATTTCTCTTTTTAGATCAAGATAGACCACATATGGACTTAGATCGTGGAAAAGCTAAAGCCTCGAATTGCTTGACTTCGTTTTTATGCGCTAATTGTCGAGGTAAGTTCGTATTGTATGAACTACTATGTTTGTGTTATTTAATTATATGTTGTTATGTATTTGCAATGTTAATAATCAAAGTACATCCAAAGAAATACCATGACAGTTATCGAGTCCCGGTTGACCCTTAGGAATTCGTAGGATACAAATGACATGTCATTAGCGATTTCATGTTTCGGGATGTTCTTCAATGTCCTATCGATGGCTAAGGTGTTGCATTTGTTGCGGATACTCCACATCTCATGTGAGCATCATCGTGTAGCTTACATTCTGGCCAACAGCTCGCATGAGCAGGCCTATTTCACAGATCGTGTGAGCAACGATGTAAAAGAAATGTTACAGTTATATGTTTAAGCATACTTCGTGTGAGCTTTCCTGTGTACCCGATGATATTCTAAATGGTTCAACAGGCATGAATGTAACAACCCGGTTTAGACCCTAGTCAAAACAGTGGTTTTGGGACCACGAATTTGAGTTAGAAAAAAAATATTTTAAAATTACTTTTGGTGTTTATAGTATGTGAATTAATATGTGTGAAACTTTCGTGTGAAAATTTTATCGTTTGTGTGCTCTATTTATAAAAAGGACTTAATCGCGTAAAATGTAAAAGCTATGGTTTAACTGATTAGGTGCAAAATTGATGTGTTCTTTTAATGTGGAGTCCTTATGTGGTATTTTAACCGTTGAAAATATGCATTGACGGTAATGGGCTTATATTATAAGGTTTTATCATTAAAATCATTAAGGTTAGTTTTGTAAATTAGTTA
>CM025149.1:24722221-24734785 GCA_013467495.1 Gossypium gossypioides | reverse complement strand
TTTTGGCAGCATCCAAACGTATTGAACTCGGCTTATCTACGGATTTGTAAGACTACATCGATTGAAGCACTAGAAGTGTGAATCATTTCAGGATCATTCATACCAGGAATCCAAAAAGCTGTGTAACTATTTTTCGTAAATGATAATCGGCTTAAAAGTTGAAAAAGGTGTGTAACCATACACCAAATTTGTTACTGTCAAAACCCGAAAATGTGTGTAATCACGCCCTCTCTACTGTGAATCAGCAAAAGCCGAAAAGTCGAAACTTCGGCATTTGGGACCTCGCGAGCGTGCGATCGCTCGTGTGGTAAACTGAGCCCACAAGTCATGGGTGATAGACTGTGGTGGCCGCCATGAGCGTTATCATGGGTTTCGGCTGATCTGGGCCTCGTTTGGCTGAATGTGCCGTGTGGGCCTAATGGGCTTGTGGGCCCCATATAGATAAAATCCATGACAATTGGAAAATACTAGACTAGGCTATGTAGTTCGCATAGCCGTGGCTGAAATTGGCCTAACAGGCCACACGAGCGTATGGGCCCACTTGGGCTAAATATTGGGCCTTGGGCCCATTTACACCGTTATGACCATTTAGGTTATCTGTGTCGCTCAAGGCAACTGTAGACCTTGGAGAGGTCGTTATCTACATCGAGACCCCAAAGTAAGTAAAATGACCGTAATGCCCCTGTAGGATAAAATTATTGAAATACCCCTAATTTATAAAATTACCGAAATACCCTCGATTTGTGAAATTACCAAAATACCCCCAAAAGGTAAAATGACTATTTTGCCCTCGAGGGTAAATGGCTGACTTGTGTTATGATTTGACTGATTTAACTATGATTGTATGACTATGATTTGATTGACTTAACTATGAATGATATGATGATTTGTGGGCCAGACATTCTGCATACATGACATACTGCATACATGACATATTGCATCGGGTTGGGATATTGGTTATGGAGGAAGTACTGTTCTAATAGGGTCGCACAGGTCGCACGAGATGACTGTTGACCCAGTAATGATCTGTTAAAGTCACACAGGTCGCACGAGACGACTGTGGACCTATCGATGGCTTTAAGCCGCGTAATATGATTATGGCTCTGTGCCAACCTAAATATGGCTTTGTGCCAATCGTATTTACCCGTGGCTGTGTGCCTAACATATATATTAATGACTCTGTGTCGATCATAATTACCCGTGGCTGTGTGCCGATTATATTACCGTCGTTGATGGCTATGTGCCAAACTTATTACAGTTACCGATAGCTTTGTGCCATCCTGATTATGGTTTATAACCATTCTGTCTACGGCGCTGAGCCGTTCGGTTGACTTAGTGCCGCAACTGATACTAAGCTTGGTGTGTTGGCTGGGTGGGTCGATCTTATCCCCACGTAAGTGTAGCGTTGGTACGGGTGGTGTGTTGGCTGGATCGAGGTGGGATGCATCCTCATACTATTGCATATCTGTTTATGAGATTTGTCACTGTACTGGGCTTAGGCTCACTTGTTCTGTATTGTTTTGGGCTAGGCCCAATTGATTCTGTTATGGGCTGCGATCCAAATGACATTGTTTTGGGCTTTGGCCCACATATACTTTTAATCGAACTATACTGTTACTGTTAAAGGGCTTAGGCCAGACTGATTCTGATTCTGTATATTGATTGTTTTTTTAGTAAGGGGATTACACACTGAGTTTTCGTAACTCACCCCGTTTTTAACCTTTCAGGTAATCCCCAGCGTTAGACGGTTCGGAGCTTCGAGGAACTCGGAGAGGGCCACACAACTGCACATGTTTTTTTTCTGTTTTGCTCATTTACTTAAGCACTTTGATTTTGATTCGGGTTGTAATAAGGCCTCTATAATTTTTGGATTTTAAATTTAGGATTTTATTGATTGTGATTTATATCTGCTAGAAGTAGAACACGGTTTTCCAAAATAGTTACTATTTTCAAACACTATGTTTCTGCAACTCAACCATTTTTAAAATATCACGTTTTCGTAAATCATTTGTTTTAAATTAAGCTTCCGCAACAAATAAGGTTTTAACGGTAATAACATTTTAAAAGGGAATAACTTTTTAATAAACCATGATTGAAAATAAACAAACGCAAGCAGAGGTTTTGTACAAGTTTTAAATTTCAAGAAGGGTTTTCAATGAAAACATGGTGTTCGAAAAACATTTCAATGTGGCACGCCAGATTCGACCCTAATGTCTAGGCTAGGTTTGGGGTGTTACACTTAAAGTATTATGTTGTCGGCATGGAATAAAAGAAGCAATGTGGGAAACAAAAGAAATCATGAAATCTCAATACCTGAACCTTTTCTCTGGTAAGATTTTTTAGGACAAAAATTTCTTTAGGGGCGAGTTATAATATCCCATTTTTCAATGGTATCATAAATAGTGGTTTCAAGGCCACGATTCCAATATGTGAGATCGTGTTTTATTATTTAATTAATGTTTATAGAGTTACATTAGGGCCTTGTTAAATTTTGGTGAAGAAATTTTAATGTTTACTTAGTTAATTTAATAAAAAAACTAAATTGTAAAAGATAGAAAATCTACCTAGATTTTATTTTTAGGGATTATGGGGTTTAATCATTAAAGGAAGGAGGGTTTATTTAGTAAATAGACCATGATGAATGTAGATGGACGGTTAAGGATATTAAAGTTGGTATTTTGTATGTTTAATAAAAAGGGATAAAATTGTACTTAAGTAATAATAAGATAAAGAAAATTAAAATAGAATTAGTATCATCCTTTTCATGTTCTTCCACAGAAAATTGAGAGAAAAGTCACCATTTTTGGAGCTCCAAGTTTGGTTACCACACTTCTCTTACATGTAATCTTGTTTCAATTTCGTTTATTATAATTTTTATATTTTTGTGAACTTTGCAAGTAGGTCCAGCTAACCCATAGCTTCATTTTTTAAACTGTTATGAATTTTGGATTTCACCATTGATGAATTCTTGATGTTAGGATGTTAAAGGATGAATTTGAGTTATTGGTAGTTGATTATGATTAATTTATAAAGTAGTTTTTGTTAGTTTTTGGTTAAAGGAATAAATTGATTAAATGTTAGAATTGATAGGGAATTTTTGTGAATTTAGAATAAATGTGGGCTGAATATGGAAGGGTAAAAATTCGATTGGTATGTTAGGTTAAATTTTTTTGTTAAATTTGGCATGTTGGGGTTTAGGGACTATATTATAAAAAATGTAAAAGTTTGGGGGGAAATGTGTGTGTAACACCCCAAAATAGGGCCTAAGATTTTTAAGGGTATTTTAAAGATTTTAGTCTTAGAGTGTTCAAAATTTTCTGACATGGTATATCGATAATGTTTTTTATTATGGCATTTAGAAAATTAAATCAATTTTTGAAAAAGAGTTTTAAAGACCTTCAGTTTTCAAAATTGGACTGATTTTTAAAAGAGTCAATTGTGAGTTTTTAAAAGTCAATTAAACCAAAACTTAAAAAACACCCTATTTTCCCTTTTATCTATATTAAGGTCAAGTTAGATTTTCCCATCCTTTGTGGTTGTCATCCCTTGCTTTCCCAAACTCTTCTCATTCACGTTTTGATTCCTAAACTCTATTCATTTGATTTCTATCATCCTCCTAGTCATAAAACTCCATAGAAGTTAAGAGAAACACCCCAAAAACAACATAGTTTTCTCTATTGTCAAGCTTTCGGGTTTTTCAGGTTTTTGATCAAACGCTCAATTTTTCATCATCTAAGGTAACAGTTCAACTCCTAAATAGTTTTAAATGTTATTTAGTCTTTAAAACAAAGTTTTTAGCCATTAAATCGCATGTGTTAAATAAAAGCTAAAAATTGGGTCGTTAATGGTGGATTTCAGGATTTTAAGTAAAAACGTGGTTTCAAAGTGTTTTTCAATTACTTTTGACATGATTAAGAGGTTTCTAAACTTGTTTTGAAGTTTCGATAAAGATTTCATGAGTTCTAATGAATTTTCGAAAAATAGCAAAAACAATGTTGAAAAAATTGATACTATGAATTGAGTATTTTATTGTAGTTTAAAGGTTGGGAATTAGTCGTAGGTGAATAATTAGATGAATGAAACTCGTGTTAGGCAAAAAGATTAAGTGTAGATTGAGATAAAGACAAGGAAAAGCTAGTTTAAGCTTTTGGCTTTTTGGCGAAAGCGTAATCGGTGAGTGTTTGGAATCGCTGCTAGTAGGCACAAATCATAGTGTTAATTGGGAGTTTAGGAAAGAACATCGAGAGGAATAGCAATTGCTATTACAACAATAAGAATATTACTATATGAAGAACACTCATGATTTTTCTTTCTTTCTTTTCTCGAATTGATGTGTTTTGAAAATTAACCGAGTGCCCGAATATAAAGTTGGGACATAAACAATTTATAGAAACTTAATGGTCTCAACTCTATGTTATATGATTTATTGCTAGATTGATATGTGATGATCTAAACATGTGATATATGTGTATGTGTATGTTAAGATCCATGTTTGAATATAAATATATATTAAATCATGCTAAAGTGAAAACTATGTGATATGTGAAAATGTGAGCATGATACATGCATACGTGTAAAAACTAAGAAATATGAGTTATGACCATGAATATGTGAAAATTGTGAAAAGTGAAACATATGTGTTTAAATGGCCATATCACATGCATGGGGTGGAATTGTGAAAGGAGGAAGCTATGTGGCAGTTTAACTGCAATTATGTGGTTGTTATCGACAATTATGTGGTGGTTTATCCACAATGTGCTATGTGACCGTTCATTGGTATCTATGTGGTGCCTTGTCCACAAACTGGTGTGTTATTGGATGGACGAGTTCTGGGGAATTCGATATTGGTGTGTGGCAGAGATGGATAGGAAATCCTATATTTGTGCATTGTTCATAAGCATGCCATGTTTGATTCAATAAATGAGTCAATATGTGAATTCTGTGAAAATTTCCTTATGATATTTTGATCTGTTATGTTTTAAATTAAGTGTTTGTTTTGATCCCATACTGAGCCTTTTAAAGCTCACCCATGGTATTCGTGTGTCTCAGGTAATCCTCGTACTTAAGGCTTGGATTTGTATTTTTGGAGGGCTCTCATATAATATGTTTCCGTCTTTAAGTATTTTGGAAATGGTTTGGTGTTTTTATGGGCTTTTTAAATTTATTTTAGACTTTTACTATGGGCTTTAAATTGGGTTTCTTTAAATGGTAAGGGATGCTATTTTGATATAATAAGGTATTATGCATGAATTGTTTTTATGTGATTTCTAAAACAATCAAAGAAATGTTTCGTGATTATTAGTCGCTGCAAATATCGGCTTTAACAACTAATTTACAATTTAATTAATTTTTAATTATAAAGGAACACATAACTTTAAAACGAAAAGTACAAGATGTTGTACAAAGTCAAATGTTTTCAAAAGGTAAGTGAGTTTTCTGTTAAAAATCATTTTGACCATCCTAAAGGCTCATGTAATCACTCAGATTGGTCCATAGCGTTTAGGCCCAGTTTTAGGGGTTATATATCCTCTTTGGAGTGGTTTTTTCATGTTCAATTTGTGTGTTCAATTTCTCAATTTCTTCTATTATTTTTTATTTGTTTGTTGCTTAATCGAGTCGATCCCCAACATGTACAATGCTTGGGTATCAAATTTTGTACATAATGAAGAGAGGACACATGCATATTAAAATAATGTTTTTAGAAAGGATGGTTGATGAGTTCGGGGACTAATTGACTAGGGTGGAAAGGCTTCATTTTGTCGACACTAAATCACTTGCTGCACCATTCTCGAAGTTGTCACCTATGATGTGTGAACGTGACTAACTAAAATACGACTAAGGCAAGTGCACCTATCGAACAATAGTATAGTTACGGTGAGTAAAGATATCGTATCCACGAGGACTAAATGTATTAGTAATTACCATTTTCCTATTGTTTAGCTGACAAATTGGACTGATTGTTTTAAACTAAGATTTACTAAAATATTCTAACTAAAGAAATAAACAGAGAATAAATCACAAAAATAATCGAATAATAACCAATGAGAGAGACAATACCCAGGAAAAAATCCACCTAGATTTCATCTATTATTTTGAATTGATTTAAACAATTTATTCACTTGGTATCTTGATCCGTAGAAATCCCTAAATTATGCTAATGTCTCTTTGGAGAGTAAGAGCAATTGACTTTAGGTTGATTAATTGAAATTTCTTTCTAATTAAAACCCCTATTATCGCATTAACTCGATCTATGGATTCCCCTATTAGATTTGACTCTAATCCGTAGATTTATGTCCTCCTATTTTTAGGATTGCATACAACTCCACTCAATTATGCTAGATCTACTGTTAAACAGGGACTTTTGCTCATCTGATTAAGCACTTTAAACTTGAATTAATATCTCAGAAATATTAAAACAAGAAATAAGCATACATAACTAAGAACAAGAATCTATTATTCATCGCGTAAAATAGAAATTAAATAATAGAATTCATGATAGGTTTGATACTCCCTAGGTATCTGGGGAATTAGTTCAGAATTGTGAATTAAAACATCTCAAAGTCAAAATAACCACAAGAAATAAATAAACTCATAAAAACTTGAAAAGAAATTAAAAGGAGGTTTTCAATCTTGATGGAAATCCACTTCAGAGTTGGCTCCGAATGGTGTTCTTCAAGTGATTTCTTCGATATTCTCTAATTGCTCCCTCTTCTCTTCTTCTAATTGGTATTTATATACTTTAGAATGCTTAGAAAGACTAAATATTGTGTTTTTTCCATGTATTTGGGGTTCAAGTTGCGAAATCGACACAGTTTGGCACATGGCCATGTGTCCAGCCCGTGTGGGAAGGCCCAAGTTGTGTGCCTCTTGAAAACAGCTCTACTTATCTAATTTTTGCTCATTTTTTGCTCCTTTTGCTCCCAAATACTCTCCTAAGTATAAAAATATGAATTTAAAGGATTAGGAGCATCAAATTCACCAATTTGTATAATTAATCATCCAAAAATGCATTAAGAACAATATTAAAATATGTTACTTTTATCACTTATCAAATATCCCCACACTTAAGCGTTTGCTTGTCCTCAAGCAAAATCCTCAACTCACATTAAAGTTAAAATTTCTCAACTTCTAATTCTCATCAATAATGTTTCAAAATAATTTGTAAATAGTCATACATTGACAATTTAACTAAAAGGACACCAAAGGTTCAAACAATCTAAGCTGAAAATTTTAAAATACGAAAACATAGGTGTCTACCCTTATTTAAGTAATTACCTTTAATTCAAAATCAACAAGAATTGACATCCTCACAAAAGATTCACTCAAAGCAGTCAAAGTGTTTAAGGTTCAATAATATGCACTCAAAAGTCGAATAAGAAATGCCATTACTGTCAGCTTGCTTGAAAATCAAATCTCCACCACTATAAATGATATGACACACCAATCAAGAGGTCTTTAAGAGGTTGTAATAGGGCTTAGGTTAAGGGTGTGGAATAAGGCCAGAAAGTTGGTTATAATCGAGTTAGAGTTGATAAATTACCAAACTAGAAAAAATAAATAAATGTTGAATTAAAAGAAAGAGCATCAATCAAAACTTATTCAAGAATAGAAACGAGCTTCTCAATAAAATATGTAATTAAAGGTTCAAGCTCAATCAACAAAGAATAAATCAACATAAATAATAGTTTTTTGGTTTTTTTAAACTGAGAACAAAACACGATTCTGTAATTCCAACAAGGGAATATAGTTAGGTAACTAACCAAATCAAATCTCGACAAAATGGGAGTCAATAAAATGGGAAAGAGTCGTAACGAAAAGGAATGAATCATGGGTTAACATTCACGGGTTAATCAAGAAAAGATGTGTTAGGCTCAATGGGGTTCACTAAGGGTTAATTCAAAAGGTGGGCTTTTTAAAAGATAGTTGGGTTAAAACCTAAGTGACTCTATCATCTCAGTATATCAAATCAAAGGTGTGGTCTTGACATGCATAATTCAAACAAGTTCTAGAATAACAAATCAAGTTGACACACTCATAACCAATAATAGAATGAACATGAAAAATGTATACTCTAAAGGCTCAAAATCTCACACAAAATCATGGTTTTGATATCAAACTAGCAAATTTAAAACTTTAAGATAATACCTCAATTCAAGGAAAGAACCTAAAAATTTTTAATTTCTGAAAAATAACTTATCATGCTTGATTCTCTCAAATATCTACAAATTAATCCAGAACAACATCAATAAAAATCCCAAATCGAAAATAATTCACTCAAATGGAAGCATGAGAAAATTACTTAAGTACCACAAATAATTCAAGGATTTTCTAATAATTATATAAGTAACCTCCCCACACTTAAGTTGTACATTGTCCTCAATGTACACTATCCCCAGTGTACAAATAGATATACACATAGAATAAGCAAAATATCATAAAAGAGGGAGAAAATTAAAACTGCCCTGAATATGGATGAAATCGCCAGAATAGTGAAAACCGGAATTGTAGGCAATTCAAAATGAGGTGCATGGTTCCGAGCAAACTAATAAGAAAATAAACACATAGTGAAGAAGATTAAGAGGTTACAAACTCAATTAGAAACAACCATAAAAATAAAAACATAGTTCAAAAGATAATAAACGAATAAGAACTAAGAAAATAAAAATAAAATAACTAAAAACAAAAACAAAAGATAAAAATAAAAAGAAAATTGAAAAGAAAAGAAATAAAATAAAATAAGCGATCTTCGTCGTTAGAGGCATTGGGATCGTGAGGCACCGGCACTGAAGAAGATAAGTGGAGGTGCTGATAGATCTGTTGCAAGGTCGAATCAAAACTGTCAAACCGCTCAAATGAGTGCTACTCAAAACGAGTGAACCACTCGGAGAGGTCCACGAGGGTAGCAGTAGAAGTATTAGTACGATGACTCGGAAGTGGGTGATGAGATGGATTCTCGTTGTGGAAAGGGACATCATCAATAAAGTCCTCATGCTCATCCTAAGGATACGAATGAAATAATTGGTATTGAGGAGGATCCACTCCATGCACTCGCTCTATCATCCTCATGCGACTCATACTCGATAATCCCTACAGGGACATCTATCCAACTAGTGTAAAGGAGGAGGACTGCTCTAGAGTGTTGAGAAGGCTGAAGTGTCATGTGAGTCGAGTCATGTAAGGGCCTAAGTAGATAGGACCCTTCCTACTGCGCTCTGTCTGATGGCGGCAAGTTAGGGCGATGAAGTAGGCAAGATCTAAAATGCACCCTGTGGCCATTCTCCACAGGAAGTATGCGTCGAATGTACCGACGACCCTGGTGCTCTCCCTCTGACTGGTCAAAGTGTAGACCAATATGGCATGATAAAATAATTTTTTTTGCACAAAAAAACTGCTGTGGACTATTGGGGGTTTAAATTTTTGTCTTTTTAAATTGGTTTTCTAATTTGTTTAAGTTACATATTGGTCCTGAAAATTAATTAGACTAATTAAAGCCCTAGATGATAAGGAAACTAGGTAAAATTTTAGGATTAGTCTCATAATGGGTAAAATTCAATAGAAACACACTTAATTTGTAATTTAGAATAGGTACTGATAGTTTGTATTTGCTATAATTTAGTCCCTAGTAGTAAAACTTGATTTAGACATACTAAACGAACTCAATTTAAGCTGAACATTTTTAGCTTCAATAAGTTTGACTAAAAGAAGTTTGGTAAACATTTAGATCTAAAATTGGGATAGTTTTACCATAGGTGGTGAAATGACGAAAATGCCCTTAAGTTAAATTCCGTAGGAAAAGTTTAAAATTAGCTCATAATCTGCTTCCGCATTATTAAATAACTAAATAATCAGATAAGATTGAGGTGTTATAAGGTTAGGGTGTGTCTTGGGTGGTCGTTAGCTGAAGAGTCACTTAGGTGGCTAATGTAACACTTCGAATTTTGACCAGTCCGTCTCAGTCGGGTTTGTGGTGTCACACCCTCAATGGCATACATGAACCAGTGAATGTAGCCATTGTTGATGACATGAAGAAAACCAAATCGAAACCTAGGCATCATCTCTACAAAATCCTTTACCAAGTGATTCAAAGCAATAGTGATAAGCATATTCTTATTGGCAACGTAGGATTTGCTTGCTTCAAACAATATCACTTGCAATTTTTTCATTTCAATTACATTGTTTTGTCACTCAAAAAATTCCTCCTCGTGCCTAGTTTAAAATGATAATGAAAGTATGATTACATCGTTGTGGTCAGTGAAGTGGCAGTTGGAAATAGTAACTGCAGTGGAACCCTGAATAACATTGACAAGTTATCAAAGCAATGGTGATGGGAAAGATGGTCATGCCAAATGTTGGTTTCTCAAAAAAGAGAGACCCTATCTCCTTTGTTGGTAGTCCTTAATCCAAGGTGGTTTTCACCATCCCTGATCATCCCACCTTGGCAGGATGAATGTGATGGATTTAGAGGCCGTGAGAGTGGCGTTTGTGGGAAACTAGACAATAATCCCAGCACCATTGCAAATATGCACATTGGCTTTCCTTGCATCAATGGTCTTAGCTCTTGTAACAATGAGCTCCTATTCTAGCTTGATGGCAATGGATTCTTTGAAGTGATCCAAAGTGGCTGACTGTGGGTGACAACATGACACAGAGTTCCAAGCTTAGGGTTAGCAATATCATTTCTAGGTTCAGTGACCATGTAAAACTTGCCTTCCTTTCCACCGATAGTACCACGAGCAAATCTAGGGGCACAATCGGTTAGCCTCTTCCTATTATTTTCCCAATTAGGATCACATCACCAGTAACTATTAATGGGGTTGGTAATTTCACGAGGACCCTTTTTCTTTTCCTTCAACACCTTTCCGGTGCTATTAAACTCAAGCACGGTCCTGGCAAAGTGGTTATTGTAAAGCAAAACCACTTCCTCCAAGTTGGGGTGATAAGCCTTGTTCAGGTTCTTGAGCTTAATGTGCTTGGAGCACCATCATCATGCTGCTATTTGTTGGGGATCGAGACGATTAAGTAATGAACAAATAAAAATAGCAAAAGAAATTGAAAAATTGAACACACAAATTTAATGTGGAAAAACCACTCCAAAGAGGATAAAAAACCACGGACAAAGATAATTTTACTATAATGGCAAAATAACAAAGAGTACAAAGATGGAGATATAAATTAAACCTCGAAACCCGAAAAAAAAGAACCCTCAAAACGTAAACACAAAAATTCTCCAAATGTGTTATGAGTTCTAATCTCTAATGGTTGTATTTTCTAAGGTTGTAAAAGAGCATATTTATAGGCTAAATTCATACGTCAAATAATAATAAAATAATCTAGACTAATTAGAGTTTGATTGAAACAAATAAACATAGTTTAACTAGAAGATTATTTCTCAAATTTGACTGAAATATGAGTCATACTTAACAAATCTCCACCTTGACTCATATTTCCACAACGCTATCTTTGCCAAAGCCCACCACGAGCCTATCTTGAACTATGCAGGGAATTAACTGAGTCAAATCTGTGATTAGAAACATGAAGACTTCTAACCATCGACTTGTACGCTGTCAAATTAAAACTAACCTGGGTCTGATTTTCATGAACACAATGCCCTAACTTTTCAAAACCTGCATCCAAAAGAGAACTTCTCTTCAACGAAATGGTCATACCTTTTTCCCTCCTATGACCAAGTTGCCTCCACTCCAAACGAGTTGACTTTGACTTTATAACGGACGAGGGATGTCCGATTTCACTGGTCACTGTAGAATCTTCTAGAATATAAAGACCGCTGGTCCTTTCCTCTTTTAACAAAATGAGAGCTCCACGAGATACCTTAATGTTGCTCGACTTGATGATGATTCTGCATCCTTTCAAGTCTAAAATTCTCAAGGAGATGAGATTCTTTCATAAATCAGGTACAAACCTGACATTTGAGAGTGTCATAATCATCCCATCGTGCATCCTAATTTCAGCAGTACCAATACCAATTGCCTTACTAGATGAATTGTTTCTCGTGCGTGCAACTCCACCTTCAACCGAACTATATGTGGAGAACCATTCTTTATTGGGACACATATGGAAAGAACATTTCGAATCTAAAATCCACTCGGATGTAAGCTTGGAGTTATCGCTCATTGACGCTAACAAGAAATCATCATCGCTTTTATTACCCAAATTAGCACCAACTACATCTTCCTCGTTACTCTTAGCAGCTCTTTTATTTTTCAGTTTATAACAATCTGCTTTAATGTGACCTAACTTTTTTACAATAGTGACACTTTTTATCTCACTTATTTGATGCTACCAAAATGGAAGCTTGCTTATCTACCTTGCTATTCGAACCAAACTCATTATCGAGTTTGTCTCTACTCAACAAATGACCATTCACATATTTGAACGAGAGTTTGTCCCTACCATAAATCAAGGTCTCCTTAAAAGACTTGTATGAAGGGGGTAAATAGCACAATAATAGCATAGCATGATTTTCATCGTCAATCTGAACCTCAACGTTCTTTAAATCATTTAAAAGAGTAATGAATTGACTGATGTGATCTCTAAGAAGCTCAC
>CM025149.1:24693051-24708941 GCA_013467495.1 Gossypium gossypioides | reverse complement strand
TGTCATAATATACTTCCCAATGTTAACATAACTCAATATTACCCTTTTTATCACTTTATTTTCTTATTTAACTATATCAAGGATATTATCTTACTTTCTTACTGTAGTAATTTTCGGGGTATTACAATATATGCCACATAGAGTGAACTATACAAATTCAGAGTCTATCACAACTTTGGTGGATAGTGTGCTTTTCTTGCAGATCCGATTGATTTAGCTTGACAATTTGAAACCTACATGAAAATATAACGTCAGAATAAGTATTATGGATACTTAGTAAGCTCATACAATGTTTGATAGATTACTTACCTCACATAATAATTATAAAACTATTTAATATGCAAACATAGTTTACCTGTCCACCAACTCAATACACCAAGAAGGTAAATGCATATACTTTATCACATATAGTATATCAAGTATGCCATATGTTACAATATAACTCTTCATATCAAATTCATTCACATACCTTTCATTGTTGCATGCTCCAATTATGGTAACCAATTCTTTCATTTCCCTTCATTTCTTAACTTGTGAATTTCACATTTCACATGTTTTATATTACCTGATGAACATCGTAAAAGAACTCAAAACTCTGATACACTTCACATTAGGGGCTCATTCGAGCTAATCACATATAGAGCTGTCAGGTTACCTGTCTGGGCTAAACCTTTATCGACACAATGAAAGTCTAACCAGGGCTATATATACATGTAAGGTTACTAGTCCAGGCTAAACCTTTAAAACAACATCAGGTTACTAGTTCAGGCTAAATCTGTGTCATATGTATCTTCAAGTCCGCAACAAATGCTAGATCTCAAAATCATCAAGAAACAACATGTAACTAGGTGTATGAGTCTTTTACTAGGTTCATCGAGACGCATTATTTTTTTAATTTTTTTCACGTTAATTCGTAACATAATTCAGTATTTCTCTTTTATGAATTTTAACAAGCCAAATCTATCTTACCGAATTTTCATTTATACAATTTAAGAATGAAAGAAAAGAAAAATAATGTTCATATTGTATGAACTTACATGGTGGAATGATAACTCGCCACAATAACGTCTATTCAACAACTTTTCTTTTCCCACGATCTTCTCTTGGTAGATTCAAATGTTAATCTACAACATAATTTTAATTCAGTTTTTTTATTAACCATCATCACTCATCAGCTTAGGAAACATATAAGTTAGTTCATTTCCATCACTCTAGCTTCACTTAAACCTAACACTTACACAGTCAAACCTTTTATAGCCATGTTTATAGAAATCTTACTTTGGTTTTGAAATGTCTACACTTTAGTCATGTTATTTGAAACTAAAATTTTCTTTTTTTTTTTACCAAGTAATCCTTTTCCATAACTTTTCATCTAGTCTAAACATTTAACATCAAATTTCAAGCATTCAACAATGATAATCTCATGAATTATTTAACAATTTTAGAAACAAACACCATTGTTAGCTAGATTAAAGCACAATAATATCAAAAACACAAATTTTATGCACATCAGGCTTGAATTAGCTTACCATGCAAGAACACAAAGCTTGAATGACTTACCTAGTTTACAAAGAGGAAAAATAGAGATGGAGAAGATGAAGGAAAATTGAACTGCTTCTCTCCATCCACTATGATCTGATATATATGTCTAATCTAATTATTAATTAATATTAACATCATTACCTGTCCGACCACTAAATATATAAATGACTAAATTATCATTCTAATCCCTTATCGATTAACATGTTACATTAACAAAAGAAATCTATAATGGTAACTTTTACTACCTTTGTAATTTTGTCCCTATGCTAAAGCAAATTATTTAATCAATCAAATTAATGAACCAGAGTTTCACATCACCCTATAATAGGCTAATTAATATTAGATATTAAAACTTATTGACTCAATCATCAGTGAAAGGAGTTATGAAACCACCTTTTCTAGTATCGCTAAAAATGTGTTGTTACACTTATTGGATCTGATGCCCTAAGTGTAGTATTTTTGTTTAAGTACACTCGTAAGTTTTTGAACAGATTGATTAATAAAATTATTCATAAATTACAAAAATACTTTCTATATTGTCCTCACATAGTTTTTTCACACAAAGAAAAATAGAAGAAGATTTTTCTCACTGGTTGTCAAATGTATAACTAATACTAAACAGTATTAGGTGGTTGGACTGTAATGAAAAAAGATAGTTTATATTAGTAGATGAACCTAAACATTTTTTTAATGCAATCGAAAATGAGAAAATCGATTGAAAGACTAATATGTCATCTACCAAGTTCAATTTGGGAAATGTTTTGTCTTGGGCATTGGAGTAGATGACTCCCAGAAGATAGAGACATAGATGTGACTGACAGTACATTGGATAGGACCCAAGTAGAAATAGATCCAGAATTGGTTTATGGACTTATTCACTTGTGATGTTCAGAGCGTTGCATATCTAAATCCTGAGTGAATAGTGGACTATGTGTGGGTGACTTGTACACTTTGATGTAAGCAAAAGCCGAAGTTTTAATAGATATGGAAATGAAAGCAATTGCATTGGTTGTATAACTTTTGCAGTATGTAGCATCATTCATAATATTTGAATTCAAGGCTAGAGACATGGGTAAATGATATCCTCTCATTGGCTTTACATTGTTGATGAAAAGTAACGTGGCCATGAGTAATTCATCCTTGTGATGAATGGGTTGATCTCTATTTGATAGTGATTGACTTTTTATGAAGGAAAATGTAATGGTTACCATGATACAAAAATAGGATCATATTAGGAGAGCAAATATTATCCCGAAGAGATCAACGATATCCTATGAGGGTAAAACACTTATGACAAGGTCATTGGACGAGGGAAAGCTCAATCATGATACTATAGTGGAATGACTTCGTGACTAAATGAGTTTATAATTAAGAGGCAAAAGCCAAGACTTAATTATAAATCATTTGAGCCTTAATTACATATGTCCAATCGGTCCCTCCACTAGCTCGTTGAAACCATAACTGAATTCCGTGTTGAATAAAAAATAAACAGAATGAATAGAAATACAAAAATGGAAAGGATTCAGAAATGATTATGATATTTTCTAAAATGGAGAAATGGAATCATTTAGAAATGAATGTGGTTTTCTCAAAATAAAAATGGAAATGAAAATGAAAATGAAAATGAGAAATGATTCATTTCCAAATGTACATGAATTACTCAGAAATGATCAGAAAAATGAGTTTATGTTTATGAGGAGTTTTAAAGCCCGAAAATGAAAATAAATCATTCGTCCATAATAAACAAGTTGAGTTGTGATATATTGAATATATTTTCATGGAAAATTTATAAATGGTGTAATTGTCATAATTTTACCAGGGGAAAATTTGGATAAAAAATTATTTAATTGGAAAGTTTATGATTATTTTGGAAAATAGAAATATATGTATTGGGTTGGACTAAATTATAAAATGTTGGTTAAAAGTCCAGAAAGCACATATAATTGGGCCCAATACAATGAAAGGTTCGAATCTCTATCATAATACATATGAGAGGAAGCACACCCTATTATCCCCTTTCCCTTTCCTAGTTGGACTAGAAAGTTGTTTTTTTTTCTACTTGAAATAAACTTCTACAATTCAACCTACCTTCTCTCCATATAAATAGATGACACCAATAAAGCTACTTACACAACTTTGAAAGATTATTACTCTACCGAAAAATTGAAAGAATTTATTCTCAACTATTAAATATATTTTATCAGAATAATAATTCTACATGTTTTTATTAAAGAAGAGAGAATTTTCATTTTCACCCCAAATAAAAGAGAGAAAACATTTTCTACTTTTATGTTTCGATTTAATTGGTTCAACCCCACACTTGAAGTTGTTCGAATGAGAATAGCAGAGAAGATTGTTTGGTTGAAAATCGAGAATAATGAATGTAACACCTCAAAATAGGGCCTAAGAGTTTTAGGGGTATTTTAGGAATTCTAGCTCCAGTTTTAGAGGTAAACTGGAGTTATATTCGAATATGACATTATAACTATTAAATAAACTTTTGAAAAAGTGTTATAGAAACCCTTAATTTTAGAAAAAGGGCTGAATTGTAATAGAGTCGAAATAGTTTGCATTTATGCTATAGTTTTACTAGTTTTTAAAATTGAACTTAAAAACCCCATTCTTAGATTTGTTTTCACGATGCGTTTTCCCTAAACACCAAGCTTGTCATCCCTTGCTTTTTCCTTGCTATTTAATTTCTTTTTTCATTCCCAAGCCATAATACTTTGATTTCCTATCATTCCCATGTCAATTACCTTCCTATACCTCTAAGAAAACACCAAAAAATCTCACCAATATCATTATCTTCTCCAAACGTGGGTTTTCTAAATTTTTTTTTGTAAAAATGTGATTTCAAAGGTAATGTTTCGAGTTATTATGAGTTTTTCATGATATCTAGTCCTTAAAACTGAATTATTAGCCCTCAAATTGCATGTTTTAGATAAAAGTAAAATTTTGGGTCGTTAATGGTGAATTTCAGATTTTTTAGTAAAAATGTGATTTCAAAGTGTTTTTCTATTAGTTTTGATGTGATAAAGAGGTTTTTAAACTTACATTTAAGTTTCGTTAATGATTCCTCATGTTTTAATGAATTTAGTGAAAATTGTTGAAAAGATGTCAAAAAATGATGATGCCATGAACTGAGCATTTTAGTGTAGTTTGACGATTCGGGATTAGGCGTAGATGACTAATTAGATGACTGTAATTTTAAGCGTAGATCAAGTTAAGAACATTCTTAGTTTGTTATGTTAAAGGTTTTGATTACATGAGAACTTAGAATAGGTTGATGTTTTAATTCATTTAAGTGAGTCCTTGGCTACTATCTAATTGTGAATTTTGCACGATTATTGTGTATAAAGCCTCGAATTCATTGGAGCCTTCTACAAGTTAAAGAATATCTAGTATGAGCTTTCGACTTCTCGACGAAAGCATAGTAGAGAGTGTTTAGAACCACTGCTTATAGACATGAGTCATGTGTTATTTGGGAATTTAGTAGTAGCCTAAACCCCTACTCTAGATTTCGAGTGTAAGATTTCTTGTATCTATATTTATCTTGTGGTTTTGTGCTTATATGAATATAAAATTATGCATAGTGATGAGAAGCTCATATATGTGATATGTTGATATAGTAACGGTTGGGGAAAGTGAAAATATATACATGATATATTTTTTAGATGACAGTGATAGTGTTTTGCAAAACATACTAACATGTAGAGATAGTGCACGGATAACCAGTAAGTGATATGTGATTGTTTTTCAGTATTTTGGCCTTGTGATCTTAAAACTATTGGACATAGTTGGCATGCCATAGGATTGTGAGTACTCACTTATATGTATAGTGATTTTGGGCATTGAGGCCTTGGGACATGTTAGAGGGATAAGGGAATGAGAGCGAATCTCCATTCAATGGGACATGTGAGGGGAAACAAGGAGAGTGCTAGATATATGCTTTACTTATGGGACATGTTTGACTGTATGAGTCTATGTGGTGTGTTGGAGATCCGTGTATCCGATGACTGATGATAGAGTTCACTTTACATTTCAAACCTCAAGTGCCAATTTATCGTTTTATGTGACTTGTGTGATATGTGATATAATGAATATGTGTTCCAAGATGCATGTTTGTATGAGTATGTAAACGTTGTGTAAATGAACTAATAGGTATTGCATGTAAAGGTACTATATGTCACTAGACGTAAAACTTTTGTAATCGTACTTTTACATGGTTGTCTTATGGATGCATGATGAGACATTTGCGATGTGATTATTCTAATCATTCACTAAGCTTATTAAGCTTACCCACTCCTTTCTTTACCCATTGTAGATTAGTTATGTATCGGTGTGAGCGGTGTGGCTTACTGAGAACTGGTCCAAGACAATCCCGTGTTATGCCGTAGGTGTTCTTTATTTACGTATTAGGAAAAAGGTAATGTGATAGAGTTGTTTAATGTCGTGATACATTTGGACTATTTATCGGGCTTGGCGACCAGACCAGGTATAGGGTGTTATATTTGGTGGTAGTAGAGCTCTAGGTTTAATAACTCTCGGACCTAGGTGATTTTTGTGTGTGTGGAGTTTCAAAACTCATGAACTTAAATTTCTCTATTTTCTTGAAATTGTTGGTATAACATTGTTAGAATTGTTCGGAATGTCTTGGTTGAATTATATGTGGGGTAGGAATGGAAACACATTGCTTTAATCCTAAAATTTTCTTACAGGAATGAGACTTGGATCATCCCCTCGCCACTCACACCTTTTATTTGTTTGTGTGTATGCTAGATTATTATATATGCCTCCTAGACTTGTTAATGTGCGAGTGAGCGCTCAAGAGGACGGTACATCTTCTGCACCTCCTGTGCCACCACGTAGAGTGAACATACCTGATGAGGGTTTAGGCCTTCTGATGGAAGCCATGATAGGAGTGTCTCAACGGATTGCTGGTGCTAACCCTACTCCTACACCTGCCAATCCTGCACTAGTTAGTCGTGGGTTATCGTTTAGACATCTTCAGGCGCTGGGTGGTAAAGAGTTTTCGGGGGTGAAAGGTTTTGATCTGACTGTAGCTGAGTACTGGTTGGAAGGAGTTGAAAGGATCCTCGAGCAGATGTCTTTTTCTGACAAGGAAAAGTTGGGTTGTGCGGTGTCTTTACTTTATGGTAAGGCTCATCGTTGGTGGAATACGATTAGGAGAGGTATTATTTTTTATAGGCTCATTATTAGTGAGGCTCGTAATTCTGGTAGAGGTGCGAGATATGGTTCCCGACTGAGTTAGTGTAGGTAGCACAGTAGTACTGTAGTTAGTGCTAGTGGTTTGACGGGTGGTTCTAGTTGGCCGCTTTGTGCACACTGTAAGCGTAGGCATTCTAGAGAGTGTCATAAGTTGATGGGTGGATGTTTTAAATGTGGTTCAAAGGAACATTTTCTTAGGGATTGTCTGAATAGAGTTTATGTTTCGCAAACTCAGAGTTCGGCACCTACTTCTGGGCCTGTTAGAGGCCGTGGTCGAGGTAAAGGTAATGGGAGACCGATTCGGCAACAGATTGTTGCTCATACTATTGCTACATAGGTCAAGTCTAGAGGTCTAGCTTGAGTTTATGTCGTTAGGGAGTAAGAGGACCAGGATTTGACTGATGTTATCACAGGTACTTTTACTTTGCAGTTTACTCTATTATTTTCGTTAGCTGATTCTAGTTTGACGCATTCATATATCTTGAGTGAATTGTCATGTAAGTTAGAGATTCCTATTGAGACCATTGGTTTAGTTATGACTATCATTAGTTCCTTCGGTGATAGTGTAGTAGTGAACAAATTTTATCATAGATGCCCTCTTATGATTCAAGGACATGTATTCTCTGTTGATCTTATGGAATTATCGTTTTATGGATTTGATGTTATTATTGGTATGGATTGGTTAATTGAGCATAAGGCTAGGGTAGATTTTGAGACTAAGTGAATTACTTTGAGGAATAGTAGTGGGTTGGAAATTGTTGTTGTTGGAGAAATATTAGGTTTTATGTCTCATGTGGTTTTGGATATGAAGGCTGAAAAGATGATGGGAAAAGGTTGTGAAACTTATTTGGCTTATGCGATGAATTATGTTAGTAAGGAGTTGAGAGCTTAGGATATTCGCACTGTTAAGGATTTTCCTGACGTCATTCTTGAAGAGTTACCTGGTTTGTCGTCGGATCGTGAAGTTGAGTTTGGAATTAAGCTTTATCCTAGTACTGCACCGGTGTCCATTGTGCCTTATTGCATGACATCGAAAGAGCTCGAGAGTTAAAGATTTAGTTGCAAGAGTTACTTGATATATGTTTTATTCGACTGAGTGTGTCTTTGTGGGGTGCATCGATTTTTTTTTGTGAAGAAGAAGGATGGTACAAGGAGAATGTGTATTGACTATAGACAGTTGAATAAGTTAACTATTAAGAATAAGTATCCCTTGCCTCGAATTGATGACTTGTTTGATCAGTTTAGAGGTGCAACGGTGTTTTCTAAGATTGATTTAAGATCTGGGTATTATCAGTTGAAGGTAAAGGAGTCTGATGTGTTGAAAATCACTTTTAGGACTTGGTATGGGCATTATGAGTTTTTGGCGATGCCGTTTTGTTTAATTAATGCCCCTGCTGTGTTCATGGATTTAATGAATCGAGTATTCCATTCGTACTTGGATTAATTTGTGGTAGACTTTATAGATGATATTTTGGTATATTCTCGATCTGAAAAGGATCATGACGAGCATTTAAGGGTTGTTTTGCAGATTCTGCTAGATAAGTAGTTGTATGCAAAGTTAAGCAAGTGTGAATTTTGGCATAGAGAAGTCGCGTTTTCAAGACATGTTGTTTTAGGAGAAGGCATTCGTATGGATCCAAAGAAGATAGAGGCGATTTTAGAATGAAAGTTACCTAGGAGTGTTACTGAAGTTAGGAGTTTCTTAGGTTTGGCTGGCTATTATCGTAGATTCATTGAAGGGTTTTCTCTTATTACTGCACCCTTAATGAAACTACTTCAAAAAGATGTGGTGTTTGAATGGATTGAGGCTAGGAAAAAAGTTTTGAGCAACTCAAGAAAGTTTTGACTAAGGCACCAATGTTGATTCAACTAGAGCTTGGAAAAGATTTTATGATTTATAGTGATGCTTCGTATTTAGGTCTTGATTGTGTGTTAATGCAAGAGGGGAAAGTTGCAGCTTATGCTTCGAGGCAGTTGAAGACTAATGAGCGTAATTATCCAATTCATGATTTGGAGTTAGCCGTTGTGGTTTTTGCACTTAAGATTTGTCGCCACTATTTATATGGAGAGAAGTGTGTTAATTATACAGATTATAAGAGCCTTAAGTACCTCCTTACCCAAAAGGAGTTGAATTTAAGGAAAAGGCATTGGATTGAGTTGTTTAAGGGATTATGACTGTGTGATAGAGTATCATCCTGGCAAAATAAATGTAGTTCCTGATGCTTTGAGTAAGAAGTTGATGACTAAGTTGAGAGCTATGTTTGTACGCTTGAGTTTGGTTAATGATGGTTGTTTGTTGGCTGAACTTTAAGTGAGACCGACTTTGTCTCAATAAATTAAGGAAAAACAACCGTTAGATAGAGATTTGTTGACAATAATTACACAGATTGAGCAAGGTGTTAATAGAGATTTCGATGTTGGTAGTGATGATATCTTGAATTTTTGAGGTAGGTTGTGTGTGCCACACGATACAGATTTAAGGCAAGCAATTCTTATTGAGGTGCATAGTAGCTCTTATGCTATGCATCCCGATAGTGGTAAGATGTATCATGATCTTAGAGAGGTTTATTGGTGGCTTGGGTTGAAGCGTGATGTTATATATTTTGTAACTTTATTTTCAGTTTGTCAAAAGGTGAAAACTGAACATCAGTTCCCCTAGGGTTTGTTGCAACTGATTGCAATTCCTGAATGTAAGTGGGAAAGAATCACTATGGATTTTGTTTCGAGTTTGCCTTTAACTCCATCGAAAAAGGATTTGGTTTGGGTTATAGTGGATCAATTTCGAAGAGTGAGCATTTCCTAGCTGTGCATACTAATTATTCTTTGCAGAGGTTGGCGGAGTTGTATATTGCTACGATTGTTCATCTCTATGGGGCTCCAATTTCAATTATTTCTGATAGGGATCCGCGGTTTACTTCGAGATTTTGGAAGAGTTTGCAAGAAGCTTTGGGATTGAAGCTTAGTTTTAGTACGACTTATAATCCTCAAATAGACGGTCAATCTGAGCGGGTTATTCGAGTTTTAGAAGATATGTTACGAAGCTGTGTGATTGAGTTCAGTGGTTGTTGGGAGAAATATATTCTGTTGGCAGAGTTCGCTTACAACAATAGTTTTCAAGCAAGTATTTGTATGGCACCTTTCGAAGCATTGTATGGTAGGAAGTGTAGAACTCCTTTGTATTGGACAGAATTGGATAAGAAGCGAGTTGTTGGATCGGATTTAGTTCGTCAGACTGAAGAAACTGGTAAAGCTGATTTATGATCATTTGAAAGCAGCGTCTGATAGGCAAAAATCCTATGCGAATTTAAAATAAAGAGATATCAAGTTTCAAGTTGATGATAAGTTGTTCTTGAAAGTATAACATTGGAAGAAAGTTTTGAGGTTTGGCAGAATGGTTAAGTACAAGATATATTGGACCTTATGAAGTTGTTGAGAGGGTTGGTTCGGTAGCTTATCATCTCAAGTTGCCTCCGAAACTTGAACAAATTCATGATGTTTTGCATGTGTCGATGTTAAGGAAGTATGATTCAGATCCATCGCATATAGTGCCAGTTGAAGAAATTAAATTCCAAGATGATCTTCCTTATGAAGAAGAACCAACTAAAATTCTAGCTCGTGAGGAGAAAGTCTAGCATAATAAGTGAGTTCCATTTGTTAAGTTTTTGTGGCATAACCACAAGACTGAAGAGGCTACTTGGGAAGCCGAAGAGGCGATGAAGAAACAATATCCTTATATTTTTAGTTTAGGTAAATTCGAGGACAAAATTCCTTTTAGAGGGGGAGAATTCTAACAAACCAAAATAGGGCCTAGGAATTTTAAGGTTATTTTAGGAATTTTAGCTCTAGAGTGCTTGAAGTTTTGTAGCATGGTAAACCAGAGTTATATTCGACTATGACACTATAACTATTAAATCGATTTTTGAAAAAGTGTTCTAGAAACCTTTAATTTTAGAAAAAGGACTAAACTGTAATAAAGTCAAAATAGTAAGCATTTATGCTACAATTTTACCAGTTTCTAATTGAACTTAAAAACCCCATTCCCAGGTTTGTTTTCACGATAGGTTTTCTCCAAACACCAAGCTTGTCATTCCTTAATTTTTCTTTGCTATTTCAATTGATTTTGGATTCCCAAGCCATAATACATTGATTTCCTATCATTCCCAAGTCAGTTACCTTCCTAAACCTCTAAGAAAACACCCAAAAATCCTATCAATTTCATCATCTTCCCAAACATGGGTTTTCTAGATTTGTGTCAAAACTCGTTTAATCTTCCATCAAAGGTAATGTTTTGAATTATTATGAGTTTGTCATGATATCTAGTCCTTAAAACTGAATTATTAGCCCTCAAATCGCATGTTTTAGATAAAAGCCAAAATTTGGGTCCTTAATTGCAGATTTCAGATTTTTGAGTTAAAATGTGATTTCAATGTGTTTTTCTATTATTTTTAATGTCATAAAGAGGGTTTTAAACTTACATTGAAGTTTCGTTAATGATTCCTCATGTTTTAATGAATTTTGTGAAAATTGCTGAAAAGATGTCGAAAAATGTCAATAGCATGAACTGAGCATTTTAGTGTAGTTTAAAGGTTGAAGATTAGGCGTAGATGACTAATAAGATGACTTGAATTCGTTTTAGGTGAAAATTTTAAGCGTAGAACAAGTTATGGACATTCTAAGTTTGTTATGTTAAAGGTTTTGGTTACACGACAACTTCGAATAGGTTGATGTTTTAGTTCGTTTAAGTGAATCATTGGCTATTATCTGATTGTGAATTTTGCACAATTGTTGTGTGTAAAGCCTCGGATCCATTGGAGCCTTCTACAAGTTAAGGCAAATCTAGTTTGAGCTTTCGACTTCTCGGTAAAAGCATAGTAGGGAGTGTTTGGAATAACTGCTTGTAGAGACGAGTCATGTGTTATTTGGGAATTTAGTAGTAGCCTAAACCCCTACTCTAGATTCCAAGTATAAGTTTTCTTGTATCTATATTTATCTTTTGGTTTTGTGTTTATATGAATATGAAATTGTGCATAGTGATGAGAAGCTCATATATATGATATGTTGATATAGTAACAGTTGTAGAAAGTGAAAATGTATACATGATATATTTGTTAGATGACAGTGATAGTGTTTTGCAAAAGATACTAACATGCAATGATAGTTCACGAATGACTGGTAAGTGATATGTGACTATTTTCAGATATTTTGGCCTTGTGATCTTGAAACCATTAGATATAGTTTGCATGCCATAAGATTGTGAGCACTCACGTATATGTATAGTGATTTTGGGCATTGAAGCCCTAGGACATGTTGGAGGGATAAGGGAATAAAAGCTAATCTCCATTCAAAGGAACATGCGAGGGGAAACAAGGAGAGTGCTAGCTATATGCCTCACTTATAGGACATGTTTGACTGTATGAGTCTATGTGGTGTTTTGGAGATCTGTGTATCTGATAAGTGATGGTAGAGCTCACTTTATTTTTCATACCTCAAGTGCCAATTTATAATTTTTTATGACTTGTGTGAAATGTGATATATGCTTGAATGACCATGTGTTTCAAGTTGCATGTTTTTATGAGTACGTAAACGCTATGTAAATGAACTAATAGATAATGCATGTAAAGGTACTATATGTCACTAAACGTAAGACTTTTGTAATCATTCTTATACATGGTTGTCTTGTGGATGCATGAGGACACATTTGTGATGTGGTTATTCTAATCATTCACTGAGCTTATTAAGCTTACCCACTCCCTTCTTTACCCATTGCAGATTAGTTGCATGTCAGTGTGAGTGGTGTGGCTTTCTGAGAGGTGATCCAAGCCAATTTTTTGTTATTCCGTAGGTGTTCTTTACTTACGTATTGGGAAAAAGGCAATGTGATAAAATTATTTAATGTTGTGATGTGTTCGGACTATTTATCAGTTTTGCTTTTGTTTTCTTAGAGCTTTATGAGTATATATATTTTCTTCAGTATATGAACATTGATAATGGCATGATGATACTTCCTTGAAAATAATTTTTGTAATTTGAGCTATTGATTAAGCCGTCTGAATGGTTATTTGTTTTAGTAGTTGATGTCTGATGATTAGAAACATATTTGGAATGAATTTACTGCATATGTGTGCTACATTTTTTTAGGTCTAGAGCAGAGGTATCAGTAATCGGGTTTTAAAAATCGATACATTTGTTCTTGAAATGTGCAAGAAGTCAGAATAGAGATTTGGTATCGATACTTTTACTCGAGTATCGATACTCGAGGTTAAAGTATTGATATTTCATAACATGTACCGATAGTTTTCAAGTTTTTGGTTTCTAATCAAGAAATAGAATGCATGTTTGGTATCGTTTTTCTAGGTGGTATCAATACCACTTAAAGAAAATATCGATACCCTAGTGCTAGTATCAATTCGTACGGACATGTTTTGAAAATTTTGCTAAATGGATCCTATGGATGTTTCAAATTGTTTATAAGACTAATTATTGTGAGATTTGCATGAAATAATGATAACTATCAAGTTTGAGTGCTTTAAAACCTTCGCGAATAATGGAACGATGGATGATTTGTTCAAATGAGCTTTTACTTGTTATATATGACATGAGGCAATGGTGTGACATCCCGTATTTGAGCTTGCCAACCAGGCTGGGTATAGGGTGTTACAACGAACGTTTGCTTATCCAAACACATAGGTACAATTTCGGTCTAAGCTTTATTGCTAAAAATATCACAAACCAAGTTGATTTTCAAAATTTTAATTTTTCGCTATGCAAGAAAACTTGATTCAAATTGGATTTTTTCCAACAATTGGTTTCAAAGACAAGTTGTGCTATGTTTATAGTGTAAATTGAGATTGAATCTCTCTCTTCATCTTGTTTGATTAATATTTACTAAGATATGACATTCTTGTAATTATTCGAATGTTTAGGGGAATGTATGTGAATGAATGTATATAATTATTTTGTTGTTATGGATGATAAAGTAATTTGTCAAAGTTGTGATTCTTAGAAATTTATTTTTAATTTAATTTTTTTTCGAGCATGTATATTTTTTATCGTGGACTATCATCTCCACGCATGGTTTTATTTTATTATTTATTTATTAGAATAGTATATGTGAGCTAGAAACAGACATTGGAATTTTTGTAAAATTCTATCCTAGAAAAAACCAAAAATACAAGACGACGGAAACCCAACCCAGTGGAGCCAATGGTAGTTCAGTGATGATGGCCGACGGTGGTGGTCCGACGAGATGGCCAACGGTGGTCAGCAGCAGCTCGACTGTGGCCATGACATGAAAATGATGACAGAAATGTGAATCAATATTGTAGCAAAAGACCGTGGTGGAACTATTGAAGACCCAAAGTATGCTTTGGGATGAATTTTGTAATTTTATAATTTTATTATTTTTTCTAGGATGGAATCATAGAAACTTTGGCTGGCCAGAGTCATTTAAATTTTATACTTTTATATTTACAAGATAAGCATAATGATATTTATATGACTACAAATGTATTTTCATGCATATATGATATAAGCATGCCATATAGATTAGGGAAGAATGTTAAATGTACTGGACATGCATATATTAATCGTTCATGATTGAAACCGAAAATCAAAACCTTGCATGTTTTTAAATATTGAGTGGGAGAAGGTCCCTAAACAAGACCAATGACCACCATCAGTGGTCTTTTGTGATGGCATGAAATGGACCTACCCCAAGGTAGACGTTGCCATGTATATCTCATTGAGGAGATTTCCTAGAAGTAAGTAGAATTTTCTTATGATTGTATGGTAGTTGGACCAGCCTCTATGGTAGGTATTATCATGTGATACATCAATGAATTCTATCTTTAAAGAGGAAAACTAATCACAGCATACTACTCGGTGAGATTCTCCCAAGATGACTCATTTGTGGTGCATTATGTGATAGGTGTTGAGTTGATGGTTATACACTTAAGATAATCTAGTTAAGTAACTCCCCAAGGAGCTATGCTTAAGTTAGAATGATGGTCAAATGTTACATGATTATTAGTACATGTGAATGCCTAAAGAATTTGGTTCATGTACTAATTGGATGGAAATCCATGTTGTTACTAGGTGATCATGATCACCCCAAGGTAGCTTGCTTCAATAAGTGTAGGAATTATCGTTGTAATGACTTACAAATGTTTTCAAGGTTTAATTCATATTCATGCATCATCTTAATGCATATCATAATGTTGTAAAACATTTTAAAACATTTTCTTAATAAAAATATATTAATATATTAATGTTTTATTTTCAGTTTGAAATTGAGACGAACTCCCTTATTGAACATACTCAATGAAAACAAACTGAACAAAAATAACTATAGTGAATGGAAAAGGAACTCGATAGTTGTGCTGAGCTATGAGAAACTTAACACTATTTTTTATAAGAAGTGCCCACCAACCACTCAAGCTAAGGCTAGAAAACGTTTGGAGGAGTTTGATGAGATAACTCATTGCTATATGCTAGCGATCATGACCAGCACCTTATATAAGTAACTAGAAAGTTGTAAGACTATGAAAGTGATTCTAGATAAGCTAGAAGACATGTTTAGAGGCCAAGATGCCTTGGCTCTACAGTCTACTATAACTAGCTTGATGAATGCTCAGCAAAAACCTGACACTTTGGTCAAAGACCAAATGATCACTGTTATGGATTACTTTTTCGAGGGTGTGAATAATGAGACCAATTTGGATCAGAAAACTCCGATTGAGATGATGTTCAAGAGCTTGTCCAAGGATATTGAAGTCTTTCAAACAGCATATAACCTTAAGGACGCGAACTTGACGCTTACACAACTCATAATGGAGTTACAATCTACGAGTTGATGTTGAATGACGGTCAATTTGTGCAAAGAAAAAAAGAAAACATAGATGTCGCTTCTTCCTCAAAAGGGAAGGGAAAACACGCTAAGAAAGGCAAAACTAATCTATCATAATAAGGTGAAGCATATTAAACTATTTTTTGTACTTTAGGAGATTGAAAGCAAACATTATCATTAGGTTTTAAGTATGTTTTAGTAAGTCTAATTAAATTCAATAAAATGTGCAAATTGAGCCTTTTATTTACCTTAGAGGCCGAATAAGGCCCAAGGG
>CM025149.1:24651228-24661629 GCA_013467495.1 Gossypium gossypioides | reverse complement strand
GCAATGATTTTAACGGAATTAGAATCGGGTTGGGAAAATTATTTAATTGAGAAATTTATTTATTTACTTAAATTAATTTATGCTGTTTATTTTGAGAAATAGAAAAACATGTATTGGGTTGGATTATAAAGTATTGGGTTAAAATTTTGAGGCTTAAATTGAAAGTTATGTTAGTCTCGGTTTTAGAGACTAAATTGAATAAAATGCAAAAGTCGCATAAATTAGCAATTGAATGTAAAAATGATTGTGTATTGATTTTTTGATGCATTTATGTTAATCCGTAGCTAAGGTCGACTCAAATTCCTCAAAAAGGAAAGGAAAGATAAAGTCATCTGCAAATAGCTCGGAGTTTACAATTTGTATTTCTATAACACAAACCTTTTCAATTGCTGTATTGACGAACTGCGTTACATGGTAATAACATAAGGTAAGCTGAAAATGATAGAACGAGCTAAATTAAATTCGATTTGAATTAGTTTTTGTGATAAAGACTAAATTGAATAAATTTGAAAATATGATATATTGTTATAATAGTTTTTATGATATATTATTTTATATATTTCAGAAGAAAAAAAAGCAACTAGTAGGTCAATAAATTGTTTTTTAAGCCCACTAATTAGGGCTTTGAAAACCTTCCACACTCTTCTCA
The DNA here is from genome assembly GCA_013467495.1 of Gossypium gossypioides. Taxonomy (NCBI): domain Eukaryota; kingdom Viridiplantae; phylum Streptophyta; class Magnoliopsida; order Malvales; family Malvaceae; genus Gossypium; species Gossypium gossypioides. The sequence continues at coordinate 24,660,980 of CM025149.1, read as the reverse complement.
TTTCCAAACGGCTGAGCACTGAAGAAGAAAAAGTAGCATAGATCGGCAACGTAACAGTGAAACTCGGGGGAAATGGCGTTGGCGTTCGACGAGTACGGTAGGCCATTCATTATACTTAAAGAACAAGAGCAGAAAACGAGGCTGAGCGGGCTCGAAGCTCAAAAAGCCAACATTTCCGCAGGCAGAGCGGTCTCTCGGATCCTCCGAACCTCTCTAGGACCCAAAGGCATGGATAAGATGCTCCAAAGTCCCGACGGCGATGTCACCATCAGTTAAATTCCTTTCCACCTTTTTCTCCCTTTTTCTAATTTCTTACTTTATCATGAAGTTTCTAGTCACTTGATTAAGGTTTTTAAAAGATGATCTTTTTTTGGTTTTGGATCTGTTTGAAATGAACTTTGAAATCAGAAGTTAGATAGTTTTAGCTTTTTTGAAGAGAAATGTAGGTTTTAATGCCACTTTTAGGATTTATACTTGCTTTATAGAACTTCACCAGTTTTTGAACGGTAAAATTTTGTTTAGGTAAAGTTACCATGGATACACTTATCTGAACTAGGATTTCAAGCTTAATGTTTCTGGACATACCTTCTTGAATTTTATGTTCTGAATTAAATGTTAAACTTAAGGATGTTGGATTTGTTAGTGAAATTATACATAGATAATGTTCAAAGTTTCCTGATGTCTTCTTTTTGTTTTTGTTTGACATTGTCAGCAAACGATGGGGCAACAATATTGGAGCAGATGGATGTTGACAATCAAATTGCTAAGTTGATGGTTGAGCTGTCTCGGAGTCAGGATTATGAAATTGGGGACGGAACAACTGGTGTTGTTGTCATGGCTGGAGCACTTCTAGAGCAGGCAGAGCGGCTATTGGAACGTGGGATTCATCCCATCCGTATTGCAGAGGGTTATGAAATGGCTTCTAGAATAGCTGTTGAGCATTTGGAGCGTATAGCCCAGAAGTTTGATTTTGGACGAACAAATATAGAGCCTTTGGTTCAAACATGCATGACCACTCTATCCTCAAAAATGTAAGTTTTGTAGCTTCTATTGATGTACTTTACATTTTTTTTTTTGGCCTTAGCAATGATCAGATCACAATAATACATGACTAGAAATGTAATTGCTGTGACTATAACAGGATTATACTAGCTTCTTAAGTTGTGGTAGCTAAAATTTTTGCTTGCGTTTTTCTCTTCTTAAAGAGAGAATTATGACCAGTTTATTCAAGATGTTTTTTTTTTAAATTTTTTGTTTGAAGGTTAATTCATATGTATATGTCATCTATCCTACTTGTTTGGTGCAGTGATATCCTATCCCCATCATGTGGATTTGCCACATTAGATTAGATGATCATGTTGCTATCAGTATGATTTTATCTAAAATTAATTGTCTTTATATATTTCTTTTCATATAGTCTGGAATTGAATAAGGACTTTGCTTAAGATGCTGCTTTGATCAGTAAGAGGTGCCATAAGCTTCACTGTTGGACACTGTGATTGTAGCTGTAAAACATATGAAAGGTGGTAGTATCAATGTGGTGAGAACACTGCATCTAAATGTTAGTTAAATTTCATCACCTTAACTTGCAAATATACTGGTTAATCTTGACCGTCTTTTGGCTACATCATCCTCATATGATATGTTCCTCAATTGTCTTCAAATCAAATCTCAATGCTGACTTTTTGTGATGTTTGTAAAACAAAAATAGTCAGGGGTGTTTTAGCTATGACTAGGGTCTTTATGGTGGAGCATTGAACTATCTAGATATGGTGGTACATGGATCAATTTAAATAGTTCTTGCTGTCAGCTAGCAATTCCTAAACTTGTTTGTATTGAGAAGTGAGATTCCTAATATTGGGAATCAAGAAAAAATTCAGAGTGATTTTTTTTGTGAATCCAGTGCTAGAGTGATGTATTATATATATATTTGTTGCAAATGTGTAACCATTTTTTGTTGTTTTATAGTGTGAACCGATGCAAGCGTGCTTTGGCTGAAATTTCTGTTAAAGCAGTTCTTTCTGTTGCTGATCAAGAGAGGAAAGATGTCAATTTAGATCTGATTAAGGTTGAGGGAAAAGTTGGAGGAAAATTGGAAGACACTGAGCTAATATATGGAATTACTGTTGATAAAGACATGAGTCATCCACAGATGCCAAAGCAAATTGAAGATGCAAAAATTGCCATATTAACTTGTCCATTTGAGCCACCTAAGCCAAAGACTAAACATAAAGTAGACATTGATACGGTGGAAAAGTTTCAGACTCTACGTCAGCAAGAACAAAAATATTTTGATGACATGGTTCAGAAATGCAAGGTATGGCTGCGGATTGGAGTTCTGAGGAATGTCCTTTCAAGTTGATCTTTTGCTTTCCTTTTTACTTTAGATTATCCTCTATGGGGAGGGGGTGGATTGCTTATAGTGGTCACCTTAGTAATTTTGGGATAGAGTTAGACATCTTGTTCTCATTGTAATGTTGTTTCAGGATGTTGGTGCCACATTGGTTATATGTCAATGGGGATTTGATGATGAGGCAAATCATTTATTAATGCACCAGAACTTGCCTGCCGTCAGATGGGTTGGTGGTGTGGAATTGGAATTGATAGCAATAGCTACAGGTATGTTTCTATTTAGTTTATCCTTCATTTGACATCATGCTAACAAAATCTTGATAGATAAATATTTAGAGTACGCAGCCTTAATCAGCAATGAGCTGTCTAATTATATTTTCTCTGTAGGTGGAAGGATTGTGCCTAGGTTCCAGGAGTTGACCCCAGAAAAGTTGGGAAGGGTATGCTATGCTCCATTTTTTCCTTGTCTATATCACTTTGCTTAGGAGTGTGTGCTAGATTAATTCCTCTCTTAGAATGTTTTTTTTCATGCATTAGGTAGAGGACAACTGGTGAGAGCTCAAGTGAGATGATTAGACTGTTAACAATTTTTAGTTTAAGCAAGATCCAGAGCATGGCTCATTTGGCCTAACAATTCATGCATGTTTGAAGTTCCTATATTTTATGATCTCAGGCTGATCCCCCCAGCATATCATCACATCTGTATCTTATAAAATCACTTATTTGTTATTTCATTGTATTTTCTCAGGCTGGTTTGGTCAGAGAGAAGTCTTTTGGCACTACAAAAGATAAAATGTTATACATTGAGCACTGTGCGAATTCAAGGGCTGTAACCATATTTATTCGTGGAGGTAGATTCTTTCCCTTTGTTCTATTTGGTTGCAATTGATTTGTGGTTTATTACATTATGTTCAATTGTTAATATTGTCAATTTTTATTTGATCATTAAAATGAAGCTGTTGACAACATGAGGGTTTCAAGACCTTGTGATTTGATTTTGTATCTTGAATTGGCTTAAGCCCACACACTTGGTCTACTTGGTGAATTACTTGTGTTTCTTATTCCTAAATTCTTATTGTAATAAAATATGCTTCCTAGTCTCAGTGGTAGAGGCCCTTTGCCATCTTTATTGGAGACAGTTTTGGAGCAAGGCTGTTTTTACCTGCTAACCTTAAAACTGGATAATCAAATAGGAAAATGACTTGGTTGAAGAGTAATTTAAGGCTACACCCACATGACACTTGGACAATTCTGAGACATTTCTTGCTTCCATTTAGTAGAATGCCATGTTGAGATGCTTGGACGTCTTTTTCCTGTTCAACGCTGAATTGATTGGGCATTTATGTAAGTTTATTGTAGAGAGATAGAAGTAACAAAGGGATCAATATGGCAAAGAGTTATGCACTAAGCTAAATTGTGATTGATTAGGAATATGTATATGTTTATATATCCCATAGATTGTTTTCATTTGTGTTTGATGATGCATTAGGAAACAAGATGATGATAGAGGAGACAAAGCGCAGTATCCATGATGCACTTTGTGTGGCCAGGAATCTAATTCGCAACAATTTTATCGTCTATGGTGGTGGTGCAGCTGAGATTTCTTGCTCAATTGCTGTTGAGGCAGCAGCAGATAAATATCCAGGAGTTGAGCAGGTAAAATGTGGCACATGAATCATCTTAATAGTTTACTTTCCTTTTGTTTTTCATTGTAGTAATTATATTTTATATCATTTTTCTTTTATCTGCAGTATGCAATCCGAGCATTTGCGGATGCTTTAGATGCTGTCCCCGTGGCTCTGGCCGAAAATAGTGGACTCCAACCCATTGAGACGCTATCAGCAGTGAAATCTCAACAAATTAAGGTAACTACTTAGTAGTTCAATGATGGCTTTGATCTTGTATAATCTTCACCTCCATGAAGTATCATCATTAATTTTGAATTTACATTTGATGTCTAGGAGAATAATCCTCACTTTGGAATCGACTGCAATGATGTTGGGACTAATGATATGTGTGAGCAAAATGTCTTTGAAACGCTGATTGGGAAGCAGCAGCAGATCTTGCTTGCAACACAAGTTGTTAAGATGATTTTGAAGATTGATGATGTCATTTCCCCATCTGACTACTGAGCTTCGCGGTCAGCTGGAGGTTAGCCTAATTTGATGGTTTTGTATTCTCTTGGAACCATGTATTCACTTTAGACTTTGGAGAGAGCATGTTTTGCTTCTAATTTTTGAACTGCCAGTCCCTTGGTTAGAATTATCACACTCTTATTGTTAAAGGTGGTTGCTTGTTCCCTTTTTGAGTCACTGGAATTACCTACGGATCATTGGTACTAGTTCTTCCCCTGTATGTAAAAATGCTGGACAAGAAAAAACTGCAATTTAATGTGCAATTTTAATTTTGGTTGTTTCTCTCTAACATATCGTCTTCGTAGTAGTTATAACATGTATAAGCTTATCAAAGTTCTATAAGTTTTCCAATGTACCATTCTCCAAAACGTGTCAAATATGGATATTTTAGAGAAAAAGAAGACTTTATAACATAAAACATTAACTATTAACAACTCTAAGTGCCTAAACCATTTTCTTAGGAAAATGACTATTAATTCATGCCCAAATGCATTGGCCGTAGGTCCTCCTAGACGTGGGTGTTTTAAAGACAATGCAGAGTCTGTAGATCATAATTTCATGTGATTGCCATATATGAGTGTGGTTAGGTTTGTCTCTCTATATTTTCTGATGTATTTAGAAGTTTTACCACATGAGTTTGGTTAGATTTCCCCATGTATTTAAAAGTTTAGGTCATATTCTTATACTCTATTGAACACGAGTGTTGGATATGAATTCCTAGTCTTTTGCAATCTACTAAAACAGTTTAAGATAAGTCAATTTAAGAATGCAACTTAACACAAATAAGTAATCAATGAACCTAAACAGAGATTTGAACTATTAACAACTTGAAGGCCATTGTGATAAACCATTTTCTTAGGAAATCAAACTTGTAGCACTGCTTACCGGCCCTTGCTAACCTAACTGAAAGCTTCAAATCCTTCTGTTTGTATCTATTTACAACACATTGAAAATCTAGACATCCAATGCAATTTTCTGATATGATAAGTTAAAGGGATGATATGATCTAAGAGATTGGAGGGGAATTCATTCGAGATCAATATCAACTCGCTCAGGGTTTACCCTTTCTGTCTGATTGTTCATTAGCTCTACGCCTAGCTGACCTTTATCTCCTGCCCCAAATGCATAAAGCTTCCCTGATTCAGTGAGTGCAAATGTATGGGCATTCCAGTGTATTGAGTTTGTTAGGCTAATTTGTACCACCTTTTCTTTCACTTGCTTCAATGACTTCACCAGTTCTGGGCTCAACACATTAGCATGTCTGTTTCCCTGCCACATTAGCATTAAACCAAAATGATCATAGTTACTAGATGCACTTTAAGAATAAAAAATCTTTCTGACTAATTTTCCAGACCAGACACAGCTATGCTGAAATTTTCCAAGTTTTTTCATATATATTTGGAGGATCATATCTCCTCATCTGTGTCCAAAATATATGCAGAACACGTGTACTTTAGAGAACATAAAGAGTCCATATAACATAGGGCATCATTTTCTTTTCAAATATTATTACAAAACAGTGAAACACTAAGTTAGAATGGAATGGAAGTTCAAACCTGTCCTTCAGCTGCAGTGTTATGTCCTAAGCTAGCAGATTCCCCACAACCAAAAGAATATACATCACCATCTTCAGATAGCACAAAGGTTGTGTAGTCCCCTGTAGCAACATGAACTGCTTTGACCTTGCTTAATGCTTCTACCACCTTCGGAACTGATTCACACTCTTCGTTTCCGTGTCCTAAGCACCCGTAACGTCCCCAACCCCATGTGCAAACCCTTCCATCCCGAGCCACAACAGCTGCATGCCAAGCACCAGTAGCAACCACCATTGGCTGAAGGTTCAAAAGCCGAAACTGTTCAATTAGTCGAGGGTGCTTTTCATCCATTCTTGAGCCATGTCCAAGCTTTCCTCCCAAGCCACACCCAACAGAGTACACTGACCTAATAGTTCAAAAAATAAGGGCACACTGGTTAGTAATTGCTCATATAACATTCAAATGATTGAATAATGGCATGTGCCTATTCTATATTGCTCCGAATTCAACTTTTCATTTTTCTTGAAGTATATGTATCTGACCCTCATGTTCAACACATATCCAGATATGGGTATGGAACATGACACTCCAAAACCCTTGAAAGATGTGTTAGTACTTCAAAAAAAGCACCTGCATCAAACACACCAATACTTGAAACTTACCCCAGTGCAATTAACATTTTGCCTATACATTAAACAAGAAGATGGATGGTCTCTGAGTTTCTAGAAAACTTCAAAGATTTGTGATGGTAAATCATCAAACCTTTCTGTGAGCTAATTAAGGTATGAGAGTGTTGCTAAGAAAGAATAAAGAAATAGAAAAAAGTATGCTTCTGTCCGTTATGTCACTCTGACTCTCACCTGTCTGACACATATCTTACTCATGTTTGGACATATACCCATTTGGACATACTCAAATCCAGGTTCAGCACAGTTACAAGTTGATTTTTTAGATTATGATAAGAACAGTTTGCAGTACCTGCTAAAAAAAAAAAAGATTTTAGGAACCCTATAAAACGGTAATTGGATACTAACATGCCACTTGGTTGACAAGCTAGGCAGAGAAGATAGCAGTAACCAGCTGCAATTTGCACAATTGGTACGTCCTCTAGTGCCCCCAAAAGAGGCTGAGGCTCCACATCATTTGGCTCAGTTTGGTGACCAAGCTTCCTGTCTTTGCCCCAAGAGAATGTGTAAACTCTGCCTTCTCTCGACAATACAGCCGTGAAAAAGTTTCCAATTGCAGTCTGCACCACAAATATGTCTTTCAAAGATTCAATGAGTTGTGGAGTTGCAACTAGTTTAGTTCCTTGGACTCCGAATTCTGCTTCACCAAATGAATCCTTTCCAAAGGCATACACTCGCCCAGCATCACTAACTAGCATTGTTCGGCCAGCTCCAGCTGCTGCTTGGATAATCCGAATGCCTTGCAGAGATCTACAACATAATGGAGTTCCATTAACTCTTTGCATTTACACTCACAGTTCCAAGCATACACAGTGATTAAGATATTGGCAACCTTATCTGCTGAGGCCGCCATTCTTCTTCCATAGTACCATGCCCTAACTGTCCTGAGGTATTAGATCCGAAAGAGTAAACTACTCCAGTTGATGTCACAGCAATGCTATGAGCAGGTCCTGCAATTGCCTGTGATTTCTCCCTCCTGCAACATGCTTCCCCAGCCAGCAAAAACCTGAGGGCTAATTTCCACGATCCCCCACATTTTCGCTTCAAATTTTGACATTCTTCATCAGTCATTGGCTTAAATATAGCTCTTTTCTGGCATATATCAAGAGCAGCAAGCTCTGATATTGACAATTCATAATCGGGGGTGAAGTTTGCTGGTCTCCTAAAGAAGGAACATGTTGCCTGGCAACACCATATTTACAAAATTAAATCAGCCAGCATCATCAATTCTCACATTTAAAAAAGCTTCACTTTCAACTTGCCTCTAGTTTAGCAAGATCTCGAGGGTCCAAATTGCATGCAGTAAGGACATGAAGAACAATGGAAGGATTTGCAGCTAAGGGGAATTCTCCAGGAGATGAGTCCCCGAAGCAATGACGAACTTGTCGTGGAAATGTTGGTACGGAAGCAGCAGCTATAGCAGTACCCGATTGATCAGGTATGTTATGGTATAGTATAGTCGGAGTTCCGCTTGTTGTGGCATCCATGGGCACTGCCCCCCAAACTTGACAATGAGATAATTTAAATTGCTGAAAGAAATTATGAAAATTGGGGTTGATCCAAATTATTTCCTAACACCAACACTTTCAAGTTGTTAGTTCAATTTACAAATGCCAAGAACATCTACCTTAAATAATGGATTGATTCAGCTAACTTCAAGTCTCAAACCTACAAATAGGACAATCAAAACAGATTCTCATTACAAAAAAACTCCTTAAATCACAAGAGAAATAAAAAGAACAATTTACACCACAAACCATATGATCATAAAACTCATGTAGCCACTCTTAAAAGAAGGCATTCAAATGATTCAGGTTCGGGTCAAATCTGAACATTTGCAATCTGTTCCCTTGGGTTCGGGTCCAAATCCGAACATTTGCAATCTGTTCCCTTACTCAAACTACGGCCTAGGTCTCCGTAGTCCGATCATCCAATGGTTGATCTAAGCCAACTAAAACCAACAAGGTTGGATGATCCAATATGTATAAAGTTTGAATACAGAGTTTAAGACGGTTCATTCAAGTCGCATTCATATGGGATGGAGTTCGAATCTCGGCATTCGACCCCTCCTTGTTTACAAACTATATGCTTGATGAGTCCGATCATCTTCATTGATCAAAGCTAATAAAAAGAAACCAGGTTAGAAGGTCCAAAATGGCTGAGCACAAAGGCATTCAGAACAAGGACAGTAGCAGAAAACCCCTAGAGATGATCTAAAAACAGCAGTTCTAAATCATGGAATTTGAGGATGAATCAATGAAAGAAGAGAACAACACTAGTCCTCCATGAAAAGAATATTCCAAACTTAAATGAAAACCCAGAACACAAGCAAAGAATTCCCCAGAAATGACTAAAAAGTTTGGTCGGATTGTCAAAAATAAAGCAACATGCACCGTTCAAAAAAACAAACAAACAGGGGATTTAATAAAAAATCTCGTCTTTTTTCTCAACAAATAATCCACTCACTGAAAAACCCAGATCATCAGAAACATAACATAATCAAAATTAAGCTTAAATAGGAAAAAAAAAAAAAACAAAAAAGAATCCTAGGAACAGAAAAGAATTACATATTTAGATAATATGATCATTAGTTCACCATTATAGATCAAGGCGGAAAATAACATAGAGATTGAAGATTACATGTTAGAAAGATCCGTGATTCCCCAATACCCATCTGCATCTGTCGATAATTGAAGATAATAAAAATAAAAACACCAAAACCAGTAAAACTCAGATCAAATTGTAAAACAAAAACAAAGAAGTGAGTATATGTATGTATCATAAAAGTCTATATATGCTCTGTTTTATACTTCAAGAAATGGATTGTGAATGGGATTTTTTAGAGCCGAAAAATAATAAATCTTTTCCAAAAGAAATAGAAATTTTATTTATTTTTCTTTTTTGAAGCGATGAGATGTCCTACATCCCCATTGATTTATACTTGCTTGAGACTACTTTTACATGTCAACTTCCGCTAAGCTATGGGTAATTCATTTATTTTATTTATTCCTATCAAATATGATAATTGATAAGAATTGTCTAAT
>CM025149.1:24633851-24644661 GCA_013467495.1 Gossypium gossypioides | reverse complement strand
CAAATCATGGATTTTCACAACACTTAATAGTTTAGGACACTTACTTGGATTCCTCTTTGATTGAGTTTTCCAACTCGACTAGAGTACTTAATGTACTCACAAATTAATTAATTTAATAACATTTTATTAAATTTAATAACATTTTATTAAATTAAATAACATTATATTTCACTTAAAATGAGTGTTAGATCCCACAGCTTAAACCGTAGATCCGATTGCCACAATCCTATTAGAGGAGATTTCACTTGGATCTAACTCGGTAGATGAATCTATCACATCAAACGCATATTTTAATTATATCTATCAGATTTTTTTTAACACTTAAAGTTTTTAATCGTTTGAAATAGTCCTCACCATCACTTACCTTTAAATTGAGACTTGAATTAGTTGTCTTTGTTATCACACTAAGGATCTCTTTGATAAAATTCGTTTGGTCCTTCAAGTTGATACAAAATCACATTAGTACTTATGTTAAACCAATAATAAAATAACTTGATGATATTACCACCCTATACCATTCGCCCAAACCATGGTATTTCTAAAATGAAGAGTTTTACGAATCGAACAACCTTACTTACACTTGATCTAATATGAGATGATCGTAGGATCGAGATTGGAATGAGAATGATGTTTGAGAGATCTAGAAATAAATAATCAAATACGTGAAAGAATAATATGATTTTTAGTCACTAAGGAATCGACAAAAGAAAGAGGAAGCAAAAAGGAAAATTTTGGTCACTGGCGGCGGCGGCGGTCTGACTTTAGAGGAGCGGCAGTTGTGAGAAAATATTAAAAGAAGGAGGTTTTATTCACTATAACTGGAAGAAAGGAGAAAAGAGAAAAATAATAGAAAATAAGTGGAGGAGGAGGAGACCTGTGGTGGTTCGCGGTGGTGGTCACGATGGCTTAAGGCGAGGGAAGTGAGGAGGAGTGAAAAAGGGTGGCGTCTATGGTGGTTAGAAGGTCTTTAATGGTGGTGGAAGGCTTGATTGTGGTTGTTGGAGAAAAAAAGTTAAAAGGAGGTGGTGGTGGTTTTATTTTGATTTGAGAGAAAAAGAAGATGAAGAATAAAGAAAAAAAATAGAGATTAGGGTGAAAATGAGGGTGGTGGATGGCACAAAGGGCGTGTGTAGCTTGGTCAACCATGACCAGGTTCATTGTATCAAAATCTTATGGCAAGAGAGGAGGTTTTAGCAAGGGAGTGAAGCAAGGAGTGAAAAGGGGGATGTGTTACACAACATAAGGCAAGTTTGACTTGCTTTAAGAGGAAAGGAATCCTCCACATAAGGCAATAAGGGGGTAGACGGTTGGCACCTATTGTGTACATAGGAATTGTGCCAAAAATAGAAAAATAAAACAAGAGAGCAAGGGGATTCAAAATAGGGACCTCAAAGATAGGTAAGGAGCTTCCTACCACTAAGCCACAACACTTCCTTATTCTCAAACTTGCATAAATAAAAAGAGAAAAATAAGAGATGAAATTTGATAAGGGTTTGAAACAAATTTGCACCAAATAGAAATTACTGAGAGTGAAGGGATTCGAACTCAGATCAACATGGAGAACTCCACCACTACTCAATCACTATAATTGATATTTATTTATTATTAAATGAGAAAAAGCTTATCTAATTAAAAAATTCAGTCGTGACCACTCTCGGTTTATTAACCCAATTTCCACTAACCCAATTTTTGGGATGTGATATTCCACTTGAATAATGAGTTGGCAAGAATTACTTATATTCTGACCTCACAATCTAGATCGATTTTGGGTGAAGGTGTTCACGAATGGGCAATACCAATTTTGGGTGAATTCCCACCTTGATGACTTCTCAAGGTTGTCAAGCCTAGGGTTTGTTTTACGTTCTTCCTTTCCCAAATAGTTGATCCCTTGAGTAACCCTACAAAATAGTTAACAGATCATACATCCACTCACTAATCCCCCATAGAGGGATTGGTTTCTCATGGTCTCCATAGACAATATAGAATCGAGATAAAGAGAACATGCTAAAAAATTGACAATATAGAGTTTATGAAAGACCCTGATTGTATTAAGATTGATCGCGAATCCACAAGGTTTGATTGTCTCCACAATTCAAATATCTCAAAATAGAACAAGAACGAATTAAAATAAATCTAACCTAAGAAAAGAGAAAACTAAACTAAAATTAAAAAACACTAATTCTAAGCTAAGTGAATAGGGGTCCTTTATATGTGACAAAGGAGCCTATTTATAGATTTTAGGTGGCCGTCATCCTTAAACCTAGGTTAGCTGATGTTTTCGAGCTTTAAGTTTGATTGTGCGAATTAAAATACCCTCTGGCTCGTGTTTTATTTTGTCCAGAGTTGATCTCGCGACACACCAGGACATGTGTCATGACATAGCAGTCAGTGTACTCCTCTTGGGATATCTTCAGAGGTATGTCGTGACACCCTTAGGCTGTGTTGCAACATCGAAGGCAGTTTCATGATTTCTCTATTCTACTTCCTATTTTGCAACATCGATCCTTCTGTGTTACGACATAGTGATCAGTATCCATTGAACATGCCTTCTAATGGTCTCCTCCTGTAACAACCCTAACTCGTCTCCGTTGTTGAATTAGGGTTACAAAGCACTACCCTACAACCAGAAACATTTAAACATTTTAACATTCAATAATTTAAATCAGATCATAGATCATTCATACATATGCATATTGTCTCTAAATCGAGCCCTCGAGGCCTTAAAAATAGCTTAGAAGCAAATTAGGACTAATTTGAAACAATTTGGAAAGTTTAGGAAAAAGTTACAAAATTTGTGAAATAGGGGTCACACGGCCGTGTGCCTCACACAGCTGAGAGACATGCCCGTGTCTCAAGCCATGTAACCATCAAACTAGGGACACACGATCGTGTCCCAGCCCGTGTCCTCACTTGTGTAACTCTCTGAGCAGGGTCACACGCTCGTGTGCCAGGCCATGTAACTCACTGATTTGGAACCTTAAGAAATTCTTAGATGACACAAGACCGTGTCGCTAGTTCGTGTGCTTCACTCAGCTATGTCACACGCTCGTGTACCAAGCCGTGTGAACCCAAACTTTACCTAAATCAAGGCATTTCAAAAGCATTTCATGCATAACTATATAAACCATTTGTGCACACAATCAAGGGGTTCAACCACCATTCAAACTTGCATAAACATACCATTTGAAACATCCTAATTTACCTAACCAATATGCCATTCAAAGGCACCACAAACAATACCAGAACATAACATGCCAACATAAGTCAACATTACCTCATTTCAAGCATCATAATCTAGCTCAATTCATTACCAAAACATACCTCAAATTGTCTATTCTCAACCATTACAAGCTTACCAAAAGACCATACCTTTCAATAACTAAAAATAGTTAAGAAGACTTTCCTTAACAAGCATTACAAGTCCATCATATAACATAAAGTTTAAAGACACAAGCATAATAAAACAACCATTAATACTACTATGAGCCATCAATACAATACACCTATATATGATAATAGTGCCATTTCCATATAACCTAGCTCATATATATGAACTTAAACATGTCTTAAGTAATCATTTTCAAGTCATTATCAACATACCAAGATAACCTTAAAAACAAGCACATCAAAGTAACGAAAATCACATAACTTGGTAAGGCGTCAAAATGTACCAAACCAACCTAGCTTTCAAAAACTTATACATGCCAAAACACTATTAACACACACCATAATACCATCACAAAACACCCTATACATGCCATTATAAAACACCCTATACATGCCATTATAAACCTTAGCCAAATTACTCAAAAACTACCAAATTGCCACTGGATAATGTGATAGATCCCCGACGAACTTCCAACCGATCGAGCTTCCGATAATCTATAAAGCAAAGGAAAATAACTACGTAAGCTATGAATGCTTAGTAATCTTGTAATCAATAAATCATACAAATAATTTGATTATCCAAACAAAATACAAATAGTCGTTTATGCAATTGTTTAATAAAATGTCCATTCATGCATAAAGGTATTTAGGTCACATAAGAATTTTCGGCTTGTAATGTTCTGAGGCTTAGGACAGGTACAAAATTCAAAAAAAAAAAATAGTAAGCATCAAAAAGGGTTACAAACACGAAAATAGTTTGGCACATCGTATCGATCCCTATTCTTCCCCCTTAGTGACCCTTACCCGCTCACCGCCATATTTCTCCTTCTCTCACCTTCCTTGTTTCTCCACATAGGAAATCATAGTATAACATAGTAACTATGACTAGCTTACGAGTTTTTGTGTACTAATGAACTAGTGTTTCCCATGCCTGTGACTTTGTCACTTTTCTCTTTTTCAATGCATCTGACTTATGAATGCTTTTTCATTGTTTCAAGACTCTTTCTACTCGTACTACTTTTGCTTTTTGAAATTTTATTTTGTTTTGCACTTTCAAGCTAACATGTAGTTCCCATATCACACTAATCTTTCCTATTTCACTTTGTTTTTACAAACTCTGCCTCGATCTATCTACTTAATCCTCAATACTATGGCCAGATGTCTATAGCCGTGCAGTGCAGGATCAAAGAAGAAAGAAAAATACAAATTAACGTTTTTAGGCTCGAGGTTTGTAAAGAGGTTTATCAAGAAGCGTTAACAGGCTCAAAATTTGGTACTAAAGGTTAATATTAATAGGTCACCTTTTTCGGTTCTGGATGTATTCCAAACAATGCCTTAGGTCATCCCTTAATATCTTAATATGCACAAATTTAATCTACCAAATAAACTCAAATTCAACAATTTATCATTCATACTAGTCTGCTCGTTTCCATGTATTTTCTATATCATTTGGTACAGTTGATTGCTTAATGGCTATTTACAGTGTAACATATAGAACTTGGTAGTCTAATAATAAAAAAGTTAAAATCACCTACCGTCATGCCAAATTTATTTGTAAACACAAGCAACCAATGTACATACTCCTAACTAATCGCTTGTATTTTTACAAGCTCAAGCACACGAAAGACAAGAAAAATCAAAACAACAAACCATAAAAAGATAAGGAAAGAAGTTACCCAATTGATCGTGGTCGCTCCACTGCTAATGGTGGGTACTTCTTCCTTCGATTGTGTAATGCTTGAATTGTTGCGCCTTCCTTGTATTGGTTCCTACATAGAAAATTTGAACAGTTTACAAAACAACTATAATTTTTATATTTATTCTATTCTAGAATAAATATAAATCATCCTTAAAGAGATTTAATACAATCCATCAAATAAATATTTAATTTATCAAAAAAAAAAAATACAAATCCCTAATAAAAACACATTTGATTTTCCTAAATTCATCTACTCCTAAAAATAAAAATTTGATTAACTTAATTCTAAATATTAGTCATCATCTTCTTTAAATCATCGTTTTCTCCTTTCCTCTTTTTGTTTTGTCTACAGAAGAATAAATTGCTTGAATATGTCATCACCGAGTAGTTTTCTTGGGGGATTCATGGTTTTATCCATTCGTTCGATAAGAATTGCTGCTCGTTTACACAATTCTATGATTAAATGAGGGAAAAATATTCCTTTCCTTAAATTCCTTGCGCAATTAACCATATTCTTGTATATCCATGTACATATTTGTTTCTTTTGAAGGATCTCATATGTTATGATAGCTTGAATAAGGCTAATCTCAGACATCTCTACTATGGGCCATATTCTCAAACAAACAAACTTCATCCACATCTTGGCTTTTGGTATCATCAGCTCTTGTCGAATGTCTTTGGTATTGCGGTTTCTGTCTGATATGTCCACATCTCTTTCCCTTCTGTTAATAATCTTAATATTTCCTCAGTATCTATATTTTTGAATTCTTTCAGATCAGTTTTATAGAGATAATCACGATTATAATATGGCGCATCATAAAATTGACAAATACTCATCTTAATTATCGGAACATTAACCCTTCTAACCTTCACAAAAGAACGCAACTCATAGAATGGTCTGGTTGCCTCCCTTTGCTTTAATATCAGATAAAATTTGTGCACCATTGGAATTATTGTAGGCTCTTCGAATGGCAAAAAAATTTTGTCCATTCTTTTTCGGTTGCATTCTCCCATATTCCTTTGCAATTTCTCATTAGAAGATCGAATCCCTGCTCTTTAATGAAGGTATACGGTTGTATTTGTTACAAGTATTTATCCATGTCACCTTCTTAGAACTCAACAGCTGGGCTTGAAGCGCTCATACTTAAGCTGGCCATTTGATAATCTATTTTTCCTGAAATTCCCTGCACAATCTATTATGTTTGCAATTTGATTTTAGTGATAAAAGGGAGGATCAGTGTGACCTATTTATAGATTAGAAGGAAAGAATAAAGTATTTAAGAGTTATAGTTTATTTCTACTATGTAAAAAGTTAAAGAATAAGAATCCTAATATAATTAAACAACAAAAACATCAACAGTTAGTACTAATTCAGAAAATAGACTTACGCAGTGGTGTCGTGACACCCTTAGTGGTGTTACAACATCGAGAGCACGTTCTATGATCTGAATATTTTTCGTGGTTGCAACATTCAGGAGCAGTGTCACGACATGTAGGCCAGGTTCCCCTATATTGTGTGGAATCAACACTTTGATATCTTCTTCATTGTTGCTCCTTTTGTTTATTGATTTCCTCTTTACTCCTAGTGAATCCCATAGCGGTTACAGAGCAAGGTTTGTTCATCGACTATTGTGTTGATTATTCCTCTAAAATAGTGTTTTACCCTTTGGCCATTTACCAAAAAAAGTTGTCCCCCATTTTCAATCAAATCCATTGTTCCCTGAGGGGTTACTTGGTGTATGGTATATAGGCCTGTCCATCTTGATTTCAGTTTTCCAGGGAATAATTTTAATCTTGAGTTGAACAATAAAACTTTCTGTCCAGGTAAAAGTTCGCGCTTATTAATCTTTGCATCGTGTTGAAGTCTACTCTTCTCCTTATACATTTTAGTATTTTCATAAGCCATAAAATAGAATTCTTCCAATTCTTGGAGTTGAAAGAGTTTTTTTTCTTAGCTAACTCCAGATCCAAGCTTAACTCTTTGATCGCTCAATATGCTTCTTTTTCCAATTCAATTGGTAAGTGGTAGTTCTTACCGTAAACTAACTTAAATGGAGACATATATAGAGGAGTCTTATATGCTGTTCTGTAAGCCCACAATGCATCGTCTAGCTTTGCTTCCTATTCCTTTCGACTTGTGTTTACTGTTTTCTCCAAAATTTGTTTTATTTCATGATTAGACACTTTTGCTTGCCCTGTATTTAGCCGGAGCTACTTCAAACTACTTGCTGCAGAAATGCGATCGTTCGTCACTGACCAACGCTCGTGGTGTACCAAACCTAATGAATATGTTCTTTCTCAGGAAACTCAGTACTGAGTTTGTATCATTGGTAGGTAAAGCAACTGCTTTAACCCATTTTGAAACATAACCAACAACCAGGAGAATTTATTGATTCTCGAAAGAACTTGGAAAAGGTCCCATGAAATTAATTCCCCAAACAGCGAATACTTCAACCTCAATTATCCCTGTTTGCAGCATTTTGTCCTTCTTTGATATATTCTCAGTTCGCTGACATCTATCACACCCCAGTACAAATTCATAGGCATCTCTATTCATACTTGGTGAATAAAATCCTGATTGTAACACTTTATAGGTTGTCATTTTTCCATTGAAATGTCCTCTGCATAGAGATGTATGGCATCCTTGTAAAATGCCGTATAGTTCTTCCTCTGCTACATTTCTCCAGACCAATTGATCTGTGCATTATCGAAACACGTATGGTTCCTCCCAAACGTAATTTTTTGATTCATGGGCTATCTTTTTTTTTCTGTTGTCAGGATTTCTGAGTAGGAAAGACCCCTCTTGCGATATAATTGACATAATCTACATACCATGATGTTGCATGCTTGCAAAACCTGGTCTGTCGAATGTCTACTCTAAAGAATTGCTCATCTGTGAAAGTCTCTTTAATTTTTTCAATATCTACTTTTGAATTATTCTCGATTCTAGATAAATGACCCGCAATTTGGTTCTCAGTCCCCTTCCTATCCATTATCCATAAATCAAATTCTTGAAGCAGTAAAACCAATCTCATTAGCCTGACTTTTGTCTCTTTTTTCTTCATAACATATTTTAACACAGAATGGTTAGTGTACACATATACTCTGTTAACCATTAAGTAAGGTCGGAATTTCTCACGAGCGAACACTACCACCAACATCTCTTTTTTAGTTGTAGTGTAGTTGTATTATGCCAGATATTTTGCTTGAATAGAGAATAGCCAAAAATATATTATTCCACTTTTGTCCCAAAACTTCATTAGCCTGACTTTTGTCTCTTTTTTCTTCATAACATATTTTAACACAGAATGGTTAGTGTACACTTATACTCTGTTAATCATTAAGTAAGGTCAGAATTTCTCACAAGCGAACACTACCACCAGCATCTCTTTTTTAGTTGTAGTGTAGTTACATTCTGTCAGATATTTTGCTTGAATAGTGAATAGCCAAAAATATATTATTCCACTTTTGTCCCAAAACTACACTTAGTGCATAGTCACTAGCATCACACATAATAATAAAAGATTCTAACCAGTTGGGGGTGATGATTATTGGAGCAGATATGAGTTTTTCTTTTATTATCTCAAAGGCTTTGATGCAGCTTTGGTCAAATATGAAATGTGTCTCTTTCTGAAGGAGTTGATTCAGAGGCTTAGAGATGTGAGCAAAATCTTTTATAAACCTCCTGTAGAATTTTGCATGTCTTAAAAAGTTTCAAAGTCCTTTAACATTTGTGTGATTGGGAAGATTTTTTATAACCTCAATTTTTGCTTTATCTACTTCCATACCTTTACCTGATATCTGATGGCCCAATACCAATCCTTCTTTTACCATGAAATGACATTTTTTCTAATTTAGCACTAGGCTAGTCTCTTCGCATCTTTTTAGAACTTTTTTAAGATTTCCCAAACATTCTTGAAAAGAGTCTCCATATAAAAAAAAGTCATCTATGAAGACATCTAATCCTTCTTCTACCATATCAGCAAAGATAGCGGTCATGCATCTCATAATGGTTGTTGGAGCATTACATAAGCCAAAAGACATTCTTTTAAAAGCATAAGTACCAAAAGGGCATGTGAAAGTGGTTTTTTCTTGATCATCGGAGTGGATTGTGATTTGATGATACCCTGAGTAGCCATCTAGGAAACAATAATAATCTTTACCTGTTAAACGATCAAGCATTTGATCAATAAAGGGCAATGGAAAATGGTCTTTTTTCGTTGCATCGTTCAATTTCCAGTAGTCAATACTTACTCTCCAAATAGTAACTGTTCTCATTGGAATTAACTCATTTTTATCATTCTCAACTAAATTTAGACCTCCCTTCTTTGGCACACACTGAGTAGGGCTAACCCATTCACTATCAGAAATGGCGTAAATAGTACCTGCATCTAGCTATTTAAGCAATTCCTTCTTTACTACTTCCTTCATGGCTGGATTAAGTTTGCGCTAAGTATCAACTACAAGCTTTTTCCCTATTCTAATATGATTTTATGTTGACAAAATGTGGGATTAATTCCTATAATATAAGCAATTGTCCATCCTATTGTTTATTTATGCATTTTTAAAACTCTTAGTAGAGCTTCTTCTTGGTTTGCTTCTAAGCCTGCAGAAATAATCACTGGCAGAGTATTTTGTTCTCCCAGATAGCCATATTTTAAATGTGTGAGTAATAGCTTCAATTCTAATTCAGGAGGTTTAATGACAGATGACACCAATTTTATTGAGTTCAAAATGATTTGTTCCGGCTGCTCCTTACTCTGCCTCCACCAATCAAGTTGGGATGGCATATGATCGTTTTCTTGCTCTACATTGTCCCCTTCTTCTTCTATTTCAAAATCATTAGATTATTTTATAATTAACTCTAACTGGTTACATTCTTGCTCTTTTCCATTTTTTTTATATTCAGTCCCTTGGTTTCCACTTCATAGTATGCCTCATAGGTAGATTCATTAATGTTGAAATTCTCCAATATTTTCATAACTTCTTTTTGGGTTTGAGTCCAAATACTTCCACTAGTCAAAATGTCAAATTTTTATTTATTCTGACTTTCCAGCCCTAATAGAAATGTTGTATTTGAAATGCGAAATGTATACCCCTACCAAATATGGAGCTTAGAATTGTTTTAAACCTTTCCCATGCCTGTCTCAATGTTTTAGTAATAAACTGCTTAAAATAAAATAATTGTGTATATGTACATAGTACCTTTGCCATGGGTATTTCTTGGTGAAGAAATAGCTACACAAACTCAGTCTAAGTAGTAATGGTATCTGGGGGAAGCGCTTCTAGCCAGATTTTTGCCTTCCCATCCATAGCAATTGGATTAATAATGTGAAACCCCAAAACCCCGACTGAGATGGACTGACTTGAATCTGAAGCGACACAATAGCCATTGAAGTGTCTCTCCAACTCAAGACCACCCAAAACACACCCCAACCTTATAACACCTCAATTCTAACTAATTAACTATCTAATTTTAATGCGGAGGCAATTTTGTGAACCATTTTAAAACTATTTCTAATTATTGAACCCTAAGGGTATTTTAGTCATTTTACCATATAAAGTTAAACAATCCTGTTTTTAGTTCTAAATGATTATCGACCTTCTTTTAGTCAATTTATACAAGCCTTAAAAATTTCAGTTTCAATCGAATTTATTTACTAAGTCTAATTATTATTTTATTAATAGGAACTAAAACGTAAATTTTATAAACTTTTAATACAT
>CM025149.1:24600078-24627148 GCA_013467495.1 Gossypium gossypioides | reverse complement strand
TTATTTAAAATCATAAAATTAATTTTTCTAAAAATATTTTTATTTTCCAGAATATTATTTACCGATTTTTAAATGAAATTAAGCTAACTAAATTAAAAAAATCACTAATAAATTTGATTAACTTCTAATTTTCACTCAGAACCCGGTAAACTTACCCGAAACTGCTAAACCTATTTTCAGGACCTTATAAATAAGAATTTGATAGCATCTGATGGAAAGCATACATAAGTAACAGTGCTGCATACATGGTCAAATCTCTGTAAAAACACTATAGGGTCCTCAGTTTTACTATCAGTAAACCTGACATTTTTAGAAATCCATGTTAGCAAGGAAGGATTTAGTTCAAAATGTGAGTTATGAATAATAGACGGGAAATGATAGGTCGTAGATAGTCTATATCAAACAAGGTTCCTAAGACCTGCATAACGTTAGTAATTTTATTTACAAATAAATAAGTCGTATTTATAACTTAAAAATTTCCTAATTATACTTTCTGGATGCAAAAATTAAAATCAAACTAATGACGTTGCGTTCCCAGCAAAGACGCTAAGAACTTGGTCGCCTCCGGACATACTAACATTTAGAGTGTGAATATGCAGTAAAAGATATATTAATGAGGTGGTATCCACAAGTATACGAGTCTAGTTGTAATATAGTTACAATAGATTAGGTGAGTACTCCAAGGACCGTACCCAATGGAGGCGAGTGCTAGATCAAATTTAACCTGAATACTGAAATATCTAACTAGTACTTTAAGTTAGTTATAGTACGAAAGTAAAGTAAAAATGAGTTTTTTTTAGGTTTTATAATAATAAGAATAAATTAATATAAAGAAATAAAATTTGAGAGATTGAAGTCTAGGAATAATCAAATCTGATTATGGGTGACTAGCTCTCTTCGGTAATCCCCATCAACTGTCGCTTCAGGTTTTGTCACAAATCAAAATTGGACCTAGAAGTTTTAAGGGTAAATTGGGAATTTTGGCTTGGAATGAGTTTGAAAATTCTAAATTGTGGTAACCTAAAATTGTTTTCGTCTATAGCATTTTGGAAATTCAAACAATTTTTAAAAATACTGTCCAAAAGACTTTCAATTTTGAAATAAGCACTAATTTGTAAAAGGGTCTAAATTATTAGTTTTTAAAAGGAAATTAAACCAAAATTTAATTTTCACCCTATTTTTCCCCTTTATCTTTATAAAACCCATGTTAGTCACTTCTCCATATTTTTCTTTTGACGTCCATTGCATTCCAAAGCTCTTCTCATTCAATTTTGATTCCCAAAATTCATTCCTTTGATTTCTATCATTTCCCAAGCCATAAATCTCCATAGTATTTCAAGAAAAACATCCAAGAACACCATAGATTTCTCCATTATTGAATTTTTGGGTTTTCAGGTTTTCAATCAAACGCTTGGTTTTTTGTCACCTAGGATAATTATTCGATTCCTTATTAGTTTTTTTATGTTATTTGATCCTTTATATTGAATTTTTAGTCGGTAAATCGCATGTTTTAAATAAAAGCCGAAAATTGAGTCATTAATGGTAGATTTTAGGATTTTGGGTAAAAACGTGGTTTCAAAGTGTTTTTCAATTATTTTTTTACATGACTAGAAGGTTTCAAAACTTACTTCAAATTTTTGTTGAAGATTTCCAACATTTTAATGAATTTTTGTGAAAATTTCCAGAAACATGTCAAAAATTTCGATACCATGAGTTGGGTAGTTTTGAGTAGTTTAATTGAGTGTGTAGGATAGAGATATAAATACCCAATTGATGTGGAAGTAAAGGTTGAGTGATGCAAAAACTTCTTAGGACGTCAAAGCACTAAAAGAATGACACAAGGTAGTATTTTGGTTTTGTGTCGCACAATGCAAGGGGTGTAGCGCAACACAAGGTCGATGTGCTACCCAAGTATTTTGGGGTTATTCTCATCCGCGCAATCAAACTTATAAGAAGACCTAGGACGTGCCGAAGACCTAATTTGGGCTATCAACACCTCTACAAATAAGACATTAGGGGTTGAATGTAATCAAGTCGTCTTAGACCCCTTCAAAACCCTCGTACTTTAGAATTAGTTTTAGTTTCTTTTCTTTTCTTTATGGATTTTTAAATACTTTCTTATTTTTCTTCTTGAATAAGTTTTGTTTCGAGGATTTTCTTATTTAATTAAAGTGTCCAATTTATATTTTATTTTGCATTTTTTTATTTTTTATTCTAATCGAGAGATTTGCTACTCCGTTTCCCATTCGATACTCAATCCACAATAATTGACATCTCTTTTCTTCTTCGAATCAATCTTGCTTCTTACATGGTTTATTCAATAGAAGTTGAGATTATGAAAAACATGAGTGGCTAAATCTCTTATGAGAGATTAATGAGTGGATGGGGATGTGACTAATGGATGATTTGGTATTTCTTGAGATGGATTAGTTGACATAAATTATGTGTTCTTAAACTATTAGGCTTCACAACCCTAATAAGTTATCATAAGACAGACGAGATCGGAAGATAAGTCGAACAGAGTAAATCGTAATTTATCCTAGTTGAGAAAGTGAGGTCGGTAGATAATCGAGTATCAACAAATCAATTACGTTAATTAGAAATCAAGAGGTAATAATTACTTGATCAGTGACTAAAGCCACTCTAGATCCCTAATCCGAAGTTAGTGGCAAACCCTAAAGTAAGTAATTTTTTTTGATTGGTTTGTCGGTTTAATTCAACTATTTATTTTTCTTTCTTTTTGTTATTTATTTATTTTTATTCCTCCTAATATATTTTATGATCCATCGTAATATAAGAATTAACTATTATTACTTAGAGTTAGCATTGTAAAACATATTTTCATTATTTGTTCCATCCTCCCTTGGGTACGATCCTTAGAATACTTCCAAGGTATTTTGTTGTACTAACTATATTAAATTTGACCCATGCACTTATGGACACTGTTGTTCTAAATTATGATATTTTGGTGTTATATTTATTCTATAAATGACAGCTCGTTTATAGGCAGTCAGCTTCCTTACAACTTAGCTTATCCAAACGCTAGAGCCTCTTTTTTCCTAACAGCTAAGCATTATAGCCCTTTATCAATTATGTCGAAGACATTCAAACCTTAAAAACCATAATTCATAATCATACAGAAGCTCAGAGGGTTTTTACTCTACTCCTCTTCTTCAACCCACCAATTAAGAGGAATAAGGAAACTTATCAGCTCCCAATCTTTCTACTTCCAGACTCCAAATCACAAGGTGGCTATAGCATGCAGAGCTCCCTTGAGCTACATCCTCTTCTTCTTTAGAGCAATTGAAGAAGATGATGCTTAGAGATGAATTTTTAAGAGGCTAAATTGAGAGAAATTGTCTCCAAACACACACCTATATATATACTCCATCGACACGAACTCCATAGACCATTATTGACAGTAAATTCTAATCATTTTGTCCCCTACTATAGAACCATCCAGTTCCAATCTAACTAAACTAGGATTGAAACTTAATCATCCCCCAACCAACCACTCAAGTTTCTAAATATCTTATTAGAGTCCACAAACTCCCCCACCCTTAAAGAAAATTTCATCCTCAAAATTTTATCCTCAAGTTTCTATTTCTATACAATCAGCTCCAAGATTCTTCCTTGAGCTCGAGTCCTTAAGAGGGTCAGGTGTGACAACTCCCCAACCCTTAAAGAAAATTTCGTCCTTAAAATTTTCTCTTGTGCTGGTCATGGGCAACCTCTAGGAAACCTACCATTCCTAGGGTATCTGTCTTCTCAATTCAAAGACAAACATCCTAATTCACTTGAGTAGCCTACCTTATTTCTAGGTATCTAAGTTTCCTTAAACCACCCCTGTTCGAATTACGATTTTGTAATTCTAACATATGGTGGTTACCTGCCTACAAGTGATTTTTCTATTTTCCTAGTAGAGTCTTTGGTTTACACCTTGTACTAGATCGTTCTTGTGGTAAAATTTATTGAACTTAACCTTTATGAGCGCGTACTAATTTTGGAAAATACTTGATGTATGATTCACTCAGGTGAAGTCTTCTGCTTTTCTATTTATCGAGGGGTTGACAAAACCGTTCCCCAGATCAACAAGTGTTAAAAACAAGTTCGAGGACTTGAATAATTTTGTACCTTTTTCAATCAAATCTTCCATCGGACATTTGGTTATTTAACCGAGGCTTGTAGAAATCCTTTTATTCAACATCATTCTTTTTCCCCCAATTTATTTGCCATTTGAGTTCTTTCTTGAACCCTAAGTTGTCTTTCTTCACTCTCTTCTTCCTTTTTACTCCGCCCCCGGAGTTACTTACCGTCTGTGAGCACTTCTTACTTTTCAAGTGCTTTTTCCCTTTTCTTTTTCTTTAATCCTACATTGTATTATTATTCCAGGTTTGCATAGACACTAAGTGGATGGGCTAAGGGTTCTGATCGTTGGAATCAAAGGGGTTCTCCAAGGAATTCTAGAGTTATGAATGATGGTGGTTCCTATTTCCCAAGAACTAGTACTTCCTCCAGGATGTCACTGTATAGGTGCTCCACAACTCAAGAAGAAATGGTAAACTATTTGGCAACTCGTGGTATCCGATTGCCCAACTAAAAATATCAATTTGATATTGTTATAGGAGAGAGACGCTTGAGTGATTCCAGTAAGGGCTTCATTCTACCCCTGTACTTGTTGGAAGTTGGCTTCCATCTCCCCTTACATCCCGTTTTTTGGTGTTGTGCTCAAAGAGTATGGTATTACACGAGGGTGATTGTCAGGTTTATCCTAGTTGGCTTTGATGGCATACTTCTTGTACTGCAGTAGCTACAACGAGTCGCCTCTTCTCGACGTTGTACCAACCCATTTTCAATGGTGTTTAAAATCATAGTTTCAGGACCACAAATTTGACGAGTAAGTCCTTAATTATTATTTGATTTATATGAGTCAAATATAATTTTATATTGAATGTTGATTTGATAAAGTTTTGCTAATTAAACAAACAGATAAGTACAAGTGGGTTATTCTTAAAGTTAAGTGGTTTTAGAAAATGAGGTACCAGGACCTCATTTCTGTAAATTAAGCTTGTAAATATTTTTTTTCTAAATATTTACAGAGTTATAATATTAGTATGTGAAGGTTCGATTCGAGAATTTTAATGTTTGGTTAGTTAATTAAGGAAAAAGGACTAAATTGTGAAAGTCATAAAACCGAATACTATTGAATGTTATTAATTAAATGGCTTAATTAGTGAAAGTGAAAGTGTAAGGACTTATGTTGAAATCATACCATATATTTGATGATGGACAGTTAGTAGTTAATTTTATAATGCATTTTGATTAAATTAAAGTTCATAATGAAGTAAATAAAACTTAAAACATAAATTCTTCAACATCATCTTCTTCATTTTTATTTCTCCCTACCGAAACTCCATGGTTAAACAAGCTTGAAGGTTTTAGCCATTTAGAATCCTTTGCTTGTAAGTTCGTTTTGAGCCCGGTTCTTCAAAATTTTATGTTTTTGAGATCATTGTAGCTTAATCTAGCTAACTTAGGGATTATTTCGTAAAATTTTAAAAGATTTTGAAATTTTTCGTTGATGATTTCTGGGTGTTCTTGTGATTAAATGATGGATTAGTAAACTTGAATTTTAAATAGGACTATTTTATAAAGGAACTTTTGATAGTTTTGAACCTAAGGACTAATATGAAATTATATAAAATTTAGCATGTAAATTTGAGAATTTTTCAAATGTATAAAGGCTGATTTGAGATGCTTATAGGATCGATTTTGGATGTTAGAGGTTAAATGTGAAATTTTAAATAGTTTTGATTTTAGGGACTAAATTGTATAAAATGTAAATTAGGGTAAAAGTGTAAAATGTTGTTAAAGGTTCAAAAATGTAAATTTAAATGTTTATGATATTGAATTTTTTAATTGAATAAAATTATTATATTTAGATCAAGAAATGGATCAGTCGGTTGATAAACGCGGGAAAGGAAAAGTCATTAAGTAGTTGTCGTCTTGTGTTGGTAGCTATCGTATTTTGGTAAGTTCGTAGTGTATTAAGAAATATTCTTTTTTACTTTTTACTTGTTGTAAAATCTTAAAATTATGAGATTGTAAATTTTTTTGCATTGAGATTGATTTATTATAAACGAAAGCTAAGGTGAATACGAATTAAGCCGTGAATTGTTGAATATTGAGAAATATGAATGCTATGATTTCTGAATGAATGTAAATTACTACAGTATATGAAATTACTTATGTGGAAGTGCCTTTAATTTTTTAATGTGATTAATTAATTTAAAATTCCAGTTTGAACGTGGTAAATGATTAGGATATGATTGACATTCCAATAGGGTTTTAATGTGCGCTTGTACGGGTTTACAGTTCGGTGCCTATATTTGCACTTCGGTGCCTCTGTTAGCATTTTGATGCTCTCTAGTGTGATTTGGAGTACCTGTGTATCCAAGTTATGTTACTATAGTTCATCGGGCTATTAAAAGTTGTGATTGATTTTGAAACTATTTGATAATTCAGTTGTGTATCCATTAAAAGATTTAGGTCAGGGAATGAAAATACAAGAACGTTTCATTTTGATATTGAAATAGAGAAATGTGTATATATGAATGAGATTGATTAACCTATCCTTGAGCTTGAATTATGAGATGAATTATTTCAGTAATTGATTTTTTCTGTTCCTTCAATTGGATTATCAGGTTTAGTTAATATAAGTTGTTTTTAGTTTCTTTCGTTAAATTGAGGTAAGTTGATTTAAAATTTAGCTATGAGCTTACTAAGCTCAATAAGCTTACATTGTTATTTTCTTGTTTTCTGTAGTTAACATTTTCCGGAATTGGTCAGACGATCAATCTCAAGGCTCACACTATTAAGCTCCTATTCCGGTAGTTTTTTATTTGTTATTTTGGTTTTGTGGCATGTATACAGGATATTTGAAGTTGATGAGTTTTAAATTCTTGTTGAAATTGTAATGTGTTTAAAGTTGTTATATAGTGTGAAGTTTCATGTTGTCATGGTAGGTTTATATGATGGATGTGGTGAAGTGATTTGGAAATGTCATATTAATTGTGAAATGTTTGAGATTGAGATATAATGTTTGGTTATATGCTTAGTTAAGTTTTGATGAATGATTGTATTGTGGATTATATATGTGCAAATGTTTGGAAATGTTGTTGTATAATTAGAACAATGATAGGAGGTCATTATGGTTTTGGTTGAACATGATTTGAGTTGCATTATAAGTTGGTATAAATGGATGATTTTGGAATATATTATTTGGAACTTAGTTGATGATGGAATGGGATTAACATGTTGATTATGTTTTGGGTTGAATGTTTGCAGTTAATGTTTAAGTTGAGGTACCAATGAGGGCGTATTGGCTAGACACTTAGGTTGATCGTGAATTGGTATATTTTGATACATTTTGGCACATTTTGAATAGGTTTGGATGTTGGTTAAAGCATGGCTTGAAACATAAGAAAGGGTGTGTGAAATGGCTTGTGATTGAAGGTGTTTTTGAGTACACACGACCTGTGACATGGTCTGCGACATGGCAGTGTGCCTTGTTTAATTTTGGTGATTTTAGGTCCAGACTATAACCTCTCAAACCCGGCCTAGACATTATGGCCGGATCATGAAAGTCACATTGGACACCTAATACTCAAACCTACTCTAACGATAGTTAAAAACCTTCAAGTACTCTCTTTTTAATAAAAACGTGGTTTCTATTCTTAATTTTGGAAAAACATTCATTTTATTAACCCAACCATGTTTAGGTCAAATTAGCGAATTAGGCATAGTTTTTGTAAAAACACAATACTCGACATTGCCTTTGAAAAACATTTTGATCAACTTCTTCGCAGCGTAAATTACCATTACTAACCAAATTATTATTAACTTAGCCCAATAACATGCATAGTCCAATTTCAATGTACATAAATCTGTTAGTCCATCCTAAGGATGAAAAACATGCATGCATGAAAATCCCCAAAACAAAAAAAAAAACTATCCCAAATCACAGGTTCAATAATTTTACAGTACAAAAACCGTGTAATAATAATGAGAAAATAAACTAAAATTAAAACTAAACTAAACTAAAATAAAATAATATGACGAAATTGAGTCCGAAGTCCATTGTAAGTCCATATGCCAATTCCGATCCTAAGTTCGTTCATTGCTTGAGAAGTTAAGGTAATGGGGTGAGATTAACAAGCCCAATGTGAGACTAAATGAACAAGCATTTATCATTCATACAAGCAATTTCACAT
Organism: Gossypium gossypioides; assembly: GCA_013467495.1. NCBI lineage: Eukaryota > Viridiplantae > Streptophyta > Magnoliopsida > Malvales > Malvaceae > Gossypium > Gossypium gossypioides. Next base: position 24,618,875 of record CM025149.1, on the reverse strand, counting down.
GAAATCTAATAACACAGTCAAACATCAATTGCAGCAGTTTTCATGAACGTGATCATGACAAAATGGACACGTGAGATCTTACCCATACCATCCGCTACACACTAGGAGTTCCCCAGAACTCATCTTCCAAACTCCAATGTATGCGAGCATAGCTCGATGTAGTAAAACAACCAATAATCGATAATGCAGTACAATTACGGAACAATAAATATTGCGATATAATTGCCAATCCTCTAGGAACTACAAATGCAGTTCACTGACTATGAATGAATGTAGACTTAATATGCCACCAATACTCTACGAAACTCCTCTATCATCCACAAAATATCTCATCCCAATGCATATGCAATATATCATGCAAACTCATGCGTAGTCATACTTCAATACTTTTCACATTTAATAGACATGTTTAACACATCCTTAATAATCGTATACTTTTACTAAATGGAAATAGTGTTCTAACTTTCAAATTATCATTATGATGGTTCCCATCAATATCATTCAATTTCAAATACTTTAAGAATTACATTGTGCATGAATAGCAACCTTTTCAATATATATGATAGAAAATATCTCATTCAATTATATCATGCATAAACTCAATATTTAAGCAAAACATTCTATTCAAACAACCAATCTCATACCATATACCACAATCATGCATCACAATCTTAATTACATAGTCACACTGTCAAACTACCAACTTTGCTAACGTATCAATCTTTTAAGGCTCCAAACGTACCTGGTTCGACCACTTACAAAAATTAATTATTTTGCTATTAATCCAATCCAATCAGAAAGCTAATTCATCAAATATAACATGATAATTATCAATTTCAAACAAGTTTATAAGTTTAGGACCTACACCTTATCTTTCACTTTTTTACAGCACCTTAGCGAATCTTGCGGTTTCTTTAATAATCCTTAAAACGAGCGTAAATTAGAAATAATTATAAATTAAATTAATTAACCTCTAAACCACCCCCTAAACCCCACTTAAGGTTTCAAATCAATTGTCACAATTCCAACTATTTTACGAATCCAAACTAGTTAGAATTCTTACACTACTTTGATGCGAATCGAACACGCAAACGTCCTTAAGCTTTACGATTGATTTGGGGCGTTTGGGTCAACAGCTAATACATTCACATACTGGAAAATCAGTGGCCAATATTGATTAAATTCCATCATTTAATCAATCCATAACCTTTTCCCAATAAATTTGCAGAAACAACAAACTAGTTAACAATTAATCGCACTTACACTTCCCAATTTGTGAGATCCGAATTGCCAATTGATCAAGAATGTTTATCTCTAATTGAAATGTGATTAAAGGCTAATTAGAGGGGTTAGAAAAATAAATTTAGTGCTATAAAAATATGGGCAAGAATCAAGAAACAAAACAACTCCCTACTTACACCTAGGCGCACATCCCACCACCCATGGTGGCCAAAGTTGGGGTCGATTTAAAAACAATTTAAAGATCCATTAAAAAGGTTGAAAAATATATTTAAAATCATTAAAATTCCCCCAAATTCCAGACCTAGAAATTTAGGTTTTAAATTGACAAGATTAATCAAGAAATTGAAGAGAGAAGACATCTTAACCTAGCTAGTAGAGAGAAACGATAATGACACTTTCTTGTCAATGTTTGAGATTGATCTTGGAGTTCAAGATTTCAGATTTGGGGCTAATTTAGTTGAGGAAAAATGGTAGAATTATAGTAAAGGAGGTGGTGCACAATCTTGATTCAAAAAGAAGGGGAAAGAGATGGTAAAAGGGGAGGTGTAGGCAACGACAACAATGGAGGAAAGGAAAAAAATTAAAATCAAAGAGAGGGAGATTGTGAGAGGAAAAACTTGGGAAATGAGGAGGAGGATTAAAGTCTAATTATTTGTAAAAAAAATACTACTTATACCTACATTTACTGGGCTTGGATGACACACACATTAAAACAAAGGGTTTTTGTTAAAATAAATAAATTATTTGCACGAGAAGGGAATTGAACTTGGGACTTCATATTAAATTCCATGTCTTCACATTTAACCACTACTTAAGTAATTACATATTTCTGAATAACCAGACATTCTAATTAAGCTAAATTTTGGGATGTTACAGCTTTACCCTCCTTAAAAGAAATTTCGTCCTCTACATTACCTGATTCAAAAAGATTAGGATACTGAAGCCGAATCCAATCCTCTGGCTTCTAAGTAGCCTCTTTGACGCCATGATTTCTCCAAAGCATTTTAACTAACATAATTTTCTTTTTCCTTAGCACTTTGATTTCACGATCTAATATCCCAACTAGTTCCTCCTCAAATGTAAAATTTGGCCTAACCCCAATCTTCTCAACTGGTACGACATGCGATGGATCCGATTGGTACCGTCTCAATATAGAGGCATGAAATACATCATGAATACGATCTAACTTAGGTGGCAACTCGAGTTTGTAAGCATAGGACCAATCATTTTAAGCGTTTTATAGGGACCAATGAATGTAGGGCTTAACTTTCCCTTTTGAGCAAACCAAAACTTTCTTCCATGGAGAGACTTTAAGGAAAATCAAATCCCCCACGTTGAACTCAATGTCCTTGAGCTTCAAATCGATATACGACTTCTTTGTATTAGAAGTTGCCTTCAATTATCCATATTTTATCCTTGGTTTCAGTAACCAATTCTAGACCAATCAACTTCCTTTCACCCACATGAGTCCAACATTAAGGTGAGCGAAAGTGCTTCGTAAGGTGCCATCTTGATACTTGACTGAAAACTGTTATTATAAGCAAATTTTTCCATCAGTAAATGCTCCTCCCAACTACCTTGGAAGTCGATTACACTACTACTCAACATATCTTCCAACATTTGAATGACCCTTTCTAATTGACCATAGGATTGTGGATGAAAAGCAATATTGAAATCCAACCGAGTACCCAATGCCTCGTGCAACATCCTCCAGAACCAAGACGTGAATCTGATATCACAATCTGAAATAATTGACACTAGAACGCCATGTAATCTCACTATCTCAGATACATAAAGGTTAGCTAGCTTCTGTAGAGACTAATCGGTGCGTATAGGAACAAAATGGGTGGACTTTGTCAATCTATCTACCACAACCCAAATCAAATCCTTCTTAGTAGGTGTCAAGGGCAACCCACTAATGAAGTCCATTGTTACTTTATCCTACTTCCACTATGGAACCTGAATCGGTTGAAGCAACCCTGGCGAAAACTGGTGCTCAACTTTAACTTGTTGGCAAGTCAAACATTTAGATACAAATTCGATCACTTCACGTTTAATACCCAGGTACCAATACACTTCCCTCAAGTCTCGATACATTTTTGTACTACCAGGATGCATAGCATAAGGACTACTATGTGCTTCCTAAAGTATGGAATGTCTGAAATTCTTATCATTAGGCACACAATACCTCCTTCCAAAGCACAAAATTATTTCGAAACTCATCCCAAAGTCCTCAGTCAATCCATCCTCAACCTGTTTAAACTTAGGTGTTAGAGTTTCACCTAAACTTTGCTTATCTTTGATTCCTTGAACCCAAATAGGCTTTATTTGCAATTCAGCCAAGATACCTTCATCATCAAAGAGACTCAAGTGAGCGAACACAGCCCTCAAATCAGACATTCCCTTTCTGCTTAAGGAATCGACCACCACATTGGCATTTTTAGGATGATACTCGATCATACAGTCATAATCCTTTAACAACTCAATTCATTTTCATTACCTCAAATTAAGTTCCTTCTAGGTAAAGGAGATATTTGGGGCTCTTATGATCGGTGTAAATAATACGCTTCTCACCATACAACTAGTCTATCCAAATTTTGAGACCAAAAACAACAGTTGCCAACTCCAAATCATGAGTGGGGTAATTACACAACCAAGTTATTTTGAGGCATAGGCTACAACGTTACCATCTTGTATTAAAACACAACCAAGCCCAACATGCGAAACATCGCTATACACAACATATTCCTTAACAGATCTTGGTTGAATTAAGATAGGACCATCTGTCAACACGAATTTCAACTTTTCAAAACTGGGTTGTTGTTCGTTTCCCTACTTAAAAAAAGCATTCTTCCTCAACAACTTAGTCAATGGGGCTGCTATCAAGGAAAAACCCTCAACAAACCTTCGATAATATCTGGCAAGACCTAGAAAACACCAAATTTCTGAGACATTCCTCAGTTGCCTCTAATCTAAGATAGCTTCAACCTTTTTTAGATCTACACAAATACCCTCAATCGATACCACGTGACCCAAAAACATCAATTTCGTCAACCAGGATTCACACTTACTAAGTTTAGCAAAAAGTTACTTTTCACGAAGTATCCGTAAGACCACTCTCAAATGTTCATCATGTTCAGTTTATGTCTTAGAATACACAAGGATGTCGTCTATGAAAACCACAACGAATTGATCAAGAAAAGTCTGAAAGACACGATTCATAAGATCCATAAAGGCCGCAGGTGTATTAGTCAACCCAAAAGGCATGACAAGAAACTCGTAATGTCCATACTGAGTCCTAAAAGTAGTTTTGTGAATATCGATTTCTTTTATCTTGAGTTGATAATACCTAGATCTCAAGTCAATTTTGGAAAAGACAGTTGGACCTTTGAACTAATCAAATAGGTCGTTAGTTCTTAGTAGTGGATACTTATTCTTGATAGTTAACTCGTTCAGTTGTCGGTAATCAATGCATAACCATAAGGTACCATATTTCTTTTTCACAAATAAAATCGATGTACCCCATGGCAAAATACTGGGCCTAATAAATCTTCTATCCAGCAGTTCTTGCAGTTGCACCTTCAACTCCTTAAGTTCATTAGGTGCAATGTGATAAGGAGCGATGGACATCGGTGCCATCCTTAGCAACAATTCAATACCATATTCCACTTCTCGATCCAGAGGTAACCTCGACAATTCGTTAGGAAAAACACAATGGAATTCCCTTACTGTATGAATGCTATCAATTAAACGATCAGTTGTGCTTACATCCGGACATAATCCAGAAATGCTTCACATCCCTTTTGCACCATCTTTTCTGCTACCATAGCAGAAATCAAATTGGACAAATAATTCTAACATTCCCCAACCATAACAATTTATTTCCCAGTCTTAGTCAGTAAAGTCACCCTTTTCAGTGCACAATCCAATCGAACTTGATGCTCAACCAACCAGTCCATCCCTAAAATTAGGTCAAACTTATTAAAAGGAAGCTCCATCAAATCAGTGAGAAACACCTCTCTTTCAGCCTCTAGAAGACATCTTTTATAAATTTTATTTACAAGTATGGAAGGCCCTAATGGACTAACTACAATTACAGTGTTTTCAGTTTTCTCTACCCCAACCCCTAATTTTACAACCACATTACAAGCAATATACAAATGAGTAGATCATATATCAATTAAACTAAGGTAAAGTACCGAGTAAATAGTGAAGGTACCTGTAATGATCTCGGTCGCATTTCTGTCCTCTCAATGTCTAGATACATAAACCAAGTAGGTTGCCTAGCCTCAGCCCAATTCACACCCTGAGCTGGTGTGATCTAACCTTGATTACCATTCCCATTTTGGTTCTAATTGCAGCCCCTTTGAGCACCCTGATTACCCTTTTGATTTTGTCCCCTAACTCGGCCCTGATTCTAGGTTGGAGCTTGCACCTGATGCTGTCGACGAGGATAATCTCTAACCTTATGCTCATCGAGCCACAAACCAAACAAGCACCCATTCTTCTCTAACACTCACCCAGATGGTGCCACTAACAATACTGGCAAACCAAAATTTTCCCTTCCCTAGGGTCCACTACTTTCCTATTCTACGGTGGTCTAACCTCTCTAGCCCACTTAACAGGTCCCTGGTTTGGGCCAGTAGGGCCATTTCTCTTTTGGGTTGATCCCTCTATTTCCCTTTCTTCTCGCACTCCACGTGCTTAATCTCCTTAATAATTTTGATCTTCTCAACCAAATCCTCAAACAACCACTCTTGGTATGGAGCTACTTGAACCTTGGGGTCATACCTAAGACCCTCCTGAAAATAGAAACTCTTTTCCTGCTTAGACGCCACTATACTAGGTGTATAACAGCTCAGCCTTAGAAATTTAGCTTCATATTCAGAAATAGTCTTATCTCCCTATTTAAATTCCCACTGTCGGGCCTCCATATAATGAAGGCTCACAAAATTACCCTGAAAGGCCTCTTGAAAATAAGCCCAATCAATATGCTCTGGTAGAGTAACTTAACCACTGATTTCCGCAACTAATATGTCTCATCCTTTAACAGAGACATGACACCCTTAAGTTTATACTCAGAAGTGTAGTCTAAATCCTCCAAAATCTATTCAGTGGTTTCCATCCAGTACTCAACCATTTTAGGAGTAGTTCCAGCAATTCCCTTGAACAATTCTGCCCTACTAGAGTGGAGCCTCTCAGTAATCGTCCCACGACTAACACGACCCATTGAAGCCCCAACAACTCGATTCAAAGCCCATAAAATAGGATAATTTTCATCATAATCATCATTACCCCCATTTTTTATATTCCCACCCTTAGTAGTGGGTTCACTATTAACCTCATTTTGTTTATTATTTTGTTTTGGCCCTAATGACGTAGCTGAACCAACGAGAGCCCTCAAAGGTCGCCCCCTACGAACCCTCTTACCATGAGTGATTATTCTACCTAATATAGTTGATTTGGGACATTTGGGTCAACACCTAATACAGTCACATACTGAAAAATCAGTAGCCAATATTGATTAAATTCAAATTTTTAATCAATTCATAACCTTTTCCAAACAACTTTTCAGAAACAACAAACTAGTTAACAATTAATCGTACTTACGCTTCCCAATTTGTGAGATCCGAATAACCAATTGATCAAGAACGTTTTTTCCTATTTGACATGTGATTAAAGGCTAATTAGAATGACTCAAGAACTTAATTTAATGATGGAAAAATATGGGCAAGAACCAAGAAACAAAACAACCCCCTTCTTACACCTAGACGCACGTACCAACACTTGTGGTGGCCAAAATTGAGGCAGATTTAAAAACTATTTAAAGATCCATTAAAAAGGTTGAAAAATATCTTTAAAATCATTAAAATTCCCCTAAATTCCTGACCTAGAAATTTAGTTTTTTAATTTGCAAGATTAATCAAGAAATTGAAGAGAGAAGACATCTTAACCTAGCTAGTTGAGGGAAACGACAGTGACACTTTCTTGGCAATGTTTGAGATCGATCTTGAAGTTCAAGATTTTAGATTTGGGGCTGATTTAGTTGAGGAAAATTTGCAGCAATATAGTAAAGGAGATGGTACATAATCTTGATGCAAAAAAGAAGGAGAAAGAGATGGTAAAAGGGGAGGTGTATGCGACAGCAACAATGGAGGAAAGGAAAAAAATTAAAATCAAAGAGTGGAAGAGTAGGAGAGGAACGGCTAGGGAAATGAGGAGGATTAAAAGCTAATTATTTGTAAAAAAAATAATACTTATACCTTGATTTACTAGGCTTGGACGTCACACACATTAAAACAAGGGGTTTTTGTCAAAAAATTAAATTATTTGCATAGGAAGGGAATTGAACTTGGGAATTCATATTAAATTTCATGTCTTCACATTTAACCACTAATCACTTAACTAATTCCTTATTTTTGATATAAGCCCACATTCTAATTAAGCTAAATTTTGGAATGTTATACACATGGTCTCAGAGAGTTACATAGCCTAGCGACACGACCTTGTGACCCTAAGTTACACAGTTTGGTCACACGACCATGTCTCTTCACCACATGGGCTAAGACCTGTCACACAGCCTGGCCACACGGCTGTGTGACCCCTGTTTTCATTTTTTACCCTATTTTCATATTTTGATTCAATTTTATCCTTGGTTGTTTCTCAATCACTTTTAATGCTTTGTAAGCTCGATTTAAGTCCAATTTTAGTTCGAATGACTTGTTTATTTAATGGAATTATTGATGATTGATAGTACTAGAAAGAACATATGTTTTCTCCCTACTTATTGGTTAATTTATTCCCATTTAGTTAACCTTAGCACATATTTTTTTATTTTTATTTTAGTAATTTACATTTTATGACTCAGTGGATCTTGGCTTATTTACCCTTAATTTTATCATATTTTTTGTGTTGATTCACTACATGAGTAATTTTAGATTGTGCCCAGAATTGTATCGATAAACTCACATTTGTCTAGTATACTTGCATCGACAGTGTATGCTTGCACATTATTGCTGTGACGTTAAACAACCGATCAAGTTTTTGGCGTCGTTGTCGGGGATGACGTTTGGTTAATGTTTATTTTTGTTTTTGTGTGTTTGCACTTTATTTCCTTATATAATATTTAGTATTCACTAACTAGTTTTTCTTGTTGCTATTTCTTCAACTTTATTTTAGGTGTTTTATGACCCGAAGCAAGTTAGATTTTCTTGCAGATTTTGATCCAGAAATTGAAAAGACTGTTTCGAATAGACTTTGAGAACAAAGAAATATGGCTCTACTAGGGAACAATGTAGCCATACCCCTGATGCAACAGAAAAATGTTAGTAACCCATTGTTGCCGCAAGATACTCACATACAAAATAACACTATACGAGATTTTGTAGTACCTGTCTTGGATGATTTACAACTGAAAGTTGTTAGGCCTTGAATTCAAGTGCTGAATAATAATGGACAATATGCTGGACTACACATGAAGATGCAAGAGAACATTTTAAATCCTTTTTATTGATCGGTGCTTCTTTTAGTCAACAAGGCATTCCCGATGATGCCTTGAAGATGCAATTATTTCCTTATTCCTTATAGGGAAAATCCCTTACTTGGTTTTCTGGGCTACCTACCGGATCAATTACTTCTTAGGATGCACTAGCAACACAGTTTGTTTTGTGATTTAACCCGCCAACAATGAATGCTCGTCTTTAAAATGATATTACTGCTTATCATCAATTGGATGATGAAAATCTTCACACCACATGGGAACGTTATAAATCTTTACTTCGATGTTGTCCCATGCACAACATTCAACCAGAAACACAAATTGAGATTTTTTATAATGGGCTGAATTCACATACAAGGAATTTTGTCGATGCATCCGCCAATGGACCTCTACTAGATTGTACTGATAATGATGTTGTGAGAATTCTTGAAAGAATTGCTCAGAATGATTATTAGTACCCTATCTCCAGAGCTGCACAAGCAAAAACTACTCCAGGAGTTATTGAAATGGATGCAATAATAGAACTAAGTGCTCAAGTTTCTTCTCTCACAAACATGATTAAAAATATGCAATAGACTAGTGGCGTTGGACCTATACAATTTGCTCAGCAAGTTGATGTTCCTCGTTTTTGTTGTGAGATTTATAGTAACTACCATAGCTATGAAGATTGTCTACAACATGCAGAGAATGTCTATTATATTAGTAACATTCACAACAATTCTTATGGTAACTCTTACAACAACCCTACAAGCAACCAATAGTTTTGGGGATCTCAGAATGCTGGACAAAATGCTGCAACATTCAGATATGGGAATACATCTACTCAGGGCAATTATAATCCAAGACAAGGGAATTATAATCAACAGCAGTAGAACTACAATCCGCACACTTAGATGCATCCAAAACAAGGCCAGACACATCTGCACCAAAATCTGATACAGCCATAACATTGTGTAATAACGAATCAGCATGTTCAAGGACATCGACAGCAACCGTACACTCAAGCTTCTACTTCTGACTCGTTAGCAACTCTTGAGGCATTAATGCGGGAGCATATTACTCGCACAGAAGCTATCGTACAAGGGAATTCATCTTCCATTTGAGCATTGGTGGAACAATTAGGAAAACTTGCTTCAAATCTGAATACTCAAACAGCAGACTCATTACCTAGTGACACGAAATATCCCAATCCGAGGGAGAAAGAACAATGTACAGCTATCACTCTTAGGAGTGGAAAACAAACTGGCGAACTGTTCATAGACTCTACTATAGCACCTTAAGATACGGATGGAGTGATCACTGGTGAGAAGGTTGAATCTGAAGAGTTGTCGATGAATCAGACAAAGAAGTTCCACAAATTGTCACTCATATGCCTAATGTCTGACCTTCAAAATTGTTGACACAATCAAAGGTGTCAGCGCAAGCAAATGTATCTCTACCTTTACCTTTTCCATAAAGATTCAAGAAGAATAAGCATGATAAGCAGTATCAGTAGTTCCTGGACACACTGAAGCAACTACAAATCAACACTCCTTTAGTAGATGCCCTGGTACAAATTCTCAGTTATCGAAAATTTATGAAAGACCTCTTGTCTAAGAAGAAGAAGCTCACTTATATTGAAACTATTGCACTCACAGAAGGCTATAGTGCTATTTTGACAAACAAGTTGCCCCCTAAATTGAAAGGTCCTATGAGCTTTACCATCCCATGTTCAATTGGCAATCATTATTTGGGCAAGGCTTTATACGACTTGGGAGCTAGCATCAACCTAATGCCACTATCTACTTTTAGAAAGTTGGGAATTGATTACATGAAATCTACTACAATGACATTACAACTACCCAATCGATCCTTGGCTCAACTTGAAGGGCAAATCAAAGATGTCTTAGTTCGTGTGGATAAATTCATTTTTTCAGCTGATTTTATTATACTTGACTGTGAGGTAGAAAAGAAGGTTCCCATAATCTTGGGATGACCATTTTTAAACTCCGACCGAACTCTTATTGATGTTTACAAAGGTGAACTAACATGCGAGTTAATGATGAGCAAGTCACCTTTAGTATTTTTGAATCTATTCAATGCAAGGACAAAGAAGAATGCCATACTATCAATGTACTAGATGATCTAATTGAGGAAGAATTCAATGACCAAAGCATAGTACTTTCTGAAGAGTTTGTAGAGACATATGATGTCGAGTCCTTAGACGATTGTGACAACATGGTTGAAGCTAATAATCTTGAACTCAAGCAGGGATGGAAGATTGAATCCTTAGACCTAACTAACAGAATAACCCCAATTTTCAAACCATCTATTGAAGAAGCTCCTACTCTGGAATTGAAACCACTACCTCCTCATCTTAAATATGTATTTCTAGGTGATCACAATACTCTCCCAGTTATTGTCTCAACAACACTAGATGTAACTCAATAAGAGAAATTGGTCCATATTCTCAAGCAACATAAACGAGCTATTGCTTGGAGTATTGCTAGTATTTAAGGTATTAGTCCTTCTTTTTGCATGCACAAGATCAATTGGAAGATAAAGGCAAGCAACCGATTGAACAACAAAGAAGATTAAATGAAAAGATGAAGGAAGTTGTCAAGAAGGAAATCATAAAATGGCTTGATATTGGAATTATTTACCCGATTTCTAATAGCAATATTGTAAGTCTAGTGCAATACGTACGCAAAAAGAGTGGCATCACTATGGTTCGCAACGATAAGGACAAATTAATTCCTACACGTATTCCCATGAGATGGCGAGTTTGTATAGATTGTCACAAATTGAATGCGGCCACAAAGAAGGATCACTTCCCACTTTTATTTGTATGGAAGTACACATGAATTCTTGATTAACTTTTATCTTATACAATCTTGCTTTTATTGTTTAACCTTGGGGTTTGAATGTTTCTTAACATGGAAGTGTTATTGCAGTCACTGACACTAGAAAGTAAAGTGACAGTTCGAGCCAACTAGTATTACAATGAAAGTTGAATGAGGATTAAAGGAATTTAGTCCACTTGTTCTTAATAGGGCCATATTGCCATCATCGGAAAGTGGGGTTAATGTGCATGTTTAAGTCTCAAATTAAATAGAGGAGTGATGTTTGGTAAGATATACATTGAAATTTATTGCCTCGACAATCAGCTATCCTTTTATACCTTCTGAGCACTTAGTATTCTGCTGACGACTCATGTTGGGGATCCCAATTTATCATTATCATATTTTTTTATTGTTTTCAAGTTGTTGCTTCGACAACTATCCTCACAATTTATCTCGTTTCTATCTAGTTATTGCAATGACATTAATAGACAAAAAACAACCATCCCTCTGGGATCGATATCCGACAGACTCACATCTGTCTACTATACTTGCAACAACAGTGTACGCTTGCACATTATTGTTGTGATGCTAAACAGTCGATCATTTAACAATTAACTGGAGATTTAGTTATTGCGCGATTTGTTGATTGTCACTTTGATGAAACAACATTCCCAACATTACGGGGATATAAAATACAACTGGTAAAAGAATTACATGGGATGAGTTATCATTATCTCAATTAGATCCTCATATAAGTCAATATGAACAAGAAGTTCAAAGAATAATACGTTTCCAAAACATTGCCAATCAACTTTTAGATTCATTTACTGACCCAAAGAGAATTACAAAATCTCACATACCAACTAAAAATGCTACAATATGAAATGATGTCCCAATAGAGGAAACTATTAGTGCAAAAGAAAGTAATCCACGCTTGGAGTGTGGAAGACTAGTCAGTTCCAAAGATAAAAATCCTTGTAAAAGGAAAGGGGCAAATATTTAAAATGGTCATTGTTTGGAGGCAAGAGCCCAAGAAGAGGCCAAAGATATAACTAATGAAAACACCCATGAAGAGGTTCAGGTACATGAAAATGGTGATAACAAAGAAATCTCGATAAGTTATGTTACTTTAGAAAATGATGGAACTGAAAAATATAGTTATTGACAACAATTTTGCTTATAATGTTACTACTGAAATAAAAAAAGAAAATGAGGATCTTGAGCCTAAATCTATTGAGAAATGTAGAAATATAAAAGACTGGTCAAAATGGAAAGACACAACTCAAACATAAATGAATTCATTTTCTAAACGTGAGGTTTTTGGACTTGTAGTCAAAACACCTATATATGTAAAGTTAGTAGGATATAAATGGGTATTTGTGCGAAAACAAAATGAGAAAACTAAAGTCATAAGATATAAAACACGACTTGTAGCACAAGGATTTTCGCAAAGGCCTGACATTGATTATGAAAAGACATATTCTCATGTGGTGGATGCAATCACATTTAGATATCTTATTATTCTAGTAGTACGTGAAAAACTTAACATGCATCTAATAGATGTTATTACAACCTATTTGTATGGTACACTTGATAGTGAAATTTATATGAAAATTCCCGAAGGATTTAAAATCCCAGAAGGATATAAAGTTTCTCGAGAAAATTGATCTATCAAATTAAATAAAAGTTTATATGGATTAAAACAATTTGGACGTATGTGGTACAATTGTCTTAATGAATATTTGTTAAAAAAGTTTATAAAAACGATCTAATTTGTCCATGTGTCTTTATAAAAAGGTCTAGATTAGATTTTGTAATAATTGTTGTTTATGTTGATGGTCTAAATATTATTGGAACTCCTAAAGAGCTTTAAAATGTAGTAAATTATTGAAAGAAAGAATTTGAAATGAAAGAAATTGGAAAAACAAAGTTTTATCTTGGCCTGTAGGTTGAGCATTTAAAAGATGGAACTTTTGTCCAACAGTTAACTTATACAAAAAAGATCTTAAAGAAATTTTACCTGAATAAAGCACATCCATTGAGTATCCCAATGGTTGTACGATCGTTAGATGTGAATAAAGATCAATTTTTTCCTTGCAAGAATGATGAAGAATTTCTTGGTCCTGAAGTATCATATCTGTAATGCCCTCCACCCAACCTGATTGACTGAATCTGAGTATTGGCTGTTACTCCTAAGGACAAATGTAGCCTAGACTCTTTCTACTCGCCTATATAACTATTCTAATGATGGCTTAATAAAATTTCTTTAACTCTTATTCTAAATTACCTCAAGTATTCCATTAAGAATATCTTTACGTATAATGTATGTTTCACATTTACATTTGTAATCAATAAACTACAATACTCATCACATACGTCTTGATTTTACTAATAACATAAACATTTTCGCCTTTGACATTTTAAACGCAGACTTGACTTGACCATATAGCTTTATGTACAACTTGTACTTTTATAGCCTTTTTTGGCATATACTATGACTTCTTATCCCATTCTTTGAGTAGGCTTCTCTCTTATAAACTTCTATTTTCTATATGTACATCAGCATAAACCACTGCTCTACTGGCATAGCCTTTACATCGTCCCTTCGCACAAGATTCTTTGCAACCTGAAATAGGAAATAACTAATGTAAGTTCTTGATAACTTAGTAAATCTCTATTACCTATTTCATTACTCTGTAGTGTACTAAACACTTTGCTTAATCTTTGGCCTATGTCCCTCTTTGGCGGGTACTTTACTCTACCATTGCTTATGGTAAAGTTCATACGTAATTGACTGAGACTTCCTTAAAAGCTTACTACATGCATCATTCATTACTTCTGCATCTTCTTATCCATATCAGGTTATTACTCTTCTTGTGTTCGCCACAGATTTCATTCTGGCACCTTTTACATCATTGATCACTTTCCCCTTTTTGTTAAAATAGAGCTTGCACTATCGATGTTGTCTTCGAATCTTTACCACGAAGGCCATTCTACGGATTGTGCCATGAAGGCGTACTTCATTGATGATAACTCCAGAAAATCTTCCCTTTGAAATAGATAACCACAGAAGTCTTCCTTGCACAATAGACTGATAACTACAGAGAGTCCTCGATTAATAGATAGTCATTAAGGCATCCATAGACCACATATATCTACAAAGGCATCCACAAACCTTAGATAGCCACAAAGGAATCTACATATCGCTAGATAGCCACAAAGGCATCCACAATTAACAGACTCTGCCACGAAGGCACATGTAAAAAATACAACCTCGAAGGCTCTCATATAATAGAATCAGCCACAAAGGCTTCCACTTTTCAGCAAATGGTGTTTTTGACTATAGGGATTTGCCTAAACTCAACGTCTTTAGGTTTTCCCCTCATCTCCTAGTACTTGCCCAACCGTTCTTTATCTTCTTTCTCCACATGATGCCATAGTCCCAAACTAGGTCTTACACTATGTGGTCTCCACTTGCCATATGATGCCTTAGCAAACTGCTAGACCTTACACTATACGGTCTCCGTATCCCCATATGATGCCATAGTCCTAGGCTAGGTCTTACACTATATGGTCTTCTTACTATGACCATGGTCTTTCCTTTAGAATTCGTGTATACTATCCCCGACGGACTCACACACAAGCAGACTCTTTATGCAGAGTCATACTTAACAGACTTACTCTTTCAGACTTCTTCACACTGATGCTTTAAATTTTCAAACATGTGACTCATGAACTTGAACTTCGTGCAAAGACTTATTCATGACAGAATCATACTTTTAGACACATTCATGTGTGTACATACTTTCTTCATAACAGAAACATATTATCAAGCTCATTCTTTCTTCATAACAGAGGTACATCATCTTTAAGCATCACACTTGCATATATTATTTTTCATTTCACAGATTAGCCTTTCAAATAGACAAGACTACCAAAAAATTCAAGTAAGAGTCGATTCAGAGACTCACCTATTAGCCTTAAAGACAGCTTAAAATGCATATCCTTTGCCTAGTCAAACACTACAATTTTTCCCTCGACAGACAGAAATAGTTCATTAGAACTCATTCGGGTAACCTTTATCATCACCTTTAACCCAAACGTAGCTTTATTACTTCATGCATACTTATAAATTTGTGTTTTTAACAAGCAAAGTCAGGGGACTTACCTTAATAAAAGAAAACTAGAGCTTTCAGACTTAACTTCCAGATAGAGACATTTTTCTCTGCCTTAAGCCTCAAATTTAAATAGGAAGGCAACCCTCTTTTAACTTAACCTGAATACTCTTTAACTTAACCCAGGTCTTCTTTGGAATTGGGTAAACGTCACATCGGAGCTAAGCTATTTTTTGCCATTATATGCCACACTCCAGAACTTACTTAGCTATCTCGTTAGCCTTTTCACTTTCCTAGTTCTCATTTAGTTAGTTCCAAACCAGCCTATCTCCTACATTGACTGGCATGAGACCACTTTAGTTACGTTTATGATATATCATGGGCATATACACATTTCTTTAGTACATTTCTCTCATTGCTACTAGTCAGATTTCACTCATCGTCATAATCTGACTGAGAATTCATGTCCACTCATTTATATTGGAGTTCGTCCAATCTTATACACCCAAAAGAGTGCATTTGGATGATTACCATCTCGCCAATCATACTTCACCTCATCTTTATTATGATTCCTTAACCTTGCCTATTACAGAGAGCATTACAGAAAAAACACTCTTGGGTGAACACTACTTCGCCAATTTTGCTTACTTATAGCCATGTGCCTTATCACATATATTTACTCACATGTTACTCTTTCTTAATCCATTACACTTACATTTATTAAAATTTGTCTTTTACTCATCTAGAGTGTCTTATACACTATTTGTACTAGTGTTCCTTTCCTATATTTCAGAGTTCTCTAGTCCTAACACTCTTAGAAAATATCTTACACCTAACCAAATCCCATGTTAGGCACCAAAACTAATTCCTTAAGCCTTATACTTGTACTTAGAACTTGCTCATTGTGTCTTGCTTTTACGAACATCGTTCTGCCACTGGATCTTCGCCAAGCGGGATGTTACAATAACTAAGTGCCATAAGGGAATTGATGTATCTTGCAAACAACACAAGACCTAATATAACTTTCATTTTAAACTTGTTAGCAAGATTTAGTTTTTCTCTAACACGTAGACATTGGAATGGAATTAAAAAAGTATTTAGATATCTCAAAGGGATCATTGATATGAAGTTATTTTATTCAAATGATTCAAAATCTCTATTAATCGACTATGCTGATGGTGGATATTTATTGGATCCACATAAAGGTCGATCTCAAATGGGATATTTATTTACATGTGGAGATATAACCATATCATGGCGTTCAATAAAGCAGACACTAGTTGTCGCCTTTTCAAATCATGCAAAAATAATTGCAATGCATGAGGCAAGCCGAGAGTGTGTTTGGTTAAGGTTATTGACCCAACATATCCAAAAGATATGTGATTTACCTTTACAAGAAAAGATGTCAACTGTCTTATACGAATATAATGCAACATGTATAGCTCAATTGAAGGGTAGTTACATCAAAGGTGATAGTATGAAACATATTTCACTATAATTATTCTTCACTCATGATCTTGAGAAGAAGAGTGATATAGAAGTTCAACAAATTCATTCTAGTGATAATTTAGTAGATCTTTTTACAAAAGCAATGCTAACTTCAACATTTGAAAGACTACTACACAATAGTGGAATGCATCAACTCAAAGATGTAATGTGATGTTGTCATTTGGGGGAGTCGAAAACACATTGCACTCTTTTCTTTTAACCAATGATTTGTCCCACTGGGTTTTTTTGGTGAAGGTTTTTAACAAGGCAGCTTATAATAATATATTATCTACTCTTTTCCATCATTAGGTTTTTATCGCATAGGATTTTTCCTATTAATTTTTTTACGAGACATTTTCATTAATGGACATCTAAGGGGGAGAGTTGTAAATCCATTGTCCATAACCCCCTTAAATTTATCCTATGTAACCCTTAAAGAATGAATGTTCATAAACCATAAATCATTTATAAGGTACCTTAATGTTGGTCATTAATGCTTTGTAACTTATGGTACTTGAAGCCTTATAAATAGAGGGCATGTACAAGCTTATTATAACCTAAATGAAAGTTGAATCATCATTTCATTTCTTTATCTTTCATTCTCTCTTAATCTTTGTATTCTTCTTTTAGTTTTATAATAGCTATTAATTTTTTATTAAAAACATATTTTTTATGAATATTTTAGGTGAAAGTATCTAGTAGGTCCCTTGATTGTAGTAGAAAAAACATATGTTTTCTCCCTACTTATTTTTTAAAGTGTTCTCATTTAGTTACCCTTAGCATACATTTTAACATGTTCAGTTTAGTAAATTGCATTTTATAACTCATTGAATCCTAGCCTATTTTATCTTTAATTTTGCTATCTTTCTGCACTAATGTCACTACATGAGTTAATTCCAGATTGCATCCGGAATTTTTGCCGCAATTGACAGATATCCGCAATATCGCTGCATGAGTTAATTCCAAATAACGTTCAGAATTGTCACCGCAGTTAGCAGCTGTCTGATAAGAGCCAACCATGAGTGAGCTGTCCAGTCTGCTATAACTACCTTGTACAAATAAGGACAAAAAAATCCTGAGAGACGGACACCTGTACTGTTCAGGAAAACATAAAAGGATAATGTGAGAAGAATGAAAAAAGAAGGAATTTTTTGTGGACCATCATTCTTTTACCTTATTTTGAAGCTTGCGACTATGGAAGCTTGAGCTTCCCTTGGGTGAGCCAACGTGAAGACTAATGCAGAGTTACTCCTAACGAGTAGATCTAAGTGTAGAAATAGGGAAATGGATAGATTCAATCGAGTAGCCTAGGTGATATGATCACGCCCTGCGAACGACCTTGGCCAAGCTTCCCAAGCGAGCATTCCAATCTTTTTCAAGTTGATCAGCTCGATCCTGGCTTATTGAGCTTGATTCAGCCCACATTTTAGTTCCTTGAGTTCAATTCAGCTCAATCTTAGCTCATTGAGCTCGATGCTATTTTATTTTAATTTATGCATTTCGTAGTTGCTGAAACAATTTCATGCTTTAGCTCATGCGTGCAATTCTGGAATAAAATAAATACATTTAGTTAATTCGGTTAGTTTAGTTTAAGTTAATAAATAAGTGTTAATAAATTTGTCTTATTAATTT
>CM025149.1:24558711-24583415 GCA_013467495.1 Gossypium gossypioides | reverse complement strand
TAATTTCGGTAAAAATATAAAAGATATGGAAATTAATATTCTTTTGGAAAGAATATAATTAATATATGAAATTGATTCATATAAAATATTAATTGTATATATTTTACTGAATTTATTAATATAAATAGTTATATTAATTATTTTCAATCATAAGATAAAAGACATGTAAATTAATATTCTTTTAGAAAGAAGATAATTTCTTTTTTGAACTTTTCATTTGCCTTCTCTATTAATAAGGGAATAATTCTATATTCTTTTGGAAAGAATATAATTTTTTTTTTTAACATTTCATTTGCCTTCACTATTAATAAAGGAATAATTCTTGTTTTCCTTTTTAATATGTGATATCAAATAGGATAAAAGGAGGATAATCCTTAATGAGTTAAGGTTACCAACTTAATAATTTAAAATGTCTAGTAACCATTTTTAATTCTATCTAAAAGGTTCAAAAGAAAGTGGTTGTTTGTTTTTTACGATGTGGAATACGTATAGGCCGTTACGTTTTTGTTGTGGCATCGACTCGACATTGAATCAGTAGCATCCTTTCAATGTTTTTAGTAAAGAATGTATATTTTCAACTTTATTTCAATCTAATTTGTTCCTCATACATGGATCCTTGGAATAATTTTTTCGCTGCGCCACAGAGCGTACCGACGGTCCCAACAATGGTATTAAAGTCACTTGTATGATACGGATTCAAGATTAAATTTATTGGTTGATGCTATTGTACGAGATATATGTTGTATACTATGTTTGATATGCACGGTGTTTGGAAATGAATGATTATAGCCTGATAACCCATTCAATTTATTATTTGCAAAGGTTGTAATTTTATAAATATGGCCTGCGTGTCGTGCCTTTCTATATTTCTCTTGTACTTCTCTTCTCATCTTACTCCCTCGTTTGTAAAACGATTGTCTATAATTGTAAATTGTACGAGTTGATACGAACTAGAGGAAAAGAAGGTTGGGCTACCTAAAGTGGAAAAGAGCTTGAGAAACGGCATAATCCCTTAGGATTCCCTACGATTTTCCCATTGGCTTAGGAGGAACCACCTTAGCTTTATGGGCTATAACCCTTGCATTTATTTATTGCTTTATATTTTTCTTATATATGATACAATTGATGATATGTTAGCATGCATGTTATAGAATATTGATAAGATCAATTAAAGGATTAAATGGAAAAATGTTGATCATTAATGGTGAGATTGTCCTCAAACAAAAATAGAAATTATATGTCATTGAAGAACTTATCTGTCATAATTGGTGTAGTAGATTAAACTAATTTTTGCACTTTTAGAGCTTGAACATAAGCATTTTAGTTTTGTTTTAATTACTTTCAGGAAGTCTAGTTAAGTGTAATAAAATGTGTTATTCGAGTCTTTAATTGACCTTAGGGGCCAAAGGAGGCCTAAAGGTGAGCTAATACAGTTTGTGAGTGTGCAGGAGACCATTAGAAAGCATAATAACTCAAGACTGGTCAGTAGGTTGCAACACGAAGCATTAGATTTCACAACATCGGGAGCAGAACTGAAGAAGTCCAAGACGGGCTGTGTTGCCAAGCAGTATGCCTCACACGGCTGAGACACACAATCAAATTAGGGACACAGGACCGTGTCCCAACTCGTGTCCTTACCCTTGTAACTCACTAAGTAGGGTCACATGGCCGTGTCACACGCCCATGTGTCAGGTCATGTAACTTTCAAAATTGCCCTACACGCCCGTGTGCTAGGCCGTGTGCTAGGCAGTGTAACTAACTAACTTGCATTTAAAGGAACCTACAAGAGACACACGGCTGTGTTGTCAGGCCATGTGTCACACACGATTGAGTCACACGCCCGTGTCTCAGGTCGTGTGGACATAAATTTGCCCAATTTCAAGCCATTTCCATCACCAAATCATGCATACACCAATAGGCCTTTTGTGCACATAAGCAAGGAATCAAAACCTTACCAAAACATACATATAATGACCAATTCAAGAGTCCTAAATCAATGAACTAATATGCCATTCAAGGAACCTCAATTTCAATCATCCAAAACTTACTTAATATGCATATTATACCACTTCTCATTCATCAACTACTACTACAAATTCCTTTCAAAACATGTCATAATCTTACCATTTTCAAACTATCTTAAAACATACAACATAGGCTTTTCCAAAACATGCAACATAGCACAATGACACAAGTCATCAAAGCATCAAGGTACCAAAACAAGATAACATTTACAACTTTTACAAGCCAAAACACCAACCAAACATTCATCACAATGAAATTACAATACAACATATACATGCCATTATAACCTTGGCCAAAACATTCAAAAACCATCGATATTTATATTGGATAGTTTGATAGAACTCTGACGAGCTTCCAAACTGATCGAGCTTTTGATTATCTATAAAACATAAGAAAGAAATTACGTAAGCACATAATGCTTAGTGAATTCGTAGAACATGAAATATAACTTAACATTTCATTTATATAATATTAAGTATAAGCATAATGTAATCCAACCACAAGCTTGGCATAAGCCTAAGCATCATCATCAATACACAAAAGTAGTGCATTTATACATAATTCACTTAAATTAAACATATGATAATTCATTTCCATATGAACATACATCATTTGATTCATTCATCATTTTCATAAGCATATGCATAATTCCATTTGGAAACTTACCATTTCAATCCCTTTTCTTGCCCATTAAATCATCTAGAATATCGTGGGATACTCGGGAAAGCTCACACAAAGTGTGCTTAAACATATAACCATAATATTTCCTTTACATCGTTGCTCACACAAGCTGTGGAATGGGCCTGCTCACACGATTTGTGGGTCAGAATGTAAGCTATACGATACTGTTCACACGAGCAGTGGAGTATCTGCAACAAATTCAGGACCTTAGCCATCAGTAGGACATTCAATACTAGCACCCGAAACATGAAATCCCTAATGACATGTCATTTGTATCCTACGAATTCCTACGGTTCAACCGGGACTCAACAACCATCATAGCATTGTCTTGGATATACATTGTTCAGTAGCATTATAAATACATAATAACATACAATTGAATAACATGAATATAGTAAGTCGTACATACAAACTTACCTCGATAACTAAGGTGTAGAAACAAAGTCGAACTAATCCGAGGCTTTAGCTTTTCCTCGATCTAAATCCCTACGTGGTCTATCTTGATCGAAATAGAAAATTTTAATCCATTTAATATCCCTAGAATTCAATTTAGTCAACAGTTCTTATATATGCAAATTACTATTTTGCCTCTAACATTTTAACTTTTCACAATTTAGTCATTAAGCTCATAAATTGAAATTTAAACATTTTAATCCTCTTTTCAAGCTTGCTGAATTATCTAGGGACTTAAATCAATCCATACCATCATTTCATAAATTTGTCATGAACTTTTACTATTTTTACAAATGAATCCATAAATGTAAATTTCATCAAAAATCACTTCACAAAACTTGTTTATTTATCAACAAGGACTCATAACCTACCATTAAACATCAAGAATCATTCAAAAAAATTCATGCCATAACCCTAAATCTTTAACAATTTTACAAATTGATCCCTGGGCTTGCTAAATTAAGCTAAAACGACCTTAGAAACATAAAAATCATTAAAAACGAGATGAAAAACATTTATCATGCACCAAATTTAAGCTTGGCCGAACAAGCACTCATCCATGGAGGTTTTTCTTCTTAAAAATTGGTTAAGGCATAGAAAATAAAGATGATACCATTTTTCTTTCTTTTGTTTTAACCTTATTTACCAAATTACCAAATTAACCTTTAAAAACTTTAATAATTTCACTAAAACCATGTCCATAAACATCCACTACCACTTCAATTGGTCTAATTACCATTCAAGTTTCTTAGATTAAAATTTCATAGCTAGTTGACTCCTTTAGCTAATAGAATTCTACTTTTACACTTTTTACGATTTAGTCCTTTTCACTTAATTAATCATGCAAACATCAAAATTTCTTAAGAAATTTTAATATGATCTTACTAATATCTCGTAGACAATAAAATAATAATTTACCCATTGGATTTGTGGTCCCAAAACTATTGTTCTAATTTTACTAAAAATAGGCTACTTTAGGCCTATCCATGAACACCTTAACCCTAAATCGGTCTGGACTGTGAGATATGAAGAAAAGTAGTCCTTGCTGACTCAGTATTTTAGTGCACGTATTGGAATATCCTTCTGGGGTACTGACTAGTTGATTGAACAAAAAAACCCGAGACGACAATTGCTTAAGATTATCGAAACGAGATAATCACCTATGCCCAGATTTGATATATATATTTCCTTATTTGATTTCTTGCCTTTTGTTTTTTTAATTTCATTTAATGTTTTTAGGATAGTTTATTAAACTATTCTTTTTTTTATATTTTATATTATAATCTGATTAGAATATTAATTAGATCTATTTACGTTTAAGTAAAGATTAATTTAGTGATAGCCTCCCTTGGGTATGATCCTCGGACTACTCACCTACTCCGCTGTAAACTATATTACAAATTCAACCATACACTTTCATATACCATTTTCTTATATCTTTTGTGCAAGATTTATGTTCTAGATGTTGGTACGTCCGGAGGCAGTCAAGTTGTTGGCGCCGTTGCCGGGGAGGCAATGTTACTATATTAGTTGTAATTTTTTCATTTTAATAGAATAATTAAGAAATTCTTAGGTTATAGTTACGAATTTACTTTTCTTGTTTTCTACTAATATTCTCTTTTTGAGTTTAATGTATGACTCGTAGTAGGGGAGCACCTATAAGGCTAGTAATAGATCTAGAGAGAATAATCCGTAAAAATTGTCGACAGCAAGAAAAACAACACCAGATTAATCTGTCGTAATTCGGTGTAGTAGATTAAACTAGTTTTTTTTGCATTTGAGGAGCTTAAATATAAGTACTTTTTTTATGTTTTAGTCGAGTCTTCATAATTTCATTTACATTTAATAAAAAGTCTAATTTGTGTCTTTTATTAACCTTAGGGGCCGAATGAGGCCTAAGTGACAGCTGATATACTTTGTGAGTATGCAGGAGAAGGCGTGCTAACTCGATACTGGTCATTGTGCTGTACCAATGAGAGCTTGATGTAGCAACATGGGGAGCAAAATAGAAGAATTCCAAGAATGTTTTTGATGTCACGACACAGTTTGAGGATGTCGCGACACACCCCTGAAGATATCTTGAATATGAGCATGCTGCCTTCAATGTCGTAACACATGCACTAGGGTGTCGCGACATCAGTCCTGTACAAGAAACACTTACGAGCAAGGGGTGTTTTGGTCTGCACAATCAAAATTTAAATACAAGAGCGTCAATTGACCTAAGGTTGAG
This sequence comes from Gossypium gossypioides, assembly GCA_013467495.1. Taxonomy (NCBI): domain Eukaryota; kingdom Viridiplantae; phylum Streptophyta; class Magnoliopsida; order Malvales; family Malvaceae; genus Gossypium; species Gossypium gossypioides. The sequence goes on along the minus strand of CM025149.1, from coordinate 24,578,026 downwards.
GATGATGACACCTAACTCTATAAATAGGCTCTTAAACACTTGTAAAAGGACAGTTTTTTATATTATTAGTTTCCTTTGTAGAATTTAATTTTCAGTTTATTTTTCTTTCTTTTAGGGTTTAGACTTCTTTTCAGTTCTTTTCATTAGTGTTCTTCACTTGATTTGTAGACTCAATCAAATGTTTGAGGATTTTAGCATTTCATATGTCAAATACAAATAGAATTCTTTAAACTCTACTATTATCTTTATGCATATATTTAATACCAAGTTTATGATGTTTATTGATTCCATGAGGAACTAATCCTCTTGTGGGGGATTAGCAAGTGGATGTATGATTAATTTATTTTTATGTAGATTTTTCTTAGCGGATTAACTTTTTGGGAGAGGAAGAACTTAAACCCTAGGCTTGACAACCCTAGGAAGTCATTTAGGTGGGAATTAACCCAAAATTGGTATGGTTTATCTATGAACACCTTAGCCCCAAATTGGTATATATTGTGAGGTCAGAAGATAAGTAGTTCTTACCGACTCAGTGTTTTAGTAGACGTATCGGAAGATTCTACTAGGGTATTAGATGATATGCCCAAACATTCAAACAAGCCTCCCTGTGATTCGTATGAGATGCCTTAATGTGAAACCACCAGGACGGACAACTCTGAGGTATTGTCACACATATCAGATATGATGGCGCAAATGATTAAAAAGATGCAATAAATATTTGAAGCGCTGCCTTCCGGGAAAGAGGACATGTTTGACGCTCAAAACTTGGATCAAGAGAACCCTTTTATTATCGATGACCATGATGATAATTATGGTGAGATTCAACTAGATCTTGTAACTGAAGATCATTAGGATGAGTTGAATATAGTTGAAACGGCTCTAATCCAATTAACATAGTAGCAGAACTAACCGTAAAGGTAGAAGTGGAAGATGAACTAACCACTAACATGGATCTTAAACTAATATTGAATGAAAGTGTAGATGAGCCAATAAACTTTCTGGCCGTAGCAGAGAAGGAGCCAACTAAAGAAGTCAATGAGTTTGATCCATTCTCATCTGGAAAAAGCAATAAAGCTCGATGGACCAAAACTTCATGCAACATGGATGGAAGGAAGCTTGAGGCAATAATACCTCAAAAAATGATTGGGGTTGGCTCGAATTTGGTACCAAATGGCTTGTAATGTGGATGTCACACTGATAAAAAATAAGATAACATCATTAGAATCGACCAAATAGGCTGGTTCATATACATCAACAGAGAAACAAATGTCGAATCAAAGTGTCGAGAACCAACTGGAAGTTCTTCTATGGTGGCGATACAGATTGTCCTAATTTCTAAAGAATTTCTACATTTTGTTTTATTTTTCAATTTTTTTATCTTTTTGTTCTTTCTCGTCATTTTTAGTATTTAGTATTAATGTTATTTGTGTACAAGTTTTTTTTAGGTGTAGATACTATGGTGGGACAAAACTGAAAAAAATCAAAGAAGCTAGAAATTGGGCTTAATGTTGCGACATTCTAGATAAGACGCATCTTGCAACATTAAAAGCCCAAGTTCATTTGAATATTTTTAGACGTTGTGTCATCCATTATCGACACTTCTTCTTTTTCTTTTTATTTCATATTTCTTGTCGTTGTATTTTTTAGGTACCTTTTCGTCTGCTTGGAGCACACAAGCCCCAGGATTATCATAACAATAAGGATCCAACTTACTCAGGGAAGTTTTCTTGTTTGCACTATTTTTCGTTAAGGGTAATGTATGTTCTAAAGTGTAGGGGAAGTGCATACGATTAGTTTGTGTGTTTTTGTTTATGTGTTTACTTTGCTTTAGTTGATTATTTTTAAAATATATATTATTATTCTGTTGCTTGGTGCTTGGATTATATTAACACTGTGAATAGTGGTTGAAAATAATGAAGCATGTAATGATTTTTGTCAAGCATAATTTTTTTTATTGATATGAGATAATTTGATTATTTTAAGGGAAATTGATTAGATTACCTAGTTAAATTGTATAATAGATTAGAAGTACCGAAGTAAGAATGTTTGATGATGCCATATGAGATATAAGTTTTATAGATAGCCATAGAGACATGAATGCTTGAATTGATTATTATTTATTCGGTTTAATTTAAAGCATGAGAGAAATTGTGTATGGTGGGATGCTTGGGGATGACCTAAGGCATTGTTTGAATAGTCAGTTCTCAAATGACCATACCTTAATGCTATGAATTCCTAGTCTCCTTATTTGAGCCTGATAACTCCTTTTTGATGAACCAGCAAAATTGAAACCCAAACACCACACATAAAACTTGAACTTTTCCCTATCCTTGGCCCTTTAAAACATTACAAAATAGAAGTCAGGCCATAGATATTAAGGGTTTAGGTAGATACATTACAGTGGTTTAAAAAAAGAGCGAAATAGGAAGAAACAATGTGATACAATGATTATAGGTCGAGTAAAAATGTGTGAAAATGAAAATGAAAAACTCAAAAGTAAAAACGAGTGGAAAAAGTATAGATAGAAACAAAAACACTATGACTGAGAAAAGAGTAAAAAGTCAAGTGACAAAATAAAAAGTCACAAAAGCGAGTGAAAACTTAGCCATCAGTGCACCAAAAGTTGTTAAGTCGACCATAGTTGCTAGTATCATATTGAATCTTCCTACATGGAGAGATAAGGTAGGTGAGAGAGGGAGACAAAAGGCGGTGAGCTTGGATGGGACATTCAGGTGGAAGAGAGGGAACAATTTCATGTGCCTAACTATTTCCAGTTTTTGAACCATTTTAAGCCATATCTTTCTTTGAACTCATACCATCCTAAGCCTCAAAATGTTACAAGCCTAGAAGAATAATGCGACTTAAGCGTTCTCTGTGCATAATATTCCGGAATTGCTAACAATTATACTCAATGAATATTTTTTGATTCACATGATTGTGTCTACTACATATATGTTTGATTTATGTTAATGGTGATATTGTCAAATATTTGGTCATGGGAATTACTTCTAATTTGTTAGTAATGTAACTTTGTAAACTAATCCTATTTTTCTTTAAAAAATTTGAAAGCATCGAACTATCAAGATTAAGTTACTTGTACGATAAGAATTGTTATACCTTTCATATTTGACAATCATATTCTTAGTAGCAATAAAATCCAAGGGACGTCTTCTTATTGCATGCTGTGTCTAGACTTGGTTTACTTGAGGACAAGCAAAAAGTTAAGTGTAGGGTAGTCTAGGTGTGAGGTTCTTATTTACATCAATATTCACTAATTCTAGCTTGTTTAAAGAAAGAAACCAAGCCACAAAATTTTATTTTTACATTTTGTCATTTGGTTTACTTTTATTTACAACTAATTTTTTTCTTTTTGTTTTCATACCTTCTTTGTAGTTTATTTTAATTATATGTTTGCATTGCTTGAGGACAAGTAATCACTTAAGTGCGTGGGAGTTTGATTTGTCGTAATTCAGTGTAACAGATTAAACTAGTTTTGCATTTGAGGAGCTTGAATAGAAGCACTTTTGTTATGTTTTAGTCGAGTTTTCATAATTTCAATGACATTCACTAAAAAGCATAATTTGTATCTTTTATTGACCTTAGGGGTCGAATGAGGCCTAAGGGTGAGACAATATACTTTGTGGGTGTGCAAGAGACAATTAGAAGGCATGCTAACTCGATGTGTAGCAACACAAAGAATTTGATGTAGCAACCTAGGGAGCAGAATAGAAAATTCCAAGACTGCCTCCGGTGTCGCAACACGGCCTGAGGATGTTGCGACACACCCCTAAAGATATCCAGACTACGAGCATGTTGCTTTAGATGTCGCAACACAGGCACTAGGGTGTCGCGATATCGATCCTGTACAAGAAACACTTATGAGCAAGGGGTGTTTTGTTCTGCACAATCAAAATTAAAATACGAGAGCATCAGCTGACCTAGGGTTGAGAATGATGACAACCCTAAATCTATAAATAGGCTCTTAAGCACTTGTTTAAGGACAGTTTTTGATATTATTAGTTTCCTTTGTAGAGTTTAATTTTCATTTTATTTTTCTTTCTCTTAGGGTTTAGACTTCTTTTCAGTTCTTTTCATTAGTGTTCTTTGAAGAACTTGATTTGTAGAAGCAATCAAATGTTTGAGGATTTTAGCATTTCATATGTCAAATACAAATAGGATTCTCTAAACTCTAATATTGTTTTAGTCTTTATGCATATATTCAGTACCAAGTTTATGATGTTTATTGATTCCATGAGGAACTAATCCTTTTATGTGAGATTAGTGAGTGGAGGTATGATTAATTAATTTTTATGTAGAGTTTTCTTAGTGGATCAACTTTTTGGGAGAGGAAGAACTTAAACCCTAGGCTTGACAACTCTAGGAAGTCATTTAGGTTGGAATTAACCAAAAATTGGTATGGCCTATCTATGAACACCTTAAACCCAAATTGGTATATACTGTGAGGTAAAAAAATAAGTAGTTTTTGCCGACTTAGTATTTTATTAGACGTATCGGAAGATCCTACTGGGTATTAATTAGTTGATTGCACTAGAAAGCCCGAGAAGACAGTTGATTATGAATACCAAAGTGAGCTAATCACCCGTGTCTACATTTGATCTAGTTTATAATCTAGTTTCTGAAGACTCCTTTTATTTATGTTATTTTTAGTTCTTTAGTTATAAAATTTATGTTTATTCGTAATATAGCTTATTTACAATACTAATTAGATCTATTGGTGTTTAGGTTAGAATTAATTTAGTAAGTCTGCCTTGGGTACGATCCTCAGAATACTTACAAAGTTTTTCGTTTTAAAGAAACTATATTATAACTTGACATATATACTTGGGGTGAACGCCTCAAATTTTGTATTTTTTGTAGTAGTATTTACACTCTGGACGTTAGTACGTCCGGAGGCTGTCACAGATGCAAGATCCACCACCACCTGCTATAAGTAATGTACTAGGTGAGAGTTTGTTGTTTGATAAGCATAACAACCAAGAAGATCCATTACTACTACCACAACTACCTGTAAATCTAAACATGGCACGTAATGAGAGGACTCTAAGAGAATATGTGCTACCAAATCTGGATATGGTTCAAAGGAGCATAACGAGGCCAGCTATCACGACCAATAATTTTGAGATTAAGCCTGCCATTATCTAGATGATCCAAAACAAGTTGCAGTTTTGCAGAACAATGACATAGGATCCAAGTCAACATTTAAAATGGTTCCTCCAGTTTTAAAAATGGGGTTACTGATGATGTTATTCGTCTTTGGTTGCTCCCCTTTTCATTAATTGATAGCGCCTTTTCTTGGCTAGATTCGCAGCCTCTAAGATCAATCATGGCATTGGATGAACTCGTAGGAAAATTCCTACAAAAGTTCTTCCCCATCAGCAAAAGGGTCCAGCTAAGAAGGGAAATTTTGATGTTCAAGTAGTTAGAAGGAGAAAGCCTTCACGAAGCATGGGACTGTTTTAATATGTTGATTCATAGATGCCCATACCAAGGATTACGTGAGTGGTTCCGACTACAAACTTTTTACAACAGGCTGGATGTGCATTCGAGGTCAGGATTAGATGGAGCAGAAGAAGGAGCCTTGATAAATAGAATGTACAAGAATGCGTACAAATTAATAGAGAGTATGGCAATGAACTCCTGCTAGTTGCCAACTAAACGTCATACATATGGCCAAAGACCATCTATGGTGAAAGCTGTCCAGGAAGATGACAAATACCAACAATTAATAGACAAAATCAACTGAATAGCAACTGAAAATGGTGCAGTAGATATCTATGGAGGAGACAAACCGCTCTTCCACTATATTAATAATCCTACCGAGGATGTGAACTATATCAGAAATAAGGGTGGAAATCCCTATTCAAATACATACAATCATGGATGGAGAGATCACCCGAACCTGAGATGGGGAGGAAACCAAGGAGGAGGTAATTGTTTGAATCAAGTTAAAAACACTAACTATCAACTTCTTTATTTGCAGAAACCTCAGGATAGAACCAACCCAAGTGACCATATTGTATGTGGTCAACACCCAAATAGAATTAAGGGAAAGATCTAGTTAATGAGAATGGTCGTGAAGCAGGTGCAATCTGAGTGTACCAACTCAAAAAAAAAACATGTACTAAACTTGAAGATCAAATGAGCCAATTGATTATTATGATGGGTGACATCAAAAGACAAATTGGCACAGATATTCCCAGGGAAGGGAAGGAGCACGTGAAAGTAATAGTGCTCTAATCAGGTAAAGTACTGAGTATCCCAAAACACCCAACTTAGGAGGTAAATATGAAGAATACCGATGATCTTCAGGAAAGACCCTTAGAGGCTGAAGATGAACCGGAGTCAGAGGAGGTAATTGCACCAACAGTTGAGCCAAAAAAGGAAATAACTAAAGATTATGCCATTGTAAAGATTCCATTCACTTCAAGACTAGAAGAAAAACAAAAACGAGATGAAGACGAGTTTGTAAGTTTCCTAAACTTGTTCAAAACATTAAACGTTAACCTGCCCCTAATTGAATTAATTGAAAAAGTCCCTAAGTACGCCAAGTTTTTAAAGGAAATTATGTCTAAGCGTAAGAAGATTAATGTAGGTGAACAAGTTAATATAAGTGTTTCCTGTAGTGCTATTATTTCTAGACATGTTCCCTAAAAATTGAAAGACCCAGGAAGTTTTACTATTCCCATAGAGATAGGGAGCATTCATTTTAATAGAGCTCTATGTGGCTTAGGAGCTAGTATTAATTTAATGTCTCTCTCCATTTTTGAAAACCTTGAGTTAGGGGAACTCAAAAATACCCAGATAACACTACAGTTGGTTGAAAGATCCTCAGTGCACCCAAAAGGAGTACTGGAAAATTTGTTGGTCAAAGTACGCAGCTTTATCATCCTGACAGATTTTGTAATTCTAGACTTTGAAGAGGATCGGAAAATACTTATCCTACTAGGTAAACCTTTCTTACCCACCTCAAGGTCCACTATTGATTTAGAAAATAATGATTTAACAATGAAAATCAATAGTGAGATTGAAACTTTCAAGTGTGGTCACCAACTGAGCGAGGAAGGTAGGAGGAAGTCAAGGGAGCATTGTAAAGAGTTATTCATTTCTAACCCTCTTGAATTAAGGGACATACTTCTTTTAACCCATACAGGTCGAAAAAACAAGTGCAAGGAAAGAGATAAGCAGAAGAAGGTGGAATGGTATGACAAGTGATAAACCAACACTAATAGAACCGAAGAATCGTCCTTTTGTGAAATAATAATGCTGTCAAACGAATCCTATAGTAGAACTTAAACTATTAGTATTAAACATTTTTTGTTAAATTATTGTATATTTAGCTAACTATTTAGTCTAGGTTTTAATTTTTATTAAACTCGTGTTTTATATAAACTATAACACTAAAAATTGGAATTTTGGGTGAAAATAGAGCCAGTGTCACAACACAGTATCTCCATGTCGCAACATCAAGGGCAGATTTGATGAAATTGAAAAAATTATCTCGATATCATGACACGGACTTTATGTGTCGTGACACCAAAGCCAGTTTACCCAGAAATCCAAAACTCTAGAATGTGTCACGACATGGAACCCCAATTTTATGACAACGGTAAACTGCCAAGGATGTTCCGACATGGGACTCCAGTGTCACGACATCACTGCAATTTTCTACAGGATTGACCCAACCTGTTTACGCAACCCAGCAGCTTAAACCTCTCTTTACCCGATTTTTTAACCCCTAAAACACCTATTTTATAACCTAAATACATATTATCCCCTTATTTAAACATCTCTTAACTTCTTTAATCTTTTAAAACCTTTTAAATCTATTAAACCTTAAAAATTAAAAATTTCCTTTTTGTACTAGATTTGTTTAGGAAATTTCTTCTTCCAATCTTAATCGTTGTAGGGAAAGGATGAAAACATCTCAAGGAACAAACGAATAACCAAATGAGACGTGGAATCCAACAAACTCATTCGAGGTTAAAGGTTCTTAACTCAATTTTTCTTGTTCCATTGAACTTATTTGCTTGATATTTCATTAGTTAGTAAGACTAAACATCATACCTCCTAGAAAGGTCCAGAGAACTAATGAACCAAAATCATCAATGGTTCCAAACCCCTCTAGTTTTTCAAACCCGAATGTTGGAAAATACTTTGTTGAACTTCAAGGAAAAATTGTTATCCAAAAGAGGGGATTTGGTCCGTCAATGACTTTTTGTAAGGACATTGTTGTGGTCCTTGTTATTCAAGAATTTTATGCGTCTTTACGGGACCAAGAGTCTAGAAATACTGAAGGCCATATGTGGGAAACAATACTTGTGTGAGGGAAAGAAGTGCAAGTAACCCCTCAAATTATTTGTGACTTTTATAATGCCCCCACACTATGAAAAAGATTTTATTGATGAAATTGATTTAGAGTACTTTCGAGACATAGATATGGATAATATTATAAACTTTTTAACTAAAATAAGGGGTGAATGGAAATATCACCTAGGTACCAATATCCCAACCTCATTTCATCAAGCTATAATGTTTCCTGAAGCTAAAATATGTATTTAATTTTAATGCACATGAGTTGTTCCTACTTTAAATGTGTCTAATGTCAATACTTTCCAAGTGGTTCTTCTTTATGCTATTTTGCAGAAAAAAACAAATATGCATCAAAATATTGAATTAACCAGAAAGTGGAAGTTTTCTTCCCCCAATTAGTGACAATGTTATGCAAAAAAAAGGTGTTCTAATGGCATCCACAGAACAATCAATAAAGCCATCTCGAAGCATCATTAGTGACACTCTGTTTACACAATATGTTGAACTTCGAGCAACGTAGATAAAAGAGTGGAACAAACACCAACAAGAGACGACAACAACTCCAGCTTCATCTTAAAGAAAAGCAAAATCAACTGCTCAACAAGAAGTTAGAAAGAGCAATCATCCAAAATTAGATTGGATGATACATTGGATGCAGGAGTTGGGCTTAATTTTTCGGGAGTTTGCACGACAGAACAATATTAGGGTACCTAATTATACGTCAAACATGTTTGGGTCGACACAACCTGAGCAGGAGGAAGAGGCACATGAAAGAGAAGGGGAAGGAAAGGATGAAGAAGAAAGAGATGATGAAATGGATTTTGAGGAGGATGATTAAACCTTGTTTAAGTTTTTTTAAAGATTGTACTAAATTTTGGATGATTTTAATTTAATTTTGTAGGAGTAGGATTAATAGTAGATTATTAGTTGTTTGGTGTTTTGTGCTAATTTTCTGCATAAGAACCCTACATGAAGGAGGCACAACAATTAGAGCTTTAAATGACCAAAGGAGGAATCACGCACCAATAGCCTATGGAACTATCACGATCAATCGAGTAACTTTTTTCCTTACCTTATTAGGGGCTACACAATGAGGACAATGTGTTATCTAAAGTGTGGGGGTAACATAGAAAATTTATTTTAAATTTTTATGTTTCTCTTTGATTTTTATTGCCATTCGTGTGCTTAAGCTTGTAGAAACACAAGTGATTGGGTAGGAGCATGCACATAGGTTTCTTGTATTTACAATAAATATGGCATAAGGATATGTGATTCTAAATTTTTATTATTAGACTACTAAGTTCTATATAGTACACTATAAATAGGCATTAAAGCAATTAAATGTACCAAATGATATAGAGAATACAAGAAAACGAGCATGCTAGTATGAATGACAAATTGTTGAATTTTTGGTTGTTTGGTGGATTAGATTTGTGAATATTGAGATACCTAGGGATGACCTAAGGCATTATTTGGATTACACCAAAAGCAAAAAGCTAACCCTGTTATTTATCCTTAGTACCTCTTTTTGAGCTAGAAAACACTTTTTAATGAACCTTTATACAAAACCCGAGCCAAAATATAAATTTGTACTTATCCTTTTACTGTTGGTCCTAAACTGCACAACTATAGACGTCTGGCCATACGTATTGAGGGTTCAGTAGATAAATTATGGTAGATTTTGTAAAAATAGAGTGAAGTACGAGGGATCAATTTGATATAGTGATTATAGGTTAGCTTAAATGTACAAAAAAAAATTCGAAAAGAAAATCAAAATGAGTGGAAAAAGTACTTGAAAAGAAAAAAGCATTTGCGAGTGAGATATATTGAATAGAAACAAAATATGAAAAAGTCACAAAAGTAGAAAAACTCGCTTATTAGTGCACAAAAAATTGTGAGCTAACCGTGATTGTTATATTAGACTATGATTTCCTATTGATTTGTTGTAATTTGGTGTAGCAGATTAAACTAGTTTTCTCACTTTAGGAGCTTGAAAATAAGCATTATCATTAGGTTTTAATTATGTTTTAGTAAGTTTAGTTAAATTCAATAAAGTGTGCAAATTGAGTCTTTTATTGACCTTAGGGACCGAATAAAGCCTAAGAGTGAGCTAATAAACTTTGTGAGTGTGTAGGAGACTATTAGAAGGCGTGCTAAACTAATACTGGTCATTATATTGCAACACGGAGGTTCAATTTCACAACATAGGAAGTCATCCTAAAGAAGAGTGTACTAACTTCTATGTAGCGACACAGGTCCTGATGTGTCGCAACATCAACTCTAGACGTGAATTAATACCATCCATGCTGCGTTTTGGTCCACACAATCCAATTTAAAGCTCGAGAATGTCATCTAACCTAGGGTTAAGGATGAAAGCTACCTCAAGTCTGTAAATAGGCTCATTTAACGTATGTTATGGACACCAATTACTTAGCTTAGAATCTCTCTTTATAATTTTAGTTTAGTTTTTTTCTCTTTTCTTAGGTTTTAGTTTTATTTTAGATTGTTCTTTGTTTTATCTCAGGAAATCTAGTTTGTGGATGTAATCAGACTTTGTGGATTCACTCTTGTTCTTAATACAAATTAGGATTTTTCCTAAACTTTATACTTTTGATTCATTTATTATGTTTACAAAAACCATGAGAAACTAATCCCCTTATGGGGGATTAGCGAGTGGAGGTATGATGGATTGACTATTTTGCAAGGTTACTCAACAGATCAGCTGTTCAGGAAAGGGATAACCTAAACCGGCTTGACGACCCTAGGAAGTTATCAATGTAGGAATTAACCCAAAATTGGTATGGCCTATTCGTGAACACCTTAACCCCAAGCCAGTTTAGATTGTGAGGTCTAAAGATAAGTAGTCTTTGCTAACTCGTTATTCTAATGGACGTATCAAAAGATCCTACTAGGGTATAGATTAGTTGATTGATGATGAGCCTGAAGTAATAGTTGATCAAGATTATCGTAGCAAGCTAATTACCCATAAAAAGATCTAATCAATTTTACTTGTCAAATTCTCAATATTATTTGCTTTTCTTATTATAATTACTACTATTATAAAACCCCCAAAATCCCTATTATTTATATTTTCATAATATAACCTATTTTAAGTACTAATTAGATCTTTTAGTGTTTAGGTTGAAATTGATGTAGTATTAGTCTCCTTTGGGCATGATCCTCAGAGTACTCACCTACTCTGTTGTAACTATATTACAACCTAACTTGTATACTTACAGACACCGCCTCATTTATTATATCTTTTGTTGTAGTATTCATACTCCGAACGTTAGTATGTCCGGAGGCAGTCAAGTTGTTTGCACCGTTGCTGAGGAGGCAACGTCACTAGTTTGAATTTAATTTTTTGCATTTCAATAAGAATAAGTAGGAAAATTTTAGGTTATAGATACGATTTTATTTTTTTTATTGTTCCTAATTTTATCTTTTTGGGCTAGTGTATGACTAGTAGTAAGGGAACACCTATAGAGCCAGCCATAAATCTAGAAAGAATAATACGTAGACAACAACAACAACAAATGCAGAATCAACCGCTGACTATAGGAAACATACCACGTGAGAATTTGCTATTCATCGAAGCTAACAACAATGATGTAATAATAGATGCACTAGCACCACCACAACTACCCGTAAATTTACCTATGGCACGTAATGAGAGAACCCTAAAAGACTACATATTACCAAATCTGGACATGGTTCAGGAGAGCATAACGAGTCCAGCTATCATAGCTAACTATTTTGAGATCAAACAGGCAATGATTCAGATGATCTAGAATAATTTGTAATTTAGGGGCACAATGACAGAGGACCCGAATCAATTTAGAACGGTTTCTCAAACTTTGTGGTCCTTTCAACTATAATGGGGTCACTGATGACGCTATTCATCTTTGATTGTTCTCATTTTCTTTGATTGATAATGCCTTTTCTTGGTTAGACTCGGAGGCACCAGGATATATCACAACCTAGGATGAGCTCGTTGGAAAAATCCTACAGAAGTTCTTCCCTATTAGAAAAGTGGTTTAATTGAGAACGGAGATTGTTATATTTAGACAATTGGAAAAGGCAAGCTTTCATGAGGCTTGGGAACATTTTAAGGCAATTGATCCAAAAATGCCAGCACCACAGATTCCCTGAGTGGTTGTGATAACTCTTGAAAATAGTTATATTTAAGGCCTCTAAATAGAATTAATTTGTTGTAATTAAGTGAATACATTTTCATTTTTAGGATATTTTTAGAACATTGCATAACAAAGCTTGGATTGTGATATTATGGTCATTATTTGTTACTTTTACCACTTGAGAAGGAAATGTGTGGTTTTGTGTGAACATAGGTGTAGGAAGAGCAAGAAGATGAAAAGGGAAAATAAAGGGAAATATTGACGTGGCAAATGGTCAAATTGATTGCCAACAGATTTTCCATGGTAATTCTGGGAAGACGACTGAGCACTTTATCCACGTCATTCTCAGCCAGCTATGCGTGTACTAGAAATCCATCCTGAAAAGAGGAATGAAAAAAGTATGCTGAGGTGGGATGGATCTAATCCTGACATAATATATAAATGACTTACCAGTTTCAATATCAAACACCTAAGTTTAGTGTATTACAAACTATACATGCATTATGGTTTTCAAATATATGTATCCATCATTAAATCATACAGGTAATTTGATTATCCCTATAGAATACAAACAATCGTTAATTCAATTACTTAATATGATGTCAATTCATGAATAAGTCTACCTAGGTCACGTAGAGCTTTTCGGCATGTAATATTCTGAGGCTTAGGATAGGTATGAAATTCAAGAACAGAAAGCATCAAAACAGTTTTAAGCACAAAAGTAGTTTGTCACATTGTATTATTCCCTATTCTTCCCCTTTAGTAACCCTTACATGCTTACCACCTTATTTCTCCTTCTCTCACCTTCCTTATTTCTCCATATAGGAAGTGACAGCATAATACAACAACTACGACTAGCTCACGAGTTTTTGTGCACTATTGCCTGAGCTTTTTTCTATTTTTGTGACTTTGTCACATTTTTTTATTTTTCACACATCTCACTCATAATGCATTTGATTTTTCATGTACTTTTTCTGCTCGCTTTTCTTATTTTCTTTCTGAATCCTTCTTTTTTTTTGCACATATTGGCTAACCTATAATCATTATATCACACTACTTCTTCCTATTTCACTCTTGTTTTTACAAAAATCCATCATGATGTATCTACTTAACCCTTAATACGTATGGTCAGCTGTCTATAGTCGTGTAGTTCGAGACCAAAGAAAAGGGTAAATACAAATTAACATTTTTGGCTCAGGTTTTGTATGAAGGTTCATCAAAAAGTATTTTCAAGCTCAAATATAGGTACTAAGGATGAATAAACAGGGTTAATTTTTTGGCTCTAGGTGTACACTAAATAATGCCTTAGGTCATCCTTAGGTATCTCAATATTCATAAATTTAATCAATCAAAAAATCACAAATTCAACTATTTATCATACATACTAGCATGCTTGTTTCCCTGTATTCTCTATATCATTTGGTATATTCAATTATTCAACGCCTATTTACAGTGTAATATATAGATTTTAGTAGTCTAATAAAAAAATAAATAAATTCATTCACTATCATGCCAAATTTACAGTAAATAAAATCAAACCTATATACATGCTTCTAACTGATCACTTGTATTTCTACAAGTTCAAGCACACAATTGACAATAAAAAATAAAAGAAAAGCATGAAAATAAAAAAAAATTTCCTGTGTTACCCCCCACACTTTAGACAAACATTGTCATCAATGTGTAGCCCTAAAAAGATAAGGAAATAAGTTACCTAATTGATCATGACATTGCAATGGTCTAATGGTGGGTGCTTTCTCCCTTGTTCGTTGTTTGCTCGAAAATGTTGTTCTTCTTTCATGTGAGGTTTCTACATAGAAATTTTGAAACAGACAAAGAAAAAAAATATAAAAGTCTACCATTAATCTTACTCCTAAAAAAATAAAGATTATCTTAAAATTAATACAATTATGTTCATATAATCCTGAATATACATATGTAAGATTTTTTTAGAATAAAGGGTTAAAAAGAACTTCCTCCATCTCCCCCTTGTAGTCCTTGTTTTCTCCTCTCTTCCTTTTGCCTTCTATGGAGTATTACAAATTGTTTATATAGGTCATCTACTAATAATTTCTTTGGAGGATTCATCTCCTTATCCAGTCGATCCATTGATACTTTTGTCCTTCTACATAATCCCGTTAGTAGATGTGGAAAGAATATTCCTTTTGATTGATTTTGTACACACTCAATCATACTCTAACAACTCCATGTACTGATGCATATTTGTTTATTTTGCAATATCACATATACCAGAATGACCTGTATCGAGCTGATATTGGAGTTATCTGTTACGGGCCAGATTCTTGAACATACGAACTTCTCCAAATTTTTTCCCTTGGAGTAATCAATGCTTGATTGAATGTTGTTGGTATCTTGGTTCCTAGTTGGTACGTCCATTCTTCTTTTCCTTCAATTAAAAATCTTAAAACCTCTTCCATGTCTACGTTTTTTAATTGTTTAAGATTTGTTTTGAACATATAATCACGGTAATAATATAGAGCATCATAAAATTGACAAATACTTCTTTCTATTACCAGAATGTTCACCCCTTTGATTTTGACGTGTGTTCGCATCTCATAATATGGTCTTATCTCTTCTCTTTCTTTTAATGCGAGGTAAAATTCCTGCACAATAGGTATTATTATTGGTTCTTCGGGGGGTAGGAAAAAATAAGTCCATTCATATTCAACTGCAATCGCTCACACTCCATACAATTCCTCATTAGAGGGTCAAATCCATGTTTTTGGAAAAATGTAAGGGTTGCAATCATTGTTGGTATTTGTCTATGTCGTTTGCCTAGAATTCAATGTATGTATTCATGACCTCACACAAAAATTTAATACTTCAAACCTGAATCTACTGTGTTGTCTCCTTCTGCAGTTATTGACCTACTCAAAAATCTACCAAAAACATGCTGCAAATTTGGAGAAACGAGAAGAGATTTTGTGCCCTAAAGAAAGATAATGATTAGAATAAGAGTTGAGGTTGAGTTAGGGATTTTATTTATAAAGACTTAATAACTAATTATTCCTAAGTCAACTAAAACTCTTCTACAAACACGTCTTAAGTTAGTAAATTTATAATGACTCGATAGTCAAGGGTGACAAAAATTGAGGTTCAAGACTCTTTTCCCGTGAAATAAACCCGTAAATATTTTTATTAAATATTTACGAGGTTATTTAGTAGTGAATTAGATTTTGGTTAAGTAAATTTCGTGAAATTAGGACTTGTTAAGGTACAAGGACTAAATCGCATTAAAGTTAAAATTTGAATTATAAATTGAAATAAATTAAAGAAATAAAGTAGTAAATATACATTTATATATGTATATTTGATGGCATTAATGGTGTGTATTATATATATGTGATAATCTAATATATATGTTATATGCTATAATAATAAATAAAATGAATTTAATTTATATAGGTTATAAAATAATAATAGTTATAATAATAATAACAAAAGGAAATAGATGATAATATGCAAATTAGAAAGAAAAGAAAGAAAGAAAAGTGAAAGAAGAACGCACAACTTAGGAGGTTTGGAGTTCAAATCCAAATTGGTTGTGCAATTTAGTTCCTATACTTGTAATTTTTACGTGTTTGGAATCCCAGTACCTAGGGCTACCCGATCCACGTTGTAATTTTTAGTATTGTTCAAGATTTTAGATGTTTCCATTATTGAATACTTTAAGTACTAGGGGTAAATTGATATAATTTTAAGTTAGAAGTAAAAAAGGACTAAATAGTGAGGTTAATTGTTGATTTTGAGCAATAGGGACTAAATTGTGAAAAAATTGAAATTAAGGGGTAAATTTGAAAATAAGGAGCTAAATTTAGCTTAGAGTGAAGTCAGTATGAAAATTTGAGGTTGAATATGGATATTGAAATTTGTTTCGGTTTAGGGACTACATTGAGAATTAAGCAAAATATGGTGTAAAGATTGAAAATTTAATATGAATTTGAATTGTGTAATATTAATGTATTTTAATTGTTTTAATTTCATATCTAACATCGTATCAGAATCCTCGAGTAAAAAGGGGAAGGATAAAATCGACGTCGAATAGCTCAGAATTCACGGTTTGTGTTTCTATAATCCGAACTAAGTTATAAATTATTGCATTTTGAATTGTTGCATATGGTAAACATTTGAGGTGAGTACTTTTGTACTTAAGAGTGAATTGAATTTATACTCGATTGAAATGGATTGATTTGGTATATTATGAATGTATTGATTGTATGAATATTGAATTGAATATATGTTTATATGTGATAATGTGTATATATAAGAATTGGACATTGGTTATATGGAAATGTGAAATGAAACCCTATTAGCTGTTCGAGCTAAGTCGGATATAGATGGCATGCCATAGGATAGGAAGAGTTCAGGGATTTCTTCGACCTCGATTTGATGAGGCACCGAGTGCCAATTCGCTTTGGTTTAACCGATGAGACATTAGATGTCAACTTATATATAGCACTAGGTGCAATTATTACTTCGGATTTATCTGATGAGGCACTGGGTGCCAAACTGGTGTGTTGGTTGGATTCGTGTTTCCGTCCGAGTCCAATTGGTGTTAATAGGGGAAAATTAAATAATAATTTATGTGATTGATATTGAAATAGAAAAGATGAGAAATGAAATATGAAATGATGAAATGAGATGTAAAACTTGAAATGAATTCAATTATTGATCAAAGAGATGAATCATGCCATTGTATGTGTTGAAATATGCAATTGCCATTGTCTTGTACTAAAACATGTGGAAACTAGTGGATGTGAATAAATAATGAGCAAATTTATATTATTGAATTGAAACATATGTTCATAACATTAATTTTTGCATTCTTACATTTTCATTACTTATATCAAATCTAAATTATTCAGATTATAGACATACCACTGAGTTATACTCAGTGTGTAGTTTTGTTTTCCGTACGCAGGCCAGGTACTCCTCGGTTTATCGTCGACTCAGCATCCAACCTCAATCCCAAGCTCAAGTGTGGTGATATTTCATTTTGTAATGGCATGTACCTAGGAAGTCTTTGTTTGAGGTTGCCTATAATGTAATAATGTTTTGGTTTTCTAGTGATATGATTATTATATGTATATATGGTAGTGGTTAAGGCTATGTTGGCATAATAGCTTAGCCTAATGTTTTGGTATGTGTTAGTTTAAATTTTAGTAGCTTAAACAGCTAAATGCTAGTTCAATTATGGCATAATTTGGTATGAACAAAAGCTTGAATGATTGATGCTTTGCTAGTATGTTTGATGATATAGAATGTGTTACAAATGAGGGTACATTGGTTAGGCACTTAATATGGTTGTTTTGGCTTGTTTTAAACATGTTTTATGGTGTATTTAATAGATTAAATGGTTGGTATTTGAGTTGCTTAATGCCCAAGCAAGTAGGAAATGGTAAACTTGAGTTTTAAGGTACACTTAGGTGCACACAGCCTGAGACACAGTTTGTCCCAAGGTCGTGTGTCATACACAGGTAACATATACGGCCGTGTGCCCTAAGTGTGTTGAAAAATTGTACAGGTGTAATGTCCACACAAGCTTACACACGACCTACGACATGGCTGTGTGACCCAGTTAGTGAGTTACACGAGCAGAGACACGGGCTAAGACACGACCGTGTGTCTCAAGTCAGTGAGTTACACGGGCAAGGACACGGCCATGTGTCCCAATTTCGAAAGTTATACAGGCCGGGGTGTTTCACAAAGCCATGTGTCCCATGTTTCTAAGTATTGTTGATATTGCCCCAAAACTTTCAGAATTATTCCAAATTAGTCCATGTTTGTTCATAGGCTAGTTTTAGAGATATATAGACCCGAATTAAGGCCTGTAAGAGTATTTATACTCTGATTTGGAGTGAATTAGCAAACCTGAATTAGGTGAAGTAGGTGATTCTACTAACACCACCGAAGGTAGTAGTAGTAGTCGGAGTATGGTTCAATACTCTGATGTAAATAATTGGAATAGTCTTATTCTGTATCCAATTTCTAGCCTTTAATAGAGAAGAAATAGTGATAAGAGTGTAGACAGTGGAAGACCAAGTTTAGCAATGCATAAATAGCGATAAGAGTGTAGATAGTGGAAGATCAAGTTTAGCATTACACAACATGATTCGTTATTCGATTTTATAAGACTCTAGTATGAAAGTATTAGATTTTCGTGACCTGCCCTTGTAAAATATAATGTTAATGGCTAGCTTACTTTTTTAATTATGATTGATTATTTGTTTTAATTTGATAGTAATACCTGTGACCCTAATCCGATGACTGAAAGGGGTTAGAGGTGTTATATTTAGTTGTATCATAGCTATAGTTTTAGCCGATTATTGGACTAAATCGAGCTCAGAATTAAGTCTAGAGGTACATGCCAAAGTTGAGTCAGGATTTGGATGCTGATTATATTTGTTTTTGTTTTATAGTTAAAAGATGGCAAATGAATCAGATAATGAAGTTGAATAATAGTTTTACTCTAGCAATGATTATACTGAGAATTGTGAGGAAACTGAATCAGTGAAACCGAGTGCTAATCCAGTTGGTGCTCAACAACCCAATGTTGAACGAAGTAATAATAAGGGAGTAGGTGATTCAAATTTACTCCAAGCTATCACCGATGCTCTTTAGCGTGTTACAGGAACTACTTCTGCTATAGCTCCTACACCTACCGTTCGACAAGCTCCGATAAAAGAATTGCAAAGATTTTGTGGTACTGAGTTTTTGGGTTTAAAAGGGGTTAATCCCCTCAGCAGCTGAAGTGATACGAGCCAAAGAGGTGACACTCAAGGGGTTGTTTTTCCTAGTGGTCCAATCACTCGAAGCAAGGCACGACA
>CM025149.1:24522725-24534557 GCA_013467495.1 Gossypium gossypioides | reverse complement strand
TCCAAGGATTTTATTCACTTAAAATAAAAATTTTACATAAGCCAATGCTTGAACCCCTGACTTCTCAGACACTTCCAAACACTCCTAAATCACTTAACCACTGAAGCAACCATTCATTTATGTCACTTCCTTGTACAACTAAATATTTATGTGCAGTCTCCTAACTATTCCTTTGTTCAAAACCTATTTCTTCTAGGCCCAAAATTCAGGGTGTTACATGTTTCTTTCATTGTCT
Organism: Gossypium gossypioides; assembly: GCA_013467495.1. NCBI lineage: Eukaryota > Viridiplantae > Streptophyta > Magnoliopsida > Malvales > Malvaceae > Gossypium > Gossypium gossypioides. The sequence continues at coordinate 24,534,322 of CM025149.1, read as the reverse complement.
ACTTCGTATTGATTCAAATAACATCAAATTTAAAGATGACTTGGGCATTGATGTTATTGGTTCAACTATAAGCCAACTGAATTTGATTTTCGTATGCGATAAACAATTCACACATGAAGGGTTCCATCTGTTCGATTTAGAATGCCATGAGAATTCTTTAACTTCATGTGAGCAAATTTTATGGATACCGCTGCCTGTTCAAAGGAATTTTGAAAGTTTTGATAGCTTACATATACCCATGTCTAAATTCCATTTCTCTAGCATGTTTGCATTAAATTTTCATTATATTCGAAAATAAGTGCGCAAAACCATGTGTTTAAGCCCGGAGCAAGGTTTCCTAAGTTATTGTTGAAAGAAGGTGAGCATCATAGTTCTATTATGTATAAACATTTTGACCACTTTCATTTGTTCCATGATTTATCAATATTCTCAAAAACAAAATACGTGAACTCTGATGATGTACAAAGTCAAAATCAACTCTTTGATTTTGGGGATTATTGTTTTACATTGCGATTAAAAGAATTTAAGTATGTCTTGCATGTTTACAACTCTAAATTACTTCATGTTTCTTCAATGTTGCCAGTTATGAAACTCTGGAGTCAGATAGAAATGGTAAGACAAAATCTTGTTTTGGATCCCGGAGTTAACCTGAGTTTACATCTTTTGGAAGGAACGCTTGATATTCATTACGTTTATACGAATTGCAACATCTTTGAATTGTTCCAAGATCGTGTAAGCCATGCATTGAAAGAAATCCTTCAATTTAATTTTTTTACTGAAATTGTTCTTGACTTTCAGGTTTCGGATATATTTGTGTTCAACCTGATGGAAGGAAGATATAATTTAAGGAACCGTGAGCAACAAAAATTATTTTCCAGCAAATGTCCCGATTTAAGAATGAATCGTTTTGAAATGTTGCTACCTAAAGATGATGGTCCGTTCCAAGTGTTGGAGCCAATCGTTGATAACTCATATAGATTGGACCTACTAGGTAAGTTTCATGCCAATGTGAGTTTGAACGTCTCTAATTTATCTCTTTTTGATGTAGGCGACGATTTGAGGACAAATCGCCTTGAAGATGGGGGAATGATACGAACTCACCCAAGGACTCAGCTGACTCCAAAAGAGATCCAATTGAGCTGCCTAGTGGACCAATCACTCGAGCACGAGCCAAACAATTTAAAGAGTCAATATCGACTTTAGTTGATCGAGTTTGGAAGGAAACTACAAATGGAATCATCAATCAAGTGTTGGACAATCCAACAAGGAACATCTACAATTTATTTGAAGCTGAATTTGACTTAGCTAGCTAACTCAGCTGCTAAGACTTGGACATTTTAATTACATTAGTTTATTTAATTATGTTTAGTTTCTACAACTTTAATTACATGTCTGATTGATTTGTTCTATTAATTGTGTCATTGTTGATTCGACCTTTATTGTGTCATAACATGTTACATATTTAAATTATGTATTAGTGTATTACATATTAAAATCATGTCTTTGTTTGTCCATTAAGTATGTTCAAATTTGAACAGACTTAATGCATGTTAGCAAGTCAAATTTCTTAAATGTGTCTTAGTCTATTACAAATTTATTTGTGTGCTTAATTTGTCTTGTTGATGTTTAATCAATTGTTTAATTTGTCTTAGCAGGTTATTAAAGCATGCGACTGGACATCCATGCACAATGCCGATTCATTGAAGCTAATTGATATGGAGCATGCACCCGATTGTGCATGTACACTGGGAGCTATTTGTAGCTGGACATTCATGTATTTTCCAGATTCAATGAAGCTAATTTCATGAAGAACATGCACCCGACTGTGCATGTATTTTGAAAGTTACTTGGTGCATTCACTCAGCTGATTATTCATGAATCCATTGCCAACAAATGTGAGATGATCAACTAACACTTCAAGAGACCATTCGGTGCTTAATGTTCACACTCAAAGACTCTCCAAAACCGAGTGTTCACACCCAAGGGCCATTCGGCTGCCATCAAATACACTCACCAGCTGATTCCTCATTCGGTGCACCTTCAAACATTAACTCCGGCCATTACTTCATTAACCGAACAAAGCTCATTTCAGCTCAATCATTAAAGTTCCTATCAAAGGCTGTTCAAGCACCTCAATGGACAGCTGAACATTGAAGCCATTCAATGGATTATTTCAGCTGAAATTAAGTTAACTTAGTTTAATGAATTTGCATTCAATTGTGGCTATTCGGCTAGATAACCATAAGCCTATAAATAGCTCATTTGTAAACATTTTGAACGTTACAAACTTGACTTTGATATTTTTATGAAATATAACAGACTTTATGAGTTGTTCACTCTCATTGTTCTTCGAGATTTAATTTAACTTATCTAGTTAGCTAGTGGCGTCAAACCTGTTTCTTTCTTGAACTTATCACTCTTCGAGTGTGGCGTTCATCCCATATACTGACTAGTTTCTATCTTGCTAGATGGTGGGTCACGGTTCTATCAAGCTATCCATCAACCACCTTAAAACTTATAAGAATCGAGTCTTTAATCTCTATTACGGGTTCATTCTTGTTTTAAGTTCGTTATACCATCTTTCCACCATTATTTCTTTATCATCATTAGTTGTTTTAACTATTTTCTTCCATTTACATAGCCTTTTGTTAAACCAAAAATGAAAACTACTTAATTTATCGATCGGGCATTCAACGACTCAATTACGCATCATAAGCGAGTTCGTATCACCATTCAAATGGCTAGTCTCAACAAAACATCTACTTGCCAACATTGGCCAAACTAACCTGTACATTCCATTATAACCAAAATTAATTTGCTAATTGTACCGAAGAGGCCGATGGATAGTGTGAATCAAATCTGACCAGCTTCCAACCCAAACGAGCTTCTGAATTACTACCAAACATGGAAAATAATACAGTGTAAGCATTTCATGCTTAGTAAGTTCGTATAACATGGAAATTAACTTACCATTCAATCACATTTAAGGTAAGCATGCTAACATAACCAAACCAATTTGGTCAAAAGCCTAAACACATACCCTTAATATGTTAGCCATGTGAAACTTTCCATAACGAATAAACATGGATGTACATAATCACTAGGTAAGATTCACATACATGTATCATCCATCTCATATTTCAATATATCATGTAATATCATTTTCATGTAATTCAAGTATATACCCGTATTTGTTCATTTCGAACTCATATTTTTTCATATCAGAACTTCCCCCGTTGAACCATTTAAAATATTGTTGGATACACAGATGGTACACACGAGGTGTACAAAACTGTAATTTTTCAATTCATATACATATATGCTCATACAAGCATGTAAACGGGAAGCTCTTTTGAGCCATATAACAAGAAGCTCATGTGAGCTAAGTAACGAAAAGCTCATACGAGCTGTAAATCGAGAAGCTCTTGCGAGCCAAATATCAGAAAGCTCAAGAGAGCCGTTAATTAGGAAGCTCATGAGAGCTGTGGTGTGTCCGCAACACATGCAGGATCACAAACAAATCTGGAACCCTAATGACATGTCATTTGTATCCTTCGAATTTCCAAGGTTCAAACGGGACTCAAAAATTTTTAGATATGTAATCATAATTACACATGACAAATTGTGCAAATCACACAACAATATTCAATTTAAAACATTTATATATACAATTTAGTTACACGAACTTACCTCCACAAGTATATGTATATACGATAGTTACTAATCCGATACTTTTTCTTTGCCTCGATCTAACTCCATATTAGGTCTATCCGAATTATACAAATGAATTTATCTTAATTTAATATAATTCATATTCAATTTAATCCCACAGACATCTTTGGAAAATTACTATTTTGCCCATATACTTTTAACTAATTACAATTTAGTCCCTAGGCTCGAAAATTGAAATTCAAACAATTTAATCCTTATTCAAGCCTAGCCGATTTTCATACATATCAATAACAGCCCATGTATTTCACAAAATTTATAATTTTTCTATAAACTTTTCATCTTTTCAATTTAGTCCCTAATTGATAATTTCATCAAAATTCTTTTTACAAAAGTTGTTTATCTAACAACAATCTTTCATTTTCTATCATAAAACTTCAAAATTCAACTATACTCATCCATGGAAAAACCTTAATACTTTAATGGTTTTGCAAATTAATCCCCGATATAGTTAGATTAAGCTATTACGATCTCGGAAACATAAAAATATTCAAAACGGGACAAGAATACTTACCCAAATGAGTAAAAATAAGCTTGCTTACTTCAAGTTTCCATGGCTAGGGTTTCCATCTTCTTCTTTTTTTATGAAAGATGATGATAATATCTTTTTTTTATTTGATTTAATATAACCTAGTTCATTAATTTCCAAAATTAACCTTACTAATTTATTAAATTTCCAATGATGAATAAATATTCTTATCTACTAACTACACTAAATGGTCTATTTGCCATATAAAGACCTCTAATTTTAAATTTCATAGCTATTTGATACCTTTAGTTACTAGAATTCAACTTTTACACTTTATGCAATTTAATCCTTTCTATCAAATTAGACATGTAATCGATAAAATTTCTTAACGAAATTTTCAAACGATATTTCTATCATATTGTAGACCATAAAATAATTTTAATGGAATTTTCTTCCGATTTCAGATTTGTGGTCCTGAAATCACTGTTCCGATTTCACTGAAAACGGGCTAGTAACAACACCATATAATACACAACATTGTACCATGCTGCACATTATTCACCTCATTTTTACATCTGTAGAAATCTCTCAAAGATATGCATTCACATTATTACATGAAATTCATGATTCAGGTTTAGAGACTCACCAAATACCTACCTGCAACACCCCTAACCCGTATCTATCGCCGGAATAGGGTTACAGAGCATTACCGTAAAAACAAAACTTAAAATTATTCACTTCTAAATATTTTATAAATCATAGCATAGTCCATCCAAACACATGCATACTGTCCCTTATTTGAGCCCTCGAGGCCTTAGAATCACTTTAAAAACGATTCAGGACTGAATTGGGAACAATTAAAACATTTAGGAAAAAAGTTAAAAAAATTCAAGCTGCAGGGATCACACAGCCGTGTGGTCAGGCCATGTGACTCACATGGCTGAAACACACGCCCGTGTCCCAGGTCGTGTAACATTCAAAATAGGGACACACGGTTGTGTCCCAACCCGTGACCGTGCCCGTGTAACTCTCTGAGTTCGGTCACACGACCAAGCCACACGCCCGTGTGTCAAGCCGTGTAACTTTCGAAATGGCCTCACACGCCCTTGTGCCAGGCCATTTAATTGCCTGACTTGCAACCTTTAAAACCTACAAGGGACACACAACCGTGCCGCATGGCCATGTGTCACACACGACTAAGACACACACCCGTGTCTTAAGCCGTGTAGACAAGAAATAGGCCAAAATCAAGCAATTTCTTTCACCCAAACCAAGTGTGGACCTATAAGCCATTTGCACATATAACCAAGACCTTAAAACATGTACAATAAAACCAATTCAATAGGCCATTTAACCATACAACCAATATGCCATATAGGCACCTCAATCACAAACAAGCATTCATACCTAAATTTGTGTCTAAATGGTCATATTTCATCCAAACATACTTAACTAAATTCCATATCAAAGCATACCCTAAATGATCACATTGCAAACATACCAACACTTACCACTTTGGCCATAAAACTATGCATCAATTTGACCATATAAACATCAACCATCAACCATCAACCATCAAAATGCCAAAAGCACACCAACCATAATACCATATATACAAGCCAAACATAACAACTAGGTCATTGAACACAAGTCCACCTATACATGCCATTATAAACTTGTCCAAAACATCAAAATCTACCGATATAATCTCTGGATAGTGTGATAGGTATCTGGTGAGCTTCCAAACTAATCGAGCTTCCAATAATCTACAAAACATGGAAAGAAAGCTACGTAAGCATATAATGCTTAGTAAGTTCGTAAATCATGAACATAGCTTACCATTTCAATCCATAATCTTATAAAATAGACATGAATCAATCCAACGTAAGCTTAGCACAAGCCTAAGCATCATCAACAACACAAGTTAGTGATTAAACACATAACTTAGCAAAATCATCACATGGTAAGATAGATTTCATGAACATAGCACATTTGAATTCATACTTTCCATAAACAAGGTTATACATAATTTGATCATCAACAATTCATACCTTTTCATAAGTTTTTAACTTAGCTATTGGAACACTTATCGTTCATTCACTTTTCAAGCCCGTTGAACCACTTAGAATAATATTAAATACACGGGAAGCTCACACAAAGTGTGCTAACATATGGTCGAAACCATTTCTTTTCCTTTTCCTTTACATCATCACTCACTCGAGCCATAAAAGGGTCTACTCACACAAGCTGACGGTCGAAATGCAGCTACACGATGCCACTCACACAAGCTAACGAGTATCTACAATAAATACCGAAACTCAGCCATCGGTAGGACATTCAGGACCAGCACCCGAAACATGGTAACCCTAATGACATGTTATTTGTATCCTATATAATCCTAAGATTCAAACGGAGATCGATAGTCGTCGTAACATCGTTGGATTTCCGTCGTAACATGATATGATCAATAGAATAATAGCATATAAATCAAATAACATTAAAACATTATTAAAACATACGAACTTACCTCGATTTTAAAGATGTCGAAATATGATCACTAATCTAAGACTTTATCTTTTCCTCAATCTAGATCCGTACGAAGCTTAAATTTATCTAAATAAGCAAATTCAATTCATTTAATACACATACTATTCAATCTAGTCCAAAATTCACACTTTTTAAAATTTACATTTTTCTCCTAATATTTTAACTTCTTTACAATTTAGTCCTTAAGCTCGTAAATTAACATTTATGAAATTTCATCCACATATCATGCTTGCCAGTTTACCTAGGGACTCATATCAACCTACAAAAATTATCAATTCATGATTTCACCATGATATTTTACTACTTTTACAAATAAGTCCCTAAATGATAATTTCATCAAAAATAACTTTACAAAAGTTGTTCATTTAACAACAAGAACTCATAATATTTCATTAAACTTCATAAATCATGCAAGAACATTCATGGAAAAACCCTAAACCTTTAACATTTTTTTAAATTAGTCTCTGAGCTAGCTAGATTAAGCTACAACAATTCCGAAAACATAAAAATCATTAAAAACAAAACTGAAATTTACTCACATGCAAGGATGAACTAGCTGAGCCTTCAAGCACCCTACAATGGTGTTTTTCTTCCTTATTTTCGGTGGGAAAGATGAGTTAAAGATGATACATTTTGTTATTCTTTATTTTACTTTAGATCATTTACTACATTACTTATTTAACCTTAGCAATTAACCTTTAAATTACTTAATAATGAGTCCATATTTGTGCACTCATAAGAATAATGGTCTAATTACCATTTAAATCCCTTAAAAAATTAATTTCATAGCTAATAGATGTCTTTAACTACTATCACTCCACTTTTGCACCTCTTACGATTTAGTCCTTTTTACTTAATTAAGCATGCAAACGACAAAATTTCTTAATGAAATTTTTATACGACACTACTAATATACCATAAATGTTAAAATAATAATAAAATAAATATTTTCACATCAAATTTGTGGTCTCAAAACCACTATTCTGATTTTACTAAAAACGAGCTGTTACACTACCTTTACCTTGGCCCAGAGTTTTTGCTTTGATAACCCTTTTCAATCCATCAACAAAAATTACTTAAACAATCATAAGATTTCTATTATAATCCTCATTACAAACATTTTGCTAATATTTCAACTACAAGCGACCCCCATGTAGGGTCTTCCTATAACATTCTTCATTTCTATAGTCATAACGTGCAAAGCTGTAACACTTACCAAAAGGTTGAATCATCTATCTTAGTTCAACCTTAACAAAGAGGCAGAAGAGAATGTTGAGGTTAGAAAGTAGAACCTGAACATTAAGCGGATAGTCAAAAACCATTTGAAGTGTCCACTTTCCATAAATATATTCTGGGTCCTCTAATTTTCCTACCAAATCTAGGATAGGCAAAAGAAAATCAAGCGAATATTACTCTCACTATTGACCAATCATGGGGAGGTCATATCAATCTAATTTACTCCTATTGAGAAATGGCCAACTATGTTGCACATGATGATTTGTTTAGTTGGCTTTTTTAGAATACAAGTAATATTTCATTCATTTTGTTACTATATTCTTTACTTTGAACTCTACCTTTTACTGCAGTAGAATCCAAACAACTCTCAACTAACCCAATATGAAATCCAATTGAACAATACTCATAGAAATCGAGTGTTCTATATCTTGGTGGAGTCTCTCATTTGGCGTGGTCTTAAAGACAATCAAGTCTCCTACAGTTTTCTCATACACTTGACAGTCTCTTAATATACAAAACTCTAGGGCGTATCCCTTATGAAATTATAATATCATGGGTTTTATGTTTATGAATAAACATATTTACTTACAACATGTATGTGTCATGGGTTGCGCATGGGAGCCTGCAACCATGACACACTCGTGCAATCCATCAAGTGGGAAGGATGTCATTTGGCTCGATCGGACTGACCCATTGCTTGAAGAGATTGAAGGCCCATCTACAAGCTTGTCACGTATGGAAACATAATCTTCGAGGATATGCAATCGTAGATATGATATGTAATCTTAGAATATATGATTTTGTAATCTTAGAGATTTGATTTGTATATACCTTTCGATCTTAACCGTTGATGTACTTGATTTGTACCGTTGGATTTGGGGAGGCTCTACTATAAATAGAGGCCTCTCCCTTCATTGTAAATCACTTGAGTTTTGAAGAGTAATAAGAATTCTTGAGAGTATTCACTCAAACTTCTCTCTCTCTTGTGTTCTTGATATTCTGTGGCTTATTATTATTTCGTTCTTCGTTCATCTTTGTTTGATCTTTGAGTTGCTTTCGTTTGTGTGGGTTTTCAAGGGGAATTCTATTGAATCCTCAAATCGTAGGAGTTAGGCTGACTTAGGCATTTTTTGAAGTAAGAAACTGCCTAAGGCCGCACGGATTGTGAGGCAAAAATTTTAAGTCCGTGACAATTGGTATCCGAGCCAGTCTTACGAAAGCACTGTTGAAGAATGTCAAAAGAAGTTGGTGAGAATGAGCTAACGGAGACTTGTGGGAGGGCTAGAAAGGCTAGTCGATCGAGGGACATGTTGTCGAGCTTGGAAAATCAAGTGGTCAATCTCGAGGAGTCTGTTGGTGACATGAGAGAGACACTCAAAGTGCTCCTAACCCGTATGAAAGAGCTGAGGAAAGACAGCAAGAAATTTGTGTTGGACACACTTAGATCCACTTTGGACAAGTTGACGGTAAGGGACGAAGCTCTTAAGGCCCTGGTGACTGCCATGAAAGAGGAGATTGTTGAGCTTAAGGAAGAGCTCACAATCTGTAAGGCTACCCTGGGAAGTGGGATGTTGGCTTCGGGACCGAAGTAACGTTATGTGGATGTTCTAAAACCTGAGAAGTTCAAGGGGGCTAGGTCCATGAGAGAAGTGGATAACTTTCTGTGGGAATTGGAGTAATATTTTCGAGTAATGGGCATTGAGGATGATGCCACTAAGGTAAACACTGCTTCAATTTACTTTACTGATGTTGCTCTCTTATGGTGGCGACGTAGGTCCACGGATGAGAAACGTGGAGGAACGGCTATTGAGACTTAAGAGGAGTTTCAAATAGAGTTAAAGAAGTAATTTTATCCGCAGCATGCTGAAAAGGAGGCTCGTGCTAAGTTACGCTGGCTTACGCAACAAGGCACCATTCAAGATTATATTCGTGAATTCAGTGAGTTGATGCTTCAGATCTCAGACTTGAATGAGAAGGAAGCATTTTATTGGTTTGAAGATGGGCTGAAAATGTGGGCTAAGCAAGAGTTGCGTTGCTTAGTTATCACCGATTTGACCGTAGCCATGGTCGAGGCAGAAAACTTCTATGATGTTAGGGGGAGAAAGTTTGACAATAGTGACACTTCCAAGCCCAAGCCAAGACCCAAAGGCAATGGTGGGAGAGACAAAGATCAAACAGAAAAAAATGGCCAAGCCCCAATGGATAATAAAGGTAGACCATGGGATAAAAAGGGCCAATGAAATGCAATCTTTGTCAAGGCCCACACAGAATTAGGGTTTGTCCGAAGAAAGCCGCTTTCAATGCCATAGAAGTGCGCAAAGAGGTCGATTATGACACCAAAAGTCTTAGTACGATATTGGGTGGTGTCGAAGACAATGCGAGTAATGGCCTGATGTTTGTAGATATCATCGTGGCAGATAGAAGATTGAATGCCCTTGTTGATACCGGTGCATCCGATTTGTTTATGTCCAAAGAGATGGCGAAGGAACTCGGTCTCAAAATAGAGAATGATTCAGGTCTAATTAAAATGGTTAACTCAAAAAGCATTCCCATAACGGGTGTAGCTAAAGGAGTGGAACTCAGGCTTGGCGAGTGGACCAGCAAGACAACCATTAAGGTAATCCCGCTTAATGATTATGATTTTGTGGTCGGATTAAGCTTACTTGACCAACTTAATGCGGATGTTCATCTTTCCGAGAACTACATGACAATCTCTTATTTGAACCATCGATATATTGTGTGAGTGAAAAGAAAGGAAAGCATGAAAGGAAAAATATTGTCGGCAATCCAATTTGCCAAAGGAGTACGTAGAAATGAAGTCTCCTATTTAGCCACCTTAAGGGACAATGTGGATGAGAAATGCAAGGGGGAAATTCCAAAGGAAGTGAAGCAGTTGTTGAAGTCATTTCAAGATATAATGCCCATGGAGTTACCCAAAACGTTGCCACCCAAGAGGGAGGTGGATCACAAGATTGAGTTGTTGCCCTATACTAAACTGCCAACAAGGGCACCATATCGGATGTCTCCGCCTGAGTTGGGGGAATTGCGGAAGCAGTTAAGGGAACTTTTAGATGCCGAGTTTATTAGAACTTCCAAAGCCTTATTTAGTGGGCCAGTGTTATTCCAAAAGAAGCATGATGGGTCCTTACGATTGTGCATCGACTATAAGGTCTTAAACAAGATCACTGTGAAAAATAGGTATCTCATTCCTCTTATTGCAGATTTGTTCGATCAACTTGGTAGCGCGAGATAGTTTACTAAGTTGGATTTACGATCGGGGTACCACCAAGTGAGAGTAGCGAAAGGGGATGAGCCCAAAACAACCTGTATGACTCGGTACGAGTCTTTTGAATTCCTGGTGATGTCGTTCGGGTTGACAAATGCTCAGCCACATTTTGCACCCTAATGAACAAGGTATTGCAACCCTTCTTAGATCGTTTTGTGGTTGTTTATCTTGACGACATTATGGTGTATAGTAAGACGTTTGAGGAGCACGTGGAAAATTTGATGGAGGTGTTCCAAGTCCTACGGGAAAATGAGCTATATATCAAAGAGGAAAAATGCTCATTTTCCCAACGAGAGGTGCCATTTCTAGGCCATATTGTGGGAGGTGGCA
>CM025149.1:24486226-24496879 GCA_013467495.1 Gossypium gossypioides | reverse complement strand
CCCCAATTCTGCGAGAATGACTAAAACACTCTGCAGTTTGGACATGATCGTACAACCTATATTATTTGAACTCAACGAATATGTTTTTTGTATGGGCATGATCATTTTTCTTTTCAAGATTCTAACGGAACTTGAGTATCATATTTCCATACTTATATTTGGATATGCATTACATGGGATGGATGAACATCTGTTTAGGAAAGTTGTGTACTGAATCAGGGCAAAAATTTGACATCGGGGGGATGGACGAATTTTGTACACCCTCAACTTGCCTCGCTTTTGCGTTTAAATATTTTCATTTGATACCCACTTCACCCAAATTTTGTGTTCTATTGTCAATGGAGTTTTGAGTTTATTCAAAATGGTTTTGGACTTGATTTCAGTTTCATATTTAATTTTAGGACTAAATTGAATTCTCAATTTAGTATTAGAAACTAAATGTTAATGTGTTTAAGGGGATCAAATTGAAAATATTTTTTATTTAAAATCAAGTTTTATTTTGATTAATTTGGTATAAATCATTTTAGGAAAAAAAAACTGGGGCATGGAGTGGATATCAACTTTTAGTTGTTTTGGAGAATTGAAAATGATCGTAAGGGTGTTAATTTCTTTCCACACATAATTGTACAAAGTAGACTTAAATCGTTGTTTTCAGGATTCCTTGAATAAAATTGAATAGATATTGTAGATGGCTAATCAGACCTAGTTTAAAAAAGATTAGTCATGAATCTTGATTTTGAGTGATTCACATCTAGCATGTCAGATTTTTGTTTCACACTTCCTAACAGTTTGGGGACTTCACCGGAGGCCATTTATAGAGTTAGCCATGAATTAGTCTTTGTGCTTAGGGTTCTCAAGGTTTTGTGTGTATGGTTGTTGAATTATATATTTATCTGTATATACCAGTTTATCTAAATTTTTGCATTTACCTTCTTTCAAACCAACCCTCATAATGTTTCTTCACACACAATTCACTTGCATAACATAGACATCAACTTGGGCTTGTTCCACTATATGGAAGTAGAGTATTTTGGAATTTGTGAGACTGCAGTCTTCGCATTGCCATGAGAAATATGACCACCTAGAACTGAACCCTTTCCTATTAAAGCCTGCGATGGGAGAGGAATAAGGGAATGTTATCCTTCGTGGATAATGTTAAATTACAATCCGGGTGCCCTTATCCTTTGGAGTCGAATTACGTGACCAAATATGTAATTAACCCATAATCCTACCCTTATAGAAACTTGATTTGCCTGTAGTAATGTAATTTATCTTGGTGCTTAACTTTACAGGTGTTTCATGTTTGGTGAAGCAGACATGGTGCCAACTTGCCATTGTTGCACTTAAGACTTCTCGAGTTTAAATAAAGTGTTGTAGAAGCAAATGAGGGGATATGGATATAGAAACCAACTTGCCAATTTCATGGGAATTGAACTTACCCAAGTTGATAGAATGACTAAAGAGAAAGGAAAAGATGTGTTATCCCATGGTATGCGTGTTACAATACTTCATCAATCAACATCCTAATGATGACAAAGGTACACAACTGTTGTGCATTGGCAATTTACGGTCTAGTTGTGTTTCTTAAGGTAATATGCCATGTTAGTACTACTATTTTGGATTTCATGCTATGGGGTGGAAGGAAGAACATGACATGTTAGACGAGAAATGTCCTTGAATTGGAATAAAGGTACAATGATCTCTTACAGGCCAATTAAAAAAAAGATATATTTTTTCAATAAAATATTAGAGAAAAGAATGTGAAATGATAAAGTTAACTACTACTCCAAACAAGTGTCAAGAAGAAGAAAATAATTTAGTGGGCAAAATGCATGATAGTGTTGTATGAGAATTATTAAAGTTGAAATGAATGATTGAATTAAGATATTGCTAGACCATATAACACCGCTCCAGCCAAAAAGACTTTTGCTCAAATTGTAGAGGCCCAGCAACACCATCAAGTGGATCATAAAAATTCTTTTTGAAAATACTAGTGTTGTAAAATTTTGTAATAAGGATATGTAGCAGCAAAAGATTGATATGGAATTTTGTTTAATTAATAACGTTGTGATTTATTTTCTCTAATAAATGTTTATAGCTTTGTACTCTCGTATTTATGTATTTGTTTTATTATGCACTTGTTAATAAAATTTTATTACTTGATTTATTGATTAAAAGTTTTTTTTTCCGCAAAAAGTTAAGGATTCTCATTCTTACAACACCCCTTCTAAGACTAGAAATAAGGCAGAAGAATAAACTACTAAAATGGTCAAGATCTAAAATTCTCAAGAAAAATGAAGGAATAACTCGAACACTTTATAGGTGAGGTTTCTTATCCTCACCTAGGGGTACAAATTTTCACATTTCAATCACCACTTCAAGGTAAACTATCCCTGTCTCAAANNNAAAAAAAAATTGAAACAATTGAAGTTCCAAAATTAGATGATCTAAAGGAGATAGAGAAATTGAATATGTTTGAGGCAAAGATTGAAAAAGAGTTGCAAAAAATGGATATGGTCGAGAAAAGATTGAAGATGGACTTTTATGGGTCCATAGACACATACATACTTTCTTTTTGGTCCCATATGTGGCCATTCCACTCAAGTTTATGACACTTGACTTTCAGAAGTATGATGGGTCAAAAGATCCTGGTCCACATCCCCACGTGCTATTGAAAGATGGTTGCTCACATAAGGGATGAGAAATTTCTTATGCATATATTCAAAAATAGCCTGTCTAGGTCTGGGATTAGGTGGTATCCAGTTAGATAATAGCTGAATTCATACTTGGAATGAGTTGACTATAGATTTTGTTTCCTGGTACCAACATATTGTGTATATTACTTAAGACCACCTATCATTACAAAATATAAAGAAAAAAGGCTATTAAAAGTTTTAAGGAGTATACCCGGTGATAGAGAGGCCTTGTTGCAGACGTTCAACCACAATTATTCGATAAGGAAATAACCATACTATTTGTAAGTACACTTAAAGGTCCATATTATGACCTTTTGATCTGAAATGCAATAAAGACCTTTGTGGATATGGTATTTTTGAATGAAATAATTTAAAATGGTATAAAAAATGGAAAGATGGATGTAGGAGAGGCAACTAAAGCTAGAAAGAGTTTGGCTCCAAGGAAGAATAATGGGGTAGTTCAAGTTGTGCACCATGGGAAGAACTTAACACCTTATTTCCCTTACAAATCATATTCATACTCTATGCTCCTGTAGCCTTACTACCACGACACTAATGTTGTTAGCCAAAACCTATGTAATGATCCTAAAGTCAATGGTGTCGGAAACGGTGATTTCAGAATCCTATTTTCGATGATCGAATCTGTAAATATTATTATTTAATATTTACGAGTCTAAGTTAATGGTGTCTTGAATTTCGGTCTAGTAAAATTGATAGTTAATTAAAGTATAAGGATTAAATCATAAAAATGGTAAAAGTTTAATCGCTATAGATTTTTAATTAGCTAATAGAACAAAGAGCAATTGTTAATAGTGGATAGTGGAATTTCATAATGAAATCCACTTTGTTTGATTAGTAGATAAATAAGATTAAGTAATTTTATTAAATTGATAGTTAATTAAAGTATAAGGATTAAATCGTAAAAATAGTAAAAGTTTAATCGCTATAGATTTTTAATTAGCTAATAGAACAAAAAAGCAATTGTTAATAGTTGATAGTGGAATTTCATGATGGAATCCACTTTGTTTGATTAGTAGATAAATAAGATTAAGTAAATTGTGATTAAATTAATTAAGTAAAGTTAATTAATTATTAATTAAAGTATAAAAAGGAAAATAAAAATAATTTCCATCCATTTTTAATCATCTTCTTCACCTAACATGCAAATGAAAAGATAAGAAACCATTGTTAAACTTCAAGCTATTCGAGCATAAAGAATTGGTAAGTACACAAGTCCATTTCTTGTAATTTTTATGTTTTTGAGATCTCGAGAGCTTAAATTAGCTAACTCAAGTACCAATTTGTAAAATTGTTAAAGTTTCTAAAAGTTTTCATTTTTGAATACTTGATGAAATTAGTATTAAATGGTTAGGTTTAAAGCTTAGAGATGAAAAAGGATTAGTTTGTTAAGTGAAAATTGTTAGTTTTGAACATAAGGATTAAAGTGTAAATATTTTGAAATTGGTTTGAAATTTTTGTAATTATAGATATTAGAGGGCTGTAGAATAATGAAATTGAGATTGGTTTTGAAAGTAAAGCTCAAATGTGAAAGTGATGACAATTTCGGTTTTAGGGGCTAAATTGAATAAAATATGAAATTGTAGGGAACTTTTTTGTAAAATGAAAATGAAAATGTCATATGCATACAATTAGATGTTATAAAGTATTTGAGATTGATAGTTGAAATTGCAACACCCGTAACCCGTATCTATCGTCGGAATAGGGTTACGGAGTATTATCGAGATTTACAGATCAACTAAATAGATAATTCATATCATATAGTTTTTATAACAAAAATCAACCATGATGTCCTTTATATGAGCCCTCGAGGCCTAAAATACATATTAGAAATAAGTCGGGACTAAATCGAGTACTCAGAAAATCTTTCAGAAAACATTAAAAATTTTCAAAGGTGCAGGGGACACACGCCCGTGTGGGCAAGCCGTGTGTCTCACACGGTCAAAAGACATGCCTGTGTCTCAGGCCGTGTGAACATTCGAAGTAGGGACACACGGCCGTGTCCCAGCCCATGTTCGAACTTGGGAGCTCTCTAACTTGGGCCACACGACCAAGTCACATGCCCGTGTGCTAGGTCGTGTGAGAATACTGACTTGCATTAATAAGGTGCAAGGGTCACACGCCCAAGCCACACGCCTGTGTGCTAGGCCGTGTGAATAATTTGAGTATTCTGACTTGTGCAAAATTTTAAAATACAAGGGACACACAGCTGTGTTACCTGACACACGGCTGAGACACATGTTCGTGTCTCTACCCGTGTGGACGAAATAAGTCATTTTTCTAGCCACATTTCTCACCCAATTTGTCTTCCACCTACATTAACACTTTAACACATCAACAAGCCACAACAAAGCAATCAAAACAAGCCATAATCATGTCCTAAACATAACATATCATCACATACCTATAATTTTACCATCATTTAACCTTATCAACACATATCAACCATAACAAGGCCATATATATATACATACCATATAAAAGTCAAACAAATGGCTAATCTTAACAAAATATTTATATGCTAGCATTGGCCAATTTAGCCTATACATGCCATTATAACCAAAATAATTTACTATATATATATCGAAATGGGACGATGGATAGTGTGATATGGCTCCGACCAGCTTCCAACCTTAACGAGCTTTCGAGTTACTATAAAATAGGGAAAACAAAACAGAGTAAGCATTTAACACTTAGTAAGTTCGTATAACATGAAATTTAACTTACCATTTATTCACATTAAAGGTAAGCATTCTAAGCATATTCAAATCAAATTGGCCAAAAGCCCTAACATATACCTTCATCAACTATGTTAGTCATGTATTTCATATGAATATCAAGAAACATGTATGAGCTCAACAATAATCAAATTTCCATAAACATATACTTTCCGCATCATGTATCCATATAACATGTACAAATCATATCCATGTATTTCAAATATATTTCCGTAATAATTCATTTCGAATTCAGATTGTCTTATATCATAACTTTTCCCGTTGAACCATTTAAATATCGTTGGATACACGGGTAGTACACACGAAGTGTACAAATTTGTAATCCGTCAATTTATATACAGGTATGCCCATGCGAGCATGTAATCGGGAAGCTCTTTCGAGCCATATAACGAGAAGCTCATGTGAGCCATGTAATGAGAAGCTCATAAGAGCTGTAATCGGGAAGCTCATGAGAGCCAATTATCGGGAAGCTCGTGAGAGCCAAATAACGGAAAGCTCAAGAGAGCCATATATCGGGATGCTCATAAGAGCTAAATAATGGGACGCTCTTGCGAGATGTGGTCTGTTCGCAACACATGCAGGACCACAACCAATTCGGGAACCCTTAATGACAATGTCATTTGTATCCATCGATTTTCTAAGGTTCAAACGGGACTTAGTACTTGTCAGATATCTTCGGATATGTGATCAATACTTATAGATGACAATTATACATTTCACAAGCATAACATTCAATTTAAATATATAAACATATAATTTAATTACACGAACTTACCTCGACAAGTGTTCGTAAACACAAAAGCTACTAATTCGATACTTTCTCTTTTCCTCGATCTAACTCTGTATTGTGTCTATCCAGATCTATACGAATGAATTTAACTCAATTTAATACAATTCATATTCCATTCAGCCCAATACACATATTTGGCAAAATTACTATTTTGCTCCTATACTTTTAATTAATTATGATTTTGTCCCTAGGCTCAGAAAATGAAATTCATACAATTTAATCCCTATTCCAAACCTAGCCGATTTTCATGTATAACAATAGCAGCCCATGTATTTCATAGAATTCAAAATTTTTCCATAAATTTTCCATCTTTTCAATTTAGTACCTAAATCATAATTTCATTAAAATTCTCTTTACAAAAGTTGTTTATCTATCAACTACCTTTCATTTTCTACCATAAAACTTCATAATTGAACTATACTCATTCATGGAAAAACCCTAATACTTTAATAGTTTTACAAATTAATCCCCAAGATAGCTAGATTAAGTTATTACGATCTCGGAAACATAAAAATTATTAAAAACAGGACAAGAATACATATCTAATTAAGCAAAAATAGTTTACTTGAACTCAACATCCATGACTAGGGTTTCCATGTAATTTGATTTAGGAAAGATGATGAAAATGACATTAATTTAATTATTTATTTCTTTTATCATCATTATTTTATCATCTTTCCAAATTAACCCTTTACTTTCTTAAAATTTCCAATGATGAATAATCATCCTTATCTACTAACTCCTCTGGATGGTCTATTTGTCATATAAGAACCTCCAATTTTGAATTCCATAGCTATTTGGTACCTTTAGCTCCTAGAATTCAACTTTTGCATTTTATACAATTTGGTCCTTTTCATCAAATTAAACATGTAATCAGTAAAATTTCTTATCGAAATTTTTATACGATATTTCTATCATACTGTAGACTATAAAATAATATTAAAATAAATTTTCTTTCGGCCTCAAATTTGTGGTCCCAAAACCACTGTTCCGATTTCACTAAAAACTGGCTGTTACAAAAATGAATTACCGTATAGGTCGAGATTTGAATCAACTGGAAGATATTCGCAGAAAAGGAAAGTTGCAGACTAGTCCTTAACCCCTTGCCTATTGTCGTCTTTTTTTAGGTAAGTTCGTATGAAATTTACTATGATATTTTACTTATGTTTGGATTATAATTAGTGTATATTAACTTAGATTAATTGTAATAATATTAGTTTGGCATAAGAAGGATTAAATCGTAAAATATGATATATATATATATGATAAATTCAAGTAAGAATAGGGAATCAAATGAATATGAAATGTAGTATGATTGAATGATTAGTATATACTAATGTTAGATAGGTTGAATGATTACGAAAACGGAAAATAGCATTTGTTGGAACTTAGTAAATGTTATTAGGGTTCGAAAGAATTAAATGTTTGATCAGGGATTCCAGGATCAATGACTTGAGATCTAATATGTGTTGTAGATTCTCTGAAGCTTGTGTAAGTAGTATCGAATCACTGGATATCGATGGCTTAAGGTCCAGCACTTGTGCGGATTCTCTAAAGCTTGTGTGAGAAACATCGAATTATCCTTTATTAATGGCTTGAGATTCAGTACGTGTTGCAAATTCTCTGAAGCTTGTGTGAGCAGCATCGGGTAAAGCATGTATAGTAACCCTAATTTGAAGCTTGTATGAGCAGCTTAAATATGAAAATGGTAACTATACGAAAATGAAACAATTGGGAAAGGATGAATATGAAATGAAAGGATATGTTCGCAAATGAGTAAGGTAGAGTGATATGATATAGAATGATTTCGTTATGCATATGAATTGATTATTATGACTTTGTTATCTTGATAACTAACTCATTCGTATTGTAATGAATTTATTTATGAATGTGTAAGGTTGACAAGGGAATGTCACGTTATGCGTCTTTGTGTTTCTATTACTTAAATAGTTGTAATGTTAAGGTAAGTTAATTTAATTTCATATGAATTGTAAGACCCTATACCCTATCTAGTCGGCCAACCCAAGCTATAAAGTGTTACAACAACAAACCTTGAACATTTTATATAATTACTATTAAATATCAAACAAATAAATCATTTAAACCCATTTCCATGCTTTTCAATCAATTTGGGATATAAATCGAGTTTATGGACCATTTAAAATAAACCAAGATCAAATCTGGGTTAAATTGAAACTTCTACAAAATATTTAAGTAAAATGTGTAAACAGGGGTCACACAGCCGTGTGAAAGAGGCTAGCTTGAGGCCAGCCATGTGGCTACTCCACACGCCCGTGCTCTTAGGCTATGTACAATTCGAATATAGGGTTACATGATCGTGTCGCCAGGCCATGTAACTCTCTGAGACTGTGTGGACAATCTTGTACCAAAAATTAAAGAACCGCACGACCGTGTCATATGATTGTGTGGGGGCACATGGTCATGTGACAGCTCGTGTCACAAGCTGTGTTTGCCCAAAACTACCTTAAAAAATAAGCTATTGCATATTCAAATGCTTGGGCTCCAAGCTATGCAACAACCAATAATCAAACCTATTCAAAATGTGTCTAAACAGCTAAAATGTACCAATTCAAATTAACCTATGTGTCTAACTAATATGCCCTCATTGATACCACAATTCCAAGTATATACAACAACCATTCAATCAAAACATGTACTACCAGTAAAATGCATTCAAACATCCTTCAAATTCAAGATAACAAATACCAATATTCAACCATAAACCAAACCATTAAATGCTTTTTTAACTCATCCTAAAATCATATCTTACCATAACCAATTTAACCCTTCTTCAAACACAAAGCATTTCAAGGTTGCCTACTAACCTAACATACCAAAAGAATCATTTAAATGCATCTAGATACCAACATATGCATCCATCATCACAAACCATAACCAACCAAGTTACCAAATAGGATTTACATCAATACATATGCCATGATTTTAAGTGCACAACATATGACCAAAATGCTTATAATTTACATATTCAAAACCCTATTTACATGCCACTTATAACCGGTCCAAAATAAGCTAATAACTACCGAATAAGTTATCGGATAGTGTGATCTCCAACGATGTTCCAATCGACAGCAAAAGTCTGACAATCTACAAAGAAATAAAACCAAATAAAGTAAGCTTTCATAAAGCTTAGTAAGTTCGTAAAATCAAACATATCATACTTGTCAATTTTAATATAAATCGTACATAACAATGAAACTCATAATTTGTTTATCGTATTCCATCAATCCAACTACCTGGAATAATTAAACTTGGATGATTCATATAATCAAAAGACAACATGTCAAATAATTGTATACCAATATATAAATATTATACTATTTTCATCATAATAGTTAACTATTTTGTTTGGAGAACAATAGTAAATCAACTTTGGATACATGAGAGGGTAATACTCATATAAGCTAACATGAAGACATTAACCGATACATGATGCTGCTCATACAAGCTTCAAAGAATCCGCAACACATGTAGGAACTCAAGCCATTGGTACAGTATCCATCACCGGTACATAATACCTACTAAATATACAACGACACAAAGCTTGCTGCACCTTAATGACATGCCATTTGTATCCTAGTTATTCACTAAGTTCACACGGGCTTATGTTGTTTCTCCGAGACATTCATACTCAACTTTATTCTTTCATTTTATTATTCATCCAATAGAACATAACATCGTACAAACTTCTTACTATCAATATGAAATAAGTTAAAACATTAAAAACATAATAAATGTAATATGAACTTACCAAAATATGATAGCTAACGACACGTGACAACGATTACTAGATGACTTTTCCTTTCCCTCGTTTATCAATAGACTAGTTCGTTTCTTGATCTAAGTATAATAGTTTATTCAATTAACCACATCAAACATCTTAAAACACTTAAATTCATGTAATTAACCCTTTAATGACATTTTACATATTTACCCTAACTTTCACCTTTATTCAATTTAGTCCCTAAAATCAAAATTCTCACAATTACCACAAATTAGCCCAAAAACCCTAGTGCCAAATTCTATAAGGTCCCTATATAGCCCAATTTTACTAATTTATCATAAGAATGACATGTTATTTTACAATTTTAACAACTTAGTCCTTAAACTTTAAAATTAACTATAATCACTTTACAAAATAGTGCTATTTAACTATCAAGCTTAATAATCTATCATAAAAATTCAATAACGTCACAAAATTCGGGCAATTTACCATTAAAAGCCTATTTTTTTTAAATTTACTGAAATGGGCCCCTGGGAGCGCGATTTCCCCCGCGCGTGAATAGTGCAACGGTCATTTTTTTGACCGTTGCCCCCCCAATGATAAAAAAAAATATAAATACCCCCACCCTTTTTTTTTCACAAACTAATC
>CM025149.1:24446014-24463691 GCA_013467495.1 Gossypium gossypioides | reverse complement strand
TGAATTAATACATATAATTTTGGACCGTCTTAGGCTGAAATTTAGTTCGCCTCGATACTTCAAATTACTGTAAAAATGTGTAAACTTCCGTGTACAATTTAAATGTTTTTCTATCTTTGAGAATCTCTATCCCAAGTATCTTCTTTACTGCTCCCAAATATTTCATTTCAAATTTTGTACTAAGATGGGTTTTGACCTTTCTTATCTCTCCTTTATCTTTAGTTGCTATCAAAATGTCATCAACATAAAGAAGTAGATACAAGTCTTGTGTGAATATAGTATGTGAAATGTGCAAGTATACACGTCGAATTAATTAATATAATGATTAGTAAGATAGTCTCCATAAGGATTGGATAGGATTAACTTGGTTAAGTTGCTGTTATGAATTATGTGAATTATGCTGTGGCAAAATAGAGACAAAAATGTAATGATAATTAAAATGATGTTGATGTATGCAAAATGTAACAAACAAATATAAAAAAAAAATACTATTGGGAAGTTATCAGGGCAAGAATAAGAGGATCAAATCTGTTGAATAGGAAGGTTGAGATTACTAGGAATCTATCCTTATAAACCAAAAATACCTCAGCAACTTACTATAGACTAATTGTAATTGGAATTAGGACATTCTACTTTTAGGGGTCAATTTTCAAGCAACTATCCTAAGCTAAGCTCACCTAATTCACTGTCAATATTTTCTAGATTTAGTGACGAATAAAGCTCCTCATCGAACATTATAAGAAAAAAATATACTCATCACAATCTAACAATCTTTGGCATTTATGTATGTTATGGAAAAATGAATGAAAAAATAAACAAAAATACTAAAAATGAACATACTTAACTAAATATCTAATGCATCGTATATGCATAACACACCCTTAAACCTAAGGGATGCATTGTCCTCAATGCATGAACAGAAAAGAATCATAAATGCAAAAACATATATATATACATAAAATGATAGGACAAAATTATGAATGCATGATGTAATAAAATAAAAAGACAAACAAATGGCATAAAAAATGAATGCTTGGAATGGATTTTTTTTTACTTTAATTGGAGCGAGTGGATTTGCGGGCAGCATGCTTGTAGCGTAGCTTCTGTTTCAACACATTGAGTGGCACTTCCTCCTCCTTATCACTAGATTTGGTGAGATCATCAATGAGCTGATTGATCTCCTGATCTTGTGTAGACATAGGTTCAGTTGATTGAGGTGGGACAGTAGCAGTGCTATCCATTGGTAGTGCAGGAGTTGGAGTTGCTTCTACTCCTTCCTTATTATCAGTCTCAATACTGACTGATTCAGTCATTTCTTCTTCTGCAAGTTCCTGTGCTTCTTGTCCTTCAGTGTCAAGGTGTGTAGGTGTAGGGTTTGTCTCACCGACCTCTGCTTCACCTTTCTCTTCATCTACATCTGAGCGCAATTCCTTGGGGAAGCTAGGAAACGTAGACATCGGCCTGGTGAAATTATTTTACAGGGACCTCTTTATCGCAACATCTCTCCTTTCCACATATGCCAGAAGATGGCCATTTGTTCCTGTGCCCATGCCAAGTCTGTAGCAATCTTTAGTTGCTAGGTCTCAAATAGAGTGAACTGCCTTTGCAACTTATCGAATGAAGTAAGCACTTGCTACTCAGAGACACTATTAAAGGTGGAGGGGGTTGTTGCGACACAGATTAGGGTAGAAGAGGTAGAAACAGATTCAGGAGGTAGATGTCGTGGCAAATCTTCCCTTGAAAACTTCGTAACAATTTGCTTTGTAATGGCCCATTTGTTTAGAGTAACATCTTC
This sequence comes from Gossypium gossypioides, assembly GCA_013467495.1. Taxonomy (NCBI): domain Eukaryota; kingdom Viridiplantae; phylum Streptophyta; class Magnoliopsida; order Malvales; family Malvaceae; genus Gossypium; species Gossypium gossypioides. Next base: position 24,461,896 of record CM025149.1, on the reverse strand, counting down.
ATTGGATTGGACAGAGACATTCACACGCTGGCACAGTGCAATGGCGAGAGAGGGAAAATTAATGCTCCCTACATTTTTCTGGACGCACCGGTGGACTTTTTTGAATATGATTTTCCCACATTTATCTTCCTTCCTTTTATGATGGAATGGAGCAACAACATCCGCTCCTTAGAAATTGTGGAGTTATGAGTGGAAGGAATTAGGTGTGTTTTAAGGAGTGGTACTAAACCCTATAGTTGGGTTTCAAAGAGGCCCTCTCCATGGTGTAACAATCCTATCTTGACACCATCCACTTAGTACCTGCTACACATAGGTCTTGAAGAACTTGATTCATACCATCCATAGTGATTGTAGTGGCAAACTGGTTATGCTCATCTTGAACAGTAGAAAGGTCGTACTGTGCATTGATGGTATCTTCATCAAACAACACTGAGGCTCCTCGCACATAAATAAAAGCATTGTTGGGAAAAGTAAGGTGAGCATAGAACTCACAAACCACATTTGTCAAAAACATCCTTTAGATGCAAACAAAAAATCTGCCATCCATGTTGTTCTACCATAGAAGAAATAGACTCATCATATCCCATAAAGGGCTCGTCTTGAAAAAGGAAGCCTTTTCCAAGTGAAAAGGACGCTTGGAGATATTGTACATGTACCGGTCTTCCGCTGCTTGGTTGAAAAAATTGTGTTGTGGCATAGCAGATGGTTGCAGAGTAAAACGTGTGGCCATTAGGAGAAGGTAAAGCAAATGGTAGACAAAAAAGGTGAAAACTTGTAAGAGTAAAAGAAAACTTGCAGGAGTAAATTTGGAGAAAAAAGAAAACTTAGGTTAAATGTAAAAGAAGATGAAACGATTAGGGTAAAAGAAAAATAACATGACGGTAATGAGTGGATGAGCGGTAATGATGGCCTGATCGTGGTGTGATTGAAATTGGAAGGAATGTAAAAATATGATTGGAAGGAAAATAATAAAAAATTCCAATAGGCTAATGGATAATTTATGAAGCCCCGACCCCTCTTCTTCCAGCAAGAAAACAAACATACCTGCAAAAAAAAAGGACTAGAAGCAAATGAAATAACTAATAAAAATTTAAATTCGAGAAAAATAAAGCAAAAAGAACTATCGAGATGCATAAGTTAAACATCTCGGAGATCAATGGACCGTTTGTTTTGAGTCACAGAAGCGCCCTAGTAATGCTTCATGTGTTGTCCATTGACTTTGAATATAGTCTTAGTCCTTATATCTTTGACATCCACAGCTCTATGGGAATATACGTGGGCTACTTCAAAAGGTACTGACTAGCGAGATTTTAATTTTCCCAGAAACAATTTGAGCCTAGAGTTGAATAACAACATCTGCTGTCTGGGTTTAAATTGTCGTGGCATAACCCTTTTGCCATGTCAGCGCTTGGTCTTTTCTTTATACAGTTGAGCGTTCTCGTGTGCCTAATCTCAGAATTTATCCATTTCATTCAAATCTAATAATCATTTATGTCCAGCAGTGATCCAATCCATGTTCAGCTTCTTAATAGCCCAAAATGCTTTATGTTCTAGCTCGACAGGTAGATGGCAAGGCTTTCCTTAAACCAGCTTAAAAGGTGACTTCCCCAATGGTGTTTTGAAGACAGTACGGTAAGCCTACAAAGCTTGATATTGTCCAGATGACCAATCCTTGTGAGTTAGGCTCACCACTTTCTCCAAAATCTGCTTAATTTCTTTATTAGAAACTTTAACTTGTCCCTTTTTTTAAGGATGATATGCCGTGGCAATCTTATGTTTCACCCCATACCTATACAAGGCATTAGTAATGAATTTGCAATCAAAATGAGAGCTTTCATCACTGATAAGTGTGCGAGTTGTACCCAATCTTATGAAGATATTTTTGTGCAAGAACTTCATCACTAATTTGGCATCATTAGTAGGGAGAGCTGTAGTTTCCCCTGGAAGGTGGAAAAGGCCCATAAAGTCTAGTCCTCACACATCAAACAACTCAATTTCCAAGATACTTTGCAGTGGCATTTCATGCCTCCTAGGGAGGTTGCCCGCCCTTTGACAATAGTCATATGCCTAGTAAAAGTCATGAGCATCTTTTAACATGATCAACCAATAAAATCTTTTAATGACAATGTGTAACCTCCCTAACCCGACCTAGACATTATGGCTATATTGAGAAGGCTACATTAGCCACCGAAATGGCTAAGCTAACTTACATTACTTTTGAAGACTTTAAATAAACTCATTTTAGAGAAAAACAGGATTTGCACTTTGAGTTAGTTTAAAAGAGTTCATTTATTAGATAATCTATACTTAAGACTCATTTTATCATTGATAGTGTTGTTTAAGAAAAAAAATTGTTTGCTTGTCACTCTTTTTTGTAAAAACTTGATGTTAAACTAATGCAACAGAAAAATGATTTTTCAAGTTATTTTGGAAACTTAGTTACCTTATCGATTTGTTTTTCAAAAATGATTCATTTGCAATACAACGAAAATTAGGGAACAATTTCAAATTTTACTTAAGCCTGATCTCATGCATTTTTCAGTTATTATGCTTGAGTAATCCATACATGCAAAAATCCCAGAAGAAAAGTTACCAAGCCAAAGACCAAAAGTCATTAAAAATTACAAACGAAAACCAATAGAGACTGATTAATACTTATTAAAAAAAGTAATCCGAGGTCCAAGGTAATTCTCTGAATACCGAGTCTGGTCTTAATTTCGAGGTTTACCTGAAACTTTAAACACTATTGGGGGTGAGCTTATGAAAGCTCAGTATGAGTGGAACAATTATTTAAACATACATAAATATCAAATACGGTGAAACATATTAGCTTTAATAGAAGAGCACAAAACCATAATTAGAATTTCATATCATTATATAGCCATCATCAAATTGATGTCAAACGGTGTATGAGCATGGGTCATCATTCATTCGAGTAACAATCATTAATTTCGATACCATTCAATACAACACAATACAATACGCAGTATAAATCAGTAACATTCGAATATGTCGTGAGCATGATTCAATGCAAAAAGGTTCCTACCCATACCATCCACTACACACCACAAGTTCCCAAAACCCGTCATCTGAACTCCAAAATATTATGGGTTTAAGCCCATTATGGTTAAAACCACTGATAATTATATGTAGAAAATTTTGCCAATAAAAATGCAGACAAGCTACCAATAAAAAAGCGATAAATCGCCATTCCCCTCTGTACTCCAGGTGCAGTGCATTGACAAGAATAATGCAGACTTAATATGCCACCGGTACTCCACGAAACTCCTCCGTCAACCATAAGATATCCCATCCCAATGCAAATGCAATATGTCACACAAGCTCATACATAATCATATCTTAATACTTTTTACATTTATTTGACATGTTCCATATGCTCTCAATAATCACATACTTTCAGTAAATGGAAACAGTGTTCCAAATTACAAATTACCATTAAGATGATATCATTCAACATTATACAATTTCACATACTTTTATGATTTTCCAATGTGCATGTATAACAACCTTTCCAATATAACATAGCAAACTATCCATGCAATTATATCATGCATAAACTTATATCTTAGCAAATCATGCTATATATACAATCAATCTCATACCAAATAACACAATCATGCATCATAATACCATTCACATAGTCACACTGTCAAATTAGCAACTTTGCTAACATATTAATCTTTTAGGACCCGAAACGTACTTGGTTCAGCCACTTACAAAATTAATTATTTGGCTATTAAACCAATCCAATTAGCAAGCTAAATCATCAAATATATATAAAAAAATATCATTTTTAATTAATTTTTTGATTTTAGGGCCCACACCTTATTTTTCGCTTTCTCACAGCACACTAGTGAATCTTCCAATTTTCCTTAATAAACCTTAAAACGAACCTAAGTCAAAAATAAGTATAAATTAAATTAATTTACCATTAAAAAAGCCTCCAAACACTCGCCTATGAGTTCAAACCAATCTTTCAAATTATAATTATTTTATGAATCCAAACTAGTTGGATTCCTTACGCTGAATCAATGCAAACCGTAAGTACAATCGTTCTTCGTCTTTACGGATGATTTGGAGCGTTTGAGTTAGCACCTAATTCAATAATATACTGGAAATCCAGTAGCTAATTAATGATTAAATTTCTTCATTTAATCAATTCATAACATTTACCTAACAACTATCTCAAAATAACAAACTAGTTATCCTTAATTGCACTTACGCTTCACGATTTGTGGGATCCAATTGGCTAATTGATCATGAACTTCTCTCCCTAATTAACATGTGATTAAAGGATGATTAGAAGGGTTCAAGAACACAATTTAATTCTAGAAAAATATGGTCAAGACCCAAGAAAGAAAACAACCCCCTTTGTTGCACATAGGCGCACACACCATCACCAGTGGTGGCCAAAATTGGGGCTGAATCTTAAAACGGCTTGAGATCTCATTAAAATCTGGAAAAATACATTTGAAATCCTTTAAAATCCCCCAAATTTAATATCTGGAAATTTTTGTTTTTAATTGACAAGATCAATCAAGAAATTGAAGAGAAAAGACATCTTACCCAAGCTAGTTGAGAGAAACGGCAATGGCACTTTCTTGGCAACGTTCGGGATTGATCTTGGGGTTCAAGATTTCAGATTTGGGGCTGATTTTAATGAAGAAAAATACCAAAAAGATGGTGGAGAATATTTTAACAAATCTTGAGACAAAAAGAAAAATAAAGAGATGATAACACTAGGTGTAGGCGACGACAACAATGGAGGAAGAAAGAAAAAAATTGAAGATCAAATAGGAGAGGAGAGGGGAGGAACGACTAGGGTGAGTAAAAATAGACTAAAGGCTGATTATTTTATTTAAAATTAACATTTATGCCTAGGGTTACAAGGGTATGGATGGCACACACATTAAAAACAAGAGATTTTGTAAAAAAAAGAAGTTATTTTGCATAGGAAAGGATTCGAACTTGGGACCTCGATTTAATTTTCATGCTTTTGCATTTATCAATTAACCACTAGGATATTTCTTTATTTTTTTAAATTATTTTACAACATTATTTAAAAAAAAGTCATGTCACATACTAGGGTTTGAGGCAAAATTAGTAAAATAATAAAAATGGTGAGAGAGAAGGATTTGAACTTGGGTTTCAAGGAACGTTTCACTAACACTTATCCAACAAACCAATACCTCATTTATTCCTAAAAATGCATAAATAATCTTGAAAATTAGGGCATGGCCACTCTCTCTCGATTCTCAAACCCGATTCTATTAACCCCCAATTTTTGGGATGTTACACATTGTCCTCCGTAAGTAGCTAAATGAAAATGTTGCAAAATGCTTTGAATTTCGTCATCAGGGACACATATCCTTATTATTTGAGCAGCACAATGTTTGAATAAGAAAGGCTCATCCCAATAATAGTGTCTGGCATCGTGAAGAAATTTCCTTCTTCTTTGGCTATTGAGATCAAGGGGCATCAACCCACTCATTAAGAAGTTCACAATATTGACATACCAAGGTAATGCCGTGGCAACTAACAATTGCTCATCTGGGAAGTCTTCCTTAATGATTTGAGTATTGCCATATTCAAGTCCAGCTTCCAATCTTGACAAGTGATCAGCCACTTGATTCTCAGTCCCTTTTCTATCTCTAATTTCAAGATCAAATTTCTACAACAAAAGTATCCATCGGATCAACCTTAGCTTGGCATCTTTCTTTGTCACCAAATACTTGATAGCAGAGTGATCTATATAAACTGTGACCTTGGTACCAACTAAATAAGATTTGAATTTATCAAATGCAAATACCACAACCAATAACTCTTTTTCAATGGTGGTGTAGCTGAGCTGTGCATCTGTTAGGGTCCTGTTTGCGTAATATATAGCAAGAAATCCTTTATTTTTCCTTTGCTCCAACATTGCACCTACAAAAAAGTCACTAGCGTCACACATAAGTTCAAATGGCAGTGTCCACTCCAGTGGTATTACAATCAGAGCTATCACCAATTGTTTCTTCAATTCATTAAATGCTTACAAGTAAGGTTTATCAAAATTGAAAGATCTATTATGCTCTAACAAATAACATAGGCGTTTGGATACCTTTGAGGAATTCTTAATAAATCTTCTATAAATCCCATGTGAGCTAAGAAACTTCTGATACCTTTTACAGTGGTGGAAGGAAACAATTTTGCGATCACCTCAATTTTGGCTTTGTCCATTGCAATCCCTTACTGTGATATTTTATGTCCTAGAAAAATGCCTTCACAAACCATGAAGTGGCATTTTTCCCAATTTAAAACAAGATTAGTTTCTTCACAGCGACAAAAACCAATTCTAAGTTCTTCAAGCAGTTCTCGAAGGTACTACTAAACACAGAGAAATCATCCATGAAAACTTCCAGAAAGCTTTCCACCATGTTCGAGAATATTGCCATCATGCAATGCTAAAATGTTGATGGGGCATTACATAACCCAAATGGCATTCATCTAAACGCGAAAGTTCCATATGGACATGTGAAAGTAGTCTTCTCTTGGCCACTGGGAGTTGTGGCAATCTGGTTATATCCTAAATACCCATCCAAGAAATAATAGAAGGCTTTCCCAACTAATCTATCCAACATTTGATTAATGAATGACAAGGGAAAATGGTCATTCCTAGTTGCTTTGTTAAGCTTGCGATAGTCCACGCATACTCTCTATCCTATAACAGTACGAGTTGGTATGAGCTCATTGTTATCATTGCTAACTATTGTGACACCTCCTTTCTTGAGTACACATTGTACAGAGCTCACCCATGAACTATCTGGAATAGGGTATATAATTCCAGCGTCGAGCCATTTAAGGATCTTCTTCTTGACAACTTCCTTCATGATTGGGTTCAACCGTTTCTGTTGATCAATAGAATTGTTATGAAAATCTTCTAACAAAATCTTATGTATGCAGATAGCATGGTTGATTCCATTGATGTCGATAATTGTCCATCCCAATGCCTTCTTAGATCTCCTTAGAGCATCTAGCAACTTGACCTCTTGATTAGGTGTCAATTCTACAGATATAACTATTGGCAGAGTGCTGTTGTCTCCCAAGTAGGCATACTTTAAATGCAACGGCAAAGGCTTTAACTCCAGTGTGGGATGTTCCTCTATATAAAGTTTAGGAGGTTTAAAAAAATAATCTGATAAATCCAAGGATTCAAACTTCTTTCCTAGTCTATCCATCAATTGCTTGGTCTCCATGATTTCACCGAGTTCTACAACATTTCTGTGTCACTTAGATAGATCTTCATCATCATCAAAATTACCGTTACAAAATTTTGCAAACTCCTCCTCCACTACTAGTTCGATCAACCTAATGGCGTGACACTCCTCATTTTCATCGGCACATTTCAAGGCATCAAATACATTGAAAGTAATTTGTTGATCATTTACCCTCATTGTTAACTCACCTTTTTACACATCAATTAATGTTCTACCTATAGAAAGAAAAGGTTTTCTAAGAATAACTGACACATCTTTGTCAGCCTCACATTTTAAAATAATAAAATCGGCTGGAAAAATAAATTTATCTACTCTTACCAGTACGTCTTCAATTTTATCTTCCAGATGTGTGTAAGATCGATCGATTAGTTGCAGCATGATTGTGGTGGGTCTTGCCTTTCAAATTCCCAGTTTCCTAAAGATAGACATAGGCTTTAAATTTTTACTTTCTCCTACATCATATAATGCCTTACCAACATAATGATTTACAATTGAACAAGGGATAGTAAAATTCACTAGGTCTTTCAACTTTAGGGGCAATTTATTCATCAACATCATTGTGCACCCTTCAGTGAGAGTAATAGTTTTAAATTCCCTCAATCTTCGCTTCTTTGACAATATATCCTTCATGAATTTTACGTAATTAGGAATTTGCTCCAAAGCTTCCACCAACGGTATATTGATATGGAGTTGCTTTAGGACATCCATAAATCTCTTAAATTGAAAATCTTGCTTGGAAATTTGGGATCGCTGAGGAAAATGTGGTGGTAGCCTTCCTTCAGAATGTTGATATTGTTTTTTTTGTGGCATTCGATTTAACCATATGATCTAATTCTGCTGCAACATTCTTTTGTTTGACCTCTTCAGTTGTAGGTTGCTTTTCAGATGGTTCTGTGATCTATCCTTGATTGAGACTCGAATCTTCCTCTTCAGTAGTGGCATCTCTAACAACTTCATTCAGCTAAGTACCAGTTCTAAGAGTGATGGCCTTGCAATGCTCCTTCCCTTGTGATCTCACATTCTTAGTATTACTTGGCAATGCTCTTTGAGGTCTCAAATTTAGAGCATTGGTGATCTATCCTACTTGATTTTCCAAGGCTTTTAGGGATGCAACTTGACTCTAGATCACGGCATCATTCTTGGTCATGTATTCTTTCAGCAAAGTTGGAATAGATGAAGAAGATGATGTTAAAATTTTTTAAATATTCTACCACGGCATAGGCTGATTATATCCAGGCAGTGCACTTGTAGCATACTATCTAATAACATTGTTGGAATTTCTCACTCCTTGATTATTCCATCTAAAGTTTGGGTGTTGCTTTCACCTTGGATTACAGGTGTTGGAATAGGATTATTATTACGGTTGAAATTGCTCATGTAATACATAGAGGCTGGGTTTGATGGACATTCATCAAACACATGATCTTCCCCATAATAGATACACGATAGTTTAGCTGATTTCATCTCCTGAACTGTAGCTGGTCTCTTCATTGTTTTGATCATGTTAGCTAGAGATGATACCTGTGCTGTCAACGAAGTGATTGCATCGAGCTCCACAATGCCAACAGCTCTCCTGCCAGTCCCAACTCTCATGGTAGGATATTGATAATCATTGTTGGCTATCCTTTCTAAAATTTCATATGATTCATTATAGGATTTATCTAACAAGGTACCATTGGCAGAAGCATCAACTACCATCCTTGTATGCGTATTTAACCCATTATAAAATGTTTCCATCTGTGTCCAGTGCTAAAATTCATGCATCAGAATTTCTGCAGCAATTCCTTAAATCTTTCCCAAGCTTCATACAACGTCTCATCCTCTGATTGCCAAAAAGATGTGATGTCATTTCTAAGCTTGTCATTCATATTAGACGGATTATACCATAGCAAAAACCTTTGGCAAAGATCATTCCAAGATGCCACCATCCCTGATGGCAAAGCATTCAACCATGCTCTAGCACGATCTCGCAATGAATATAGAAACAGTTTAAGTCACAGAGCATCTTCAGGAACACCCTGTTGCCTGAACGAGTCACAAACTTCTAGGAAAAATTTTAAATGTAGTCGTAGATCTTCAGTAGGCAACCCACTAAACTATCCTACCGTTTGAAACATCTAAAACATTATCAGTTTCAACTCAAAATGTTGAGCTTGAATGGGTAGTCTAACTATCCCTAGGTTCAAATCATCCAGAATTGGTACTACATGTTCACGAATGAGCCTGTCTCGGTCATCTATCACACAAGGAATAGGCATGTCAACATCCTATCCATTTATATGCAATGGATCTGCCATACCTTAATAATTTTCGATCCTAGCCATATCTTGCAGTTCTCTTCTCCTCCTTCGTAAAGTTCTCTCGATCTCTGGGTCATGAGGATATTCTTCATTAGTAGGAACGCCTCTTATCATGCACTAATGGCAATCATGTAGGAATTAAATACAACTAAGTTAAATAAAACTAATGGAACTAAATAAAATAACAAAACCAAATTTCACCAAATTGTCGATCCCCAACAATGACGCCAAACACTTGTCACGTACGAATATAGTATGCGAAAGGTGCAAGTATACAAGTAATAAAATGATAAGTAAGATCGTCTCCAAGGGATCAGATAGAATTAACTTGGTTAAGTTGTTGTTATGAATTATATGAATTATGCTATGGCAAAACAGTGATAGAAATGTAATGATAATTAAAATGATGTTGGTGTATGCAAAATGTAACAAAAATATATATAAAAAATACTATTGCGAAGTTATCAGGGCAAGAATGAGAGGATCAAATCTGTTGAATGGAAAAGTTGGGATTACTAGGAATCTATCCTTATAAACCAAAAATACCTCAGCAAACTCTTAACCATTTTACCGCTCAGAACGGATCTAAGATAGTCTGTTTCTTTTAAGAGTAGAACCTCAGGTTACCTCACCTAAAGCGATATATGTCTATAAGCCTCATATGTGATTCCCAACACTAATTTCTCTTTGTTTTGTACAAACATTACTCTATGTCTAAAAACTGTTATGGGTATTCTGTCGAACAACCACTTGTATCATTCAATTTTAGTCCAACTAACCTAACCTTTTCATAATTAAATTATGTTTATAAGCATACTAAACATTCATCTATGTCTAGAGTCTGCATGCATGCAATTCAAGAAGAATAAATTGAGCGAAATAGTAAAATAGATCAGATCAAAACTTCAACGTTAATGGTAAATTAGAGTATCATCCAATAAACCTAACCCAATGAGATTTAGCTCATAAGTTGATTAATCAAATCCAAATTCAAAATACCATTTAACATCTTAAACATTGAATCACACAAAGAAGCAATGTAAAAGAAAATAAGGAAGAACTTTAGAAAGCACGCTTTCGCTAATCCAACTCTCAACTGCGGCGTTGCAATGTTTCGCAAAGACCTAGTTGACTGCCTTCATACTCTTCCTCATGTTCTACTTTTCTTTTTAGCTGCTACTACTACCCTCTATTTCTGCCTCAAGATCCTTTCTCTAAGAAAGGCTTGTTTTTCTCTTTCGGTTCTTCCTCACTTTTTATAGGGTAGATCCCCTTCTTAGCACACAAATTTTCCTCCCTCTTTTTCAGGTAGATCTTTCTGGTACAAGTACAGCTGGTTAAGAGTGGTACGAATTGAGTGCTGACTCAATGTCTTCTTGGAATTGCCATGACATTAATTTTGGCAATCCGTCCAACCTTTTGCCATGACAAAACTTCACTCCTTCATTTCTTTTCCTCATTCTACATCAGTCATTCAAACACAAACAAGTCCTTTCCACCCACAAGTAAAAGTAACATAATAACATTTAAGCACAACCCAAGCTTCATGATGCAATGTTCTAAAAATACTAATATAATATCCTAAAATGCAAATACATCTACTTAAGTACAAACAATTAACAAATTCTAGTGGCCTAAAATATAACTCTTTTCAAGAGTTATCAATACACAAAAAACCATTACTGTTTTTCTTAAAATAAACACAACTGCAAATCTGCTTCTTTTGAAATCATGAGTAGTTATAAAAGAATCAAAACTCTTGTACCACTGCCTTGGTGACTATTTCAAGCATAAAGGGACTTTTTCAACAAGCAAACATAGTCCTCCTTTTCTGATACGGTAAAACCCTCTGGTTGTTGCATGTAAATATCTTCCTCAAGTTCTCCACTATTTTTACATCTAACTACTCAAGCTCCAAATCATACATGACCACAATACCAAGTAAGGCTTAAGTTCCTTCTTTCTTTTGCAACCAGCCTTGCTTTATATCTATAAAGTCTACACCTAGAATCTAATTGTAACCTTTTGCAACCAGCCTTGCTTTATATTTGGGTTCTTTAATTCCTGGAGTTCCTTTTTTCTTTTTAAATACTCATGTACAACGAACAACCTTTTTACCTTTAGGAAGCTTCACTAGATCTCATGTTCTATTCTTATGGAGTGATTCCATCTCTTCTTGCATGACAATCATCCACTTTCTTGAATCTTCACAGCTAACTGCCTCAGAATAAGTAGATGGCTCTTAATTTGCATCTATATCCTCAACCTCATTTAAAGCATAAGCAACTAAATCAGCCTCAGCGTACCTTTTTGGAGGTCTAATTTCTCTTCTAGGTCTATTCTTGGCAATAGAATATTGTGGTGCTAACTGTAGTGAAGAAGCAACTCTACTCTAAGTTTTTGTTTTTACCTGAGAAGTAGACTCTATTGTAGATCCTAGATCAATTTGAAGCTCCATCTGTTTTTCCTGGTCTTTATTCGAAGAGTCTTCAAGAGATAATTTAGGTAGTTTAATAGTTTCATAAAAAATAACATCTCTGCTAATAACAACTTTTCTATTTTCAGGACACCATAACTTATACCCGTTAACACTAGCCTTATAACCATGAAAAGCACATTTAATGGATCTAGGTTCCAATTTCTCATTATCAACATGAGCATACGCCGGACACCCAAAAATCTTCAAATCAGAATAATCAGCAGGATTACCAGACCATACCTCTTATGGAGTCTTTTTCTCAATGGCAACGGACAGAGACCAGTTAATCAAAAAACATGTAGTAGAGGCTCCTTCAGCCCAAAACGACTTCAGTAAACAAGCATTCAACAACATACATCGTACCTTTTCCATGATTGTTCTATCATCCATTCTGTAATGTTGTTCTGCTATGAAGTATGACGAACTGTCAAGTGTCTCACAATTCGTTTTGATTTGCATAATTCATTAAACTCATCTAAACAAAATTCCAAGCCATTATCTGTACAGATGTGTTTTATCTGTTTTCCTCTTTACTTCTCGATCATAGTTTTCCAAGCCTTAAACGTGAAAAGCACATCACTTTTTTTTTTTGCTTTAGGAAGAATGCCCAAACTTTTCTGGAAAAATCATAAATGATCGTCAGCATATAATTAGTGCCACCCTTTGAAGACACTCTAGATGGTCCCCAAAGGTCAAAATGAATATAATCTAGTGTTCCCTTCGTGTTATGGATTCCTCTGGTGAATCGAACTCTCTTTTTCTTCCCAAAAACGTAGTGCTCACAGAATTTCAATTTTCTAATGCCTTATCCATCAAGAAGTCCTCTTTTATTTAATTCTGTCATGTCGTTCTCAATTATATGCCCTAGATGCATATGCCAAAGTCTAGTAACATCATCATCTGATAAGGAAGAGGAATTGACTGCTACATCACCAATAACAGTAGAACCTTACAAAACATATAACTTGGCAGTATTTCTCTACCCTTTCATCACAGCGATGGAACCCTTGCTAATCTTCAGAACCTCACTTTTAGCTGTATACTTGTGCCTTTTTGAATCAAGAGTACTCAACGAAATCAAATTTCTCTTCAATTCTGGTACATGTCATACACCACTAAGTGTTCTGATGACTCCATCGAACATTTTATTTTGATCGTGCCAATACTTGCGATTTTACATGAAGTATTATTTCCCATCAAAACAACACATTTAGACACTGCTTCATATGTTGTAAACCAATCCTGATTGGAACTCATATGGAAGGTGCAACCAGAATCAAGGATTTACTCATTGCTCACTTTAGAGTTGTAGGTAGAAGCAACTAGGAGTTCACTATCGCTGTAGTTTTCTACAACATCAGCTTCACCAGATTGTTCCGGTTGTTTTTCCTTTTGATTCACAACCTCCCTTTTGATCTTGTTCTGCAACTCATAGCACTCAGATTTAATATGTCCTTTCTTCTTGCAGAAGTTATAGGTTTTACCTCTGTTTGAAGATCTCAATCTACCCTTAGATTTACTACTAGGATTTTGTTCCTGCATCCTCCCACGATTATCATCAATATTTCATTCTTGACTCCCATGAATAATGAGACATTCTCTTTGAGAGTCAGATCCAACCACAAGATGTTTCATCTTGTCATACGAGGTTAAAGAAGTATAGACTTCATCAATTGTGAGAGATTCGCGGCTATACAAAATCGTATCTCCAAAGGTTATATAAGATGGGGGCAATGAACAAAGTAGAATTAACCCTAAATCTTCTTTATCATATTAAACCTCTATAGCCTCTAGGTTTGAAAAAATTTCTTTAAACATAATTAAGTGTTTGTGCACCGACACACCTTCCTTCAAACGATGAGCACAAAGACGCTACTTCATATGCAACTTGCTAGTTAGGGTTTTCGACATGCATAGCTACTGCAGCTTTGCCCATAATGCAGCGACGGTCTTCTCCTTCATCACGTCTTGTAGAATTTCATTCAAAAAATATAGATGTAATTGTGTTAAAGCCTTTTGATCTTTACGCTTATTCTCTTCCTCCGTCAATGTCGAAGGCATTTTATCTATCCCTAGTAGGTTATCCTCCAAATCCATTTGCGCAATAATTACCTACATCTTTATCTACCACAATGTGAATCTGGTGTTGCGATCCAACAGCAGAATATCATACTTCAATGTCGTCATTACAGTAATCGAGAAAAGCAACCCAAAAAGCTCTTGATACCAGTTTGTAGAAACTAACGTCGATAATGGCAATATAGAATGATAGCAAAGCAATAAGAAAAAGAAAAAGAAAACACACAGATTTTACGTGGAAAACCCTTTCGGGAAAAACCAAGGGCAAAAGAGAAGAAAATTCACTAATGTCGAATTCAAATGATATAAGAAGAGTTTAGACTATATCTATTTAAAGGTTGAAAAACATTATTCTAATCAATGTAAAATAAAAGAAGTATAATTCTATATGGATTTTACTTTTATTTTATTTTACCACTGTATTTTATTTTAATAAGGATTTGAGTCACTCAACTCTAACAATTAGTAATTACCTAGCTTGTAATTAACTTGATAAACACATTTATCAATTTGACAATCCTTTAGGTTCGATTATTAGACTACTTCATGTTCTATTATAATACGTTTATTACAATTAAACTTATCACACTTGTAGACATTGCATGTCACTTTTATATATCTATTTTGTATTGCCCAATGCATGCACAACGAGGTAATCACATTTTTGGGTAAAAAAATACTAAAATTGCAAACACCCAACTGTAACGTTGAATCATTTTAAAATCGTACAATAACTCTAAATGCATAAATGTACCCTATTACCAGGTTTTTCAATCATCAACACTCTACTAATTAGATGTAGAATGTATGCTCAAGCAACGTACACAATCTCTTGCTTTTTTGCATTTTAAGGAATATTTTAGAAATTAGCAACCAATCACATGTCTACAATTTGGAACATTTCTTTTACATTTGAACTAAATCTATTGACCAAAACTAGAAAAAAAAAATTCCCCAAATCCTTTAAAGCTTTTGTCTCAACACACTTAATCTATGCTCAAGATAGATGAAACTCAATTTCTAGAAAAAGAATTTTAACACAACTCCTTTCTTTACCCTTTCTCTGCTAAAACTGACATTTTTTTTTACTAAAGACTTAAGTTGAACTTGCAACATTGAATCAATTAAACGAATAAAGACTATTAAGAAAGATGAAAATTTAAAATGAAATGAATAGTTGAAGAGGTGATTTTCTCATAGGTTGAGTGGGAAAAAAAGAAGTGTAAAAGACAGAAAGAAGAAATATTTAGGCAAGCAACAAAGGAAAATAGGATAAAGGTTAATGATAAATTCTACTAGAATTTTTATTATAGGCTGGCTTAATTGTGATGTTTAAAGGAAAAGTTTGGGACAAATTTACTTTGAGTATGTTTTTTTTTCTTTTAAAGTGATATTTAATAATTATTTTATATTATTAAACAATCAATATATCAAATTAATTGGAATGATTAAATTGAAAATCGATAGTCTAATTGATTCAACCAACAATTCGATTTTAGAAACACTAACATTTTGACCTTGAAGAGAGAAATTGGTTCATCAAGACCGATTTACATATCTCATCAGTCATTTCCCATTTTCCAAAGAGAATATTTTTTATTAAATAATAACGACGACAATGTCACTTATAATATCTGCAATACATATGAAATTAATTTAACAAAACCTATAGATTATAAACATGATATGTAATGTGGTGATTACTTATCTCATTTCTTAATCATGTAAATACAATTTGATCCCCCTC
>CM025149.1:24394822-24420107 GCA_013467495.1 Gossypium gossypioides | reverse complement strand
TTTTACCTCGGGAGTCTTGGGCTCCAATGCACTAAGCACTTCCATTAAGATATCTGCTAGTCCACTAGCATTTTGAATCTCTGCCAAGCTGAAAGTAGACAAGTTTCATTGTCTTTGCAGGCAAATGATAACCAAAATACCGCTAGTTTATGTAGGAAGTTTACGTGTCAGCAGCAAAGATGTTAAAACACAAAGATGGAAAGACATATGCAGTGTAGTACCTTTGAAGTGGTTTATTACAGTTCAACAAAGAAAAAAGGATAGCTTAAGCCTCAATCTTTATGTCCCAATGTTAAAATAATCCATACTGTGTTCATGTATTTTGCCGTGTCATAATCATGTTTATGATATTGAAAAATTCATGTAATCATATTGTGTTCATGTTATATCTTTATGTTCTGTAATATCAGTTTTAGATTTATTAAAGAAAATAAGTATAAAAATTCATTTCAACATTGTTATAGTCATATATATACTAAAACATGCCAATGAACACATAATAGGAACTGTTAGATAATTATGTAAATCATAATGTGTATTATCAATTTAACATTTTTTCTTAATTATGAGCTGTGGTGAGGTGATGTCTATTATAAGCTGTGATGCTCTATTCTTTGTAATCTCTTCAGAGTATTTATTTTTAATAAAATTTTATTTAGCCTAACAAAAAGAAAAAAAAATGTAAATCATAATGTATATGATTTAGCATAAGCAATGACGATTTATACATATGAAGATATAAATATATTACGTATTCACTTATGGTTTACAATTTATATGGTAAACATAATATCAAACATGACAAACAAGAGATGAGAGATCTAATCCAAGCAAAAGAGTTACGGATACCAACAATAAATTGGATGACTTTTCTTTTACCGATACAAGTCATTATTGAACTAAGAATCAAGTACTCTAAAATAATTTGAGTGAAACAAAGGTTTCGGAATATGTTTTCGGACAAAGATGTTGTGTCAAGGACAACTATTGAATTCGCAACAAGAACATACAAGTTGGTGGGTTACTAGATTGTTAGAAATACAAGTGATTGATTAGGAACATGTATTTAGGTTGATTGTATTTACTATAAATTTGACATGATAATGAATAATTTTCAATTTTCAATTATTAGACTACTAAGTTCTATATATTACACTGTAAATATGCATTACGTAATCGAATATACCAAATGACATGGAAAATACAGGAAAACAAGCATGCTAGTATGAATGATAAATGGTTAGAATTGTGATTGCTTGATTGATTAAATTTATGAATATTGAAATAACTAGGGATGACTTAAGGCATTGTTTGGTACAACCCTGAGCCAAAAAGCCAACATTATTCATCAATATTTAATACCCATTTTTGAGCCAGAAAACTCTTCTTGATGAATCTTCATGCAAAACCTGAGCTAAAATATGAACTTGTACTTACCGTTTTTTCTTTGGCCCCTGAAATGCACAAATTTAGATGTCTAGCCATACGTATTGACGGATAGGTAGAGACATCATGGTGGTTTTGTAAAAATCAAAGTGAAATAGGAAGGAGCGATGTGACATAGTGATTATGGATTCAGCTAAAATGTGCAAATCAAAAGAAATATTCAAAAAAAAAAAGTCAAAACAAGTAGAAAAAGTATGTGAACAATGAAAAATAAAGCATTGTGAGTGAGATGTGTTGAAAAAGTCAAACGTGACTTAAAAACAAAGTCACAAAGTTAGAAAACTCTATCATTAGTGCACAAAATTCGTGAGCTAACCTTAGTTACTTTATCATGTTGTGACTTCCTAAATGGATAAATAAGGAAGGTGAGAGAAGGAGAAATAAGGCAGTAAGTGGGAAATGGTCATTAAATGGGAGAATAGGGAATAATACGATGTGTCAAACTACTTTTGTACTTGGAACTATTTTGATGCTTCTTGTTCTTGAATTTCATACCAAACTTAAGCCTTAGAACGTTACAAGCCGAAAATCCCTATGTGACCTAGGTAAATCTATGCATGAATAGATATTGTATTGAGTAATTGCAAGGATGAATGTGTGTATTCTGCTAAGATAATCAAATTACCTTTATGATTTATTGATGGATCAATATGTTTAAATACCTTGTTGTTTATATACTTTGTAATATACTAAACTCAGAGGTTTTAGATTGAGAATAGTAAGCTATTTACATATCATGCCAGAATTACATGTATATATGATTAGTCCTTGTTATGTGTTCCAAAAATAGTCTTTGTATTATACTCGCTCAAGAGTTATATTTTATTTTTCGTTTTTGTGTTTCCTTACTTGAGGACAAGCAATGACTTAAGTGTGGGGGAGTTTGATTTTTTACAATTCATTGCAGCAGATTAAACCATTTTTTGTACTTAAGGAGCTTGTATAAAAGCAATTCCATTATGTTTTATTTTCACTTTTAGTTTACAAATAATAAAAAGTGTGATTTGAGCCAATTATATGACCTTAGGGGCTAAAGTAGGCCTAAAGGAAGGGTAACATACTTAGTGAGTGTGCAGAAGATCATTCGGAGGAACGAGAACACAAGATTGATCGCCATGCTGCTACACAGAGGGTCAACATCGTAATATAGTGAGTAAGAAGCCCAAAAGAGAAAAGCTGCCTTCAGTGTGGTGACATAGCCAAACGATGTCTCAACACAACCTTGAATCCAAGCCTGAGCCTTTAAACTGCCACTCAAGTCGTGACATAGACCAAAGGATGTTGCGACACCGGCCCAACTTGAAAAATTAATAAGCTGGAGGCGTTTCGGTCCACACAACAAACTTTAACAACGAAACGCTAGCAGATTTACGTCAATGGACGACGATCAACCCTAAATCTATAAATAGACTTCACTGAACACTTCATAATCATATTTTTCGTACCTTTTATCTTTTATTCTAATTTAGGTTGCAACTTTTATTTAGTTTTCAGTTTTTAGTTTCTTTTGTACTTAGGTTATTTTCTTTTGTAATTTAGTGTTATCTTCCATTCTTGTTCTTCGGAGATTTGATTTTTGGATTCAACAATTCTTTGTGGATTTTTGTGCTTAATTTATCAATACAAATCAGGAGTTCTCTTAAACCCTTATTCTTACCCCAATCCGGTCTGGACTGTGAGGTCAAGAGATAAGTAGTTCTTTTTGACTTTTTAGTTTAGTGGAAGATCGAGAGATCCTGCAAGGTTAGCGACTAGGTGATGAGTAGAACCCGAAATAAGAATTAGTTACAAACATCGAAATGAGTTAGTCTTCCATTCCTAAAATTGATTAAATCTGCAAATTAAGTTTTTCATTTTTAATTTTACCCAATTTGTTTTTCTTATAAAATAATCCCTCTTCACCTTATATTTTATCATAATATGATTTAATTAAAATACTAATTAAATATATTCACGTTGAAGTTATTATTAATTTAGTATTCTCCTCCCTTAGGTGTGATCCTTAGAGTACTCACTTACTTCGTTGTAACTATATTACAACTTGACCCGTATACTTGTGAAAACTGCCTAAGTTTCATATTTGGTTGTAGGAAATATACTCTATACGTTAGTAAGTTCGGAGGCGATCAATGGGCTAGCTAAATCAAGCTTCCATGACCTCAAAAACATAAAAATTACAAGAAAATAACTTAGAAATTTTACCTAATTTATGGTAAAATGCTTCAAACCCTCAACCATGGAGTTTTCATGTTTTTTCTTCTCTATAGATGGTAGGAAACATGATAACTTTCATATTTTCCCACTCACTTTACTTATATACCTAATTAAGATTTAACTAATCAAGTTTTTCTTAATTAATCATTAGTTTATTAAACTTTAAACTTAATTTAATTAAGCATAATGATAGGTACATCATCATCCACTATACACTAATTAAAAATGGTCTATTAGCCATTTTAGTCCTTTGAATAATTGTTATTTATGTCCTTAAGCTTTTGGCTAATTAAAAACTTATTGCAATAAGACTTTTACAATTTAGTTATTGTACATTAATTAAGCAATTAATAGACAAAATTGAAGGACCAACCTTTAATATTCTTTTATACTAACTCCGTAAATATTTTAATTTAATATTTACGAACTTGGTTTACGAAAATGGGGTTCTGAAAATGCATTTTCAGACACCACTGACTTTCGGGTCTTTACAAGAACCTTTATTAATGACTATTTTAGATATGTGTATGTATACCAAATGCACCACAAGAGTTCTTAGGGTACCTCATAGAAAATGAAACTCTATCCCAGTTAACTGCATCGGGCACCCCACAATAGAATGGCGTGGCAGAGAGAAGGAATCGAATGTTGTTAGACATGATACATTCGATGTTAAGTTATTCGGAGTTGCCAATCTCTTCTTGGGGATATGTAGTACAGATGGCTTGCTATATTCTGAATGATGTGCCAACTAAGGCAACATGAAAACTCCATACAAATTGTGGCATGACAGGAAGTCAAATCTTAATCATTTAATGATTTTGGGGACGTTGGACTCATGGACAGAACTGTACAAGTTTTTAGGATATGCAAAGGATGGTTTGTTTTACAACCTGAAAAAGCAAACTGTTATAGTGACAACTTATTCTACATTCCTTTAAGAAAGTTACATGAATGAATTCAAACCTTGGAGTAAAAAGGTACTCAAGGAACTTTTGGGAAATACAAAACCCTACAAAAATAATTCGAGAACCAGCTTCTAATAGTAGACCTACAAACGATCAGTAGCATAGGGTGCTTCGTTGCAGTGGGAGGGTCTCTTGTAGGCCTAAGTTCTTCCAATCTAGTGGAAGTGTTTTTAACACTGAGTCTACCGAACAGGAAGATGATGACCCACTAACGTAAGATGAAATGGTGCAGAGTGTTTATTTCAATCTCTAAGCTATGAAGGCTGAGATGGATTCTATGGATTCCAACTCAATGTGAGAACTTGTAGACTTATCTAAAGGGATAAAATTCATCAGGTGTAAGTGGATCTACAAGAGAAAAACTGAATTTTAATATATCAATATAATAACTCCATAAACACCTATATTTAAAATTTACAGACTCAATTTATGGAAATGGGGTTTTGAACCCATATTTTTCGACACCATTGGAAATTGGGTCGTTACCCAACCCTTTGTAACAGCCCAATTTTCAATGGTTTCAGTGCCACAAATTCGACGAACGAGTTCATAAATATAATTATTTAATATTTACGAGTCAAATATAGAATTATGTTGACATTTGATTTAATAATTTATGTTAAATGAAAGAATAATTAGATTCAAGTGGTATGTCCCTAAAGTCCAATGGTTTTACAAAATAAGGTATCGGGACCTTATTTCTATAAATCAAGAATATTTATAGAGTTCTATTAGGGTCATATTAAAAGTTGGTTAAGCAATTTTAATGTTTAGATAATTAATTAATTAAAAAGGACTATATCGTAAAAGCTGCAAAAGTGGAGTTCTATTAGTTAAATATATTAAATGGCTATAATATTGTGAATTGTTGGACTTAGTTGGTAATTATACCTTATGATTGGATAATGGATAATTTTTGGACATTATTAGTTGATTTTAAAGGTTATTTTTTAAAGGATAAAATAGTAATTAAATTAAATAATAACTAAAAAAAACATTAGTATCATCTTCTTCTTGGTGTTTTTGTAACCAAAAATCACCATGGTTTTAAGCTTGAGAATCGGCCAAGCTCCTATTTCATGCATGTAAATGAATTTTAATTCCGTTTTTAATGATTTTTATGTTTTTGTTACCGTTTTAGCTTAATCTATCTAGCTCGGGGGGTTAATTTATAGAATTGTTAAAAGTTTAGGGACTTGCCATGAATAAGTTTAAGGTGTTTTGATTTTAATTTATAGATTATTAAAGTTGGTAGTTAAATATAAGTATTTTTTAAGTAATTTTAGATGATTTTAAGGTTTACGGACTGATTTATGAAAATGGTAAAATTCAAGGAAAATGTTGTGAATTGATGATAAATACGGGCTGTTATGAGACTATGTAAAAATTGGCTAACATGAATTTTAGCTAAAAATGGTAAATTTGCAAGTTACGGGTTTAGGGACTAAATTGTATAAAAGTTAAAATGTTTGGGGAAATTGTAAATTAATAATGGAAGGGTTTAATTGCATAAAACTACTTTTTAAAATGCTAGAAATGTATTAATTGGGTTGAATTATTATTTAGATCAAGAAACACCAAAATTGGATTTAAGTCGAGAAAAAGCTAAAGTTTCGGACTAGTTGTCGACTCCATTTTAGTAACCGCTTCAGTCGAGGTAAGTTCATATAAGGATTGAAATCATTATTTTATGTTTTGGATGAATGCAAATAAAGATTTAAGCTATGTTTAAATTAAATTAATAAAGATGTGATAAATTATTATTATGGATCAACTAGAGAAATTACTAATGTGATTGGTGAAATTGTAGTTGGTGATCAGGAATTATAGATTGTATCATTAAATGTTTACTTTGATTAAGGTAAGTTCATAGTGTTTTGATATGTAAATGGAAATATCTTGTCATTATATCATTGTTTGTTTGTTAGTTGAATATATTTTTGAGAAATTTCATTTGTTATTATTGGATATCGATTATTACAAATGAGTACATATGAGAATGAATAGTTGATGATAGCAAATTTTTGTGATTTCACAATATTGATAAGAATGTATTGGAGTTATTGTAAATATACGAAAATGATGAAGTGTTTCTGGATGAAGAATGTGTATAAAAGTAACGAAATTATGCTTAATGCCCGGTTAAACATAGTAAACGCTTAGGATACGATTGGCATGCCAATAGGGTTAGAATGCACGCTTGTACAGGATTGCACTTCGGTGCCTCTGTTTGGACTTCAGTTCCTCTGTTACACTTCAGTGTCTATCTTTCCACATCGGTGCCTCTGATTGCACAATCGTGCCTCTGTCAGCACTTTGGTGCATCTGTTACGCATCTACGATGCTTCTGGTGTGGTGTAGTTACCCAAGTATCCGAGTCAAGTTTATAGTTCATCGAGCTATGAAATAATAGAGTTACAATCTATTTATGTGCTTAAAATTATGGCATATTTATAGTATTGGTAAGTGAAAGATATTAAAATGAGTTTTTTAGTTACATGTATGGATTGTTACTTTGAGTAAATGTGATTTATGGTATGAAAAAGTCCTTTGAGATGGAGGTTGTTTTGATGTATTGAGTTAAAAAGGCAACATTTGAATTATGTGGACGAATGATATATATAGTGAAATTCTTTTCATGATATGAATAGTTAATTAAAGCTTTACAAAGTATATGACTATACGAAATGATCTATGATTTAAAGTAAAGATATAAATATATGATAAGTATAGTTAAAAGAAAATAAAGGTATATGGTAGTCATATGATAGACGAATGGTGAAATTGAAATGCTTGATATGTTATACGCCTTCATTGGGTTGGATTTTTATGTGCATTGCTTCACCAACTAACCTTGTGAGGTATGGTCTACAGAAAAAGGAAATTTGTTCTATGACTATATGTAATTACTCATGATTGATTAATTTAATGCAATTGGTAAGTTTAAGTTCCTTTATACGATCTTACTAAGCACTAGTTGCTTGTATAGTTGTTTGCTTTGTTTTGTAGATCATCAGAAAGCTCGAACGGTTGGGATCTTCATCGAAGCACGATAACACTATCCATCGATCCATTGTGGTAGCTTTTGAATATATTAATTTATGATTATAAATGGCATGTATAGGGTTGTATGTCTATTTGGTATGTATTGGATTGTGCCAAGCATGGGTGTGCCTTAATGCTTTTGTTGATGGTTTGTATATGAAGTGTATTTATATGATGTTAACGGTTGTGTATGACCTTTTGAAATTAGGAAGGAAATGGTTGATTGATATGTTTTTGGTTGTGGATATTAGGTATATTTGAAGTATGTTAAATGATTGAACTTATGATGTTAAATTGATTTAGGTTAGGTGTTTGAAATGTGGTACCTTTGAATGGCATATTGGTTAGAACATATAGGATGATTGAATTGGTATGTTTTGTATGTGTTTAAGGTGTGTTTTGGTCATATGGATCTGCATGGGAAAGGTGTGTTTTGGTATGCAAGTAAAGGTTTTGAAATAGTTTGTTTTAGGGGCAAAATTTGGATCACACGGACTGGGACACAAGCTGTCACACGGTCGTGTGCCACACACGGTCACCTCACACGGCCGTGTGTAATTTATATTGTAAGTGCAAGTTTCGCACAGTCTAAGACACGACCGTGTGTCTCAAAATAGTTTGTCACACGATTTAGTACACAGCCTGCGACATGGCTGTATGGCCCTATTTCGATTACATTCATAGGTTGAGGCATAGTCGTGTATCCCTACTTCGAATATCCACATGGTCTAAGCCATGTCACACAACTGTGTGACCCCTGCTTTCCAAAATTTTTAGGTTTTCCCTAAAATTTTATGATTTATTCAAAATGATCCCCGAATGTTTTTAAATTATTTTTAGGGCCCCGAAAGCTCAATTTAGGGCCCAAAATGTATATGTTTGCTATAATCGGAATGAGTTATTAAAATTTTTTACTTAAGTTGAACTATTGTTTTGTTTTGTACAGTAACGCTATGTAAGCCTAACTCGACGGCAGAGATGGGTTAGGGATGATACATTTAGTGGTATCAGAGCTACGATTTAGTTGGTTCTCAGACTGAACGTAACATATGTGGAGTCTAGAGATACATGCCATTTTATAACATGTGATAGTGTGATGTCTCCTGACATAAAGTGATTCTGTTTCTTTTATAGATAAGACATGTCTTCCAATCGAGCTAATTTCGATGAAGTTAAAAGCAATACTTAAGTCTCTGATTAAGGGGCTGCTCATGATGTGAAGAAATTCAAGAAGTCTAAAAAAGAGGTTCATAGTATTTTTTTATTAATAATGAATTATATGTTTGATGTGTTTATGAGAATTAATTTTGTGGCTTTACGAACTCCACCCCCTCGTCCTCAAAGTCTTATACAACAAAATATTCTCAAGATTTCTGTTGATTAAGTTTGAATGTGTGGAGCTAAAAAGTTAAGTGGTAGAATGAGTAATAATTTGGCCAGAGTCGATTAATGGTTAAAAAATCACAGAGAGTTCTAAACGAAATATTATATATTTTAGAAGATTATCTGAGATGTGCGGTGCCACTGTTAAAAGAAAAAGTTATTCACTGGTAATTGAATTTAACTACTATGGTATCGAAAGAACGGATTAATTGGGATTTCTTCTAAATTGATTTCTGAAAGAGTTACGTCAACAAATGATATTTAGACAAGAAGAAAAAGGAAGTTCTTGAATTGAAGCTGGGAAATAGATCAGTTGTGGATTTTGGGTGAGAGAGGTTCAGCTCGATAAGTATGTTAATAAGATGGTATCGATTGAAGAGAAATTATGTACTTGTTTCAAATATGGATTGAATAATGAGATTAAAATACTTCTCAATGCAATGGAATTTTGTAAGTTCGTAATTTTTATTTGAACGGACTTAGAAAATAGAAGAAATTTGTTATCACAAGAAACATAGTAAGACATGAGTTTGAGACTTCAATAAATGGAGTGTATCTAGAACATATTCTACTTTTCCGCCAATGATAAATGAAAGGACCACGTAGTTATTTTCAGAGTCATTAGGGTTTTATGACAAAGATAGTATGAGAAAAAATAATGTGAGACCACTGATGACTTCAGTAGCCAGTGCAGTAGTGTTTGAAATGTAAAAAAAACCTGAATGCAGCCATTGTGGTCGAAATCACTCTGGAGTGTGTAGTTTAATAGATCAATTCTACTTAATTTGTGGATTTCCTTATTATTTTAAGTAAGATTGTTGAATCAAACTGAGTTAAATAAAGACCATAATGTAAGACTTGTTGTTAATTCTACGAGAGACAGATGACCAGGAATTTGGAGCACAACTAGAGTCAGTAGAAGTGGAATAAAAGACACAGTCATTTGATTTGAAGCTCGAACTTTATCCAAAGCTTATGTGATTCGAGGACGCAAGGAAGCTTTAGTTCTTGATGATATTTATGGTACCTTTTCTATCTCTGATGTTACTATGTATGCATTAATTGACACCGGAATGACACATTCATACAAATATGCACAACGTTGGTAACAGAAAAAGTTTGTTGGTTAAGCCGTTGAATATGTGGTTAAGTAATAAATCCTTTAGATCACAGAGTCATGATGATTCAATTTGCAAATAGTGTTCATTGAAAATTTAGAGCTATAACTTTCTTGTTGAATTGATGTTACTACCAAGTATCAAATTTGATGCTATACTGAGAATAGATTGATTGATTTTTCTTGATGTAGTAGTGAATTACCGACAGAAACTAATTGATTTCAAACATCAGAATCGTGAACTGATTCATATTAAATCTAATGCGTCTGATGGTGATTCGAATGTGATTTCAGCAATATCTGCACAAAAATTTATACAAAAAGGGTGTGATATGTTTTAATTTATATCCAGGATTTTAAAGTATCTGAAATGGAAGTTGATCAATATCTACAGTTTGCAAGTTACATATGTTCTTCTTGCAAAATTGTTGGGTATATTGCCAGAGCAAGACATCGAGGTTGTCATAAAATTAACACATGGAACTGCTCCAATATCAATTGTTTTATACAGAATGTCTTCGACTGAATTAAAAGAATTAAAAGTTCAGTTGCAAGAATTTATCGATGGGGGTTTTGTTTGACTGGGTGTATCAACTTTGAGACATGCTTGTATTGTATTGGGAAAAAAAATGAGTCAATGAGTTTGTATATAGATTACTAGTATTTGAATAAAGTCACGATAGAGAACAAACATCTGTTAATTCGTATTGAAGATTTAGTTGAATAGTGCTATTGTGTTTTCGAAGATAGATTATTGATCTGGTTACTATCAGTTGTGAGTTAAAGGTGTAAATGTACTGAAAACAATGTTCAGAATCTGTTATGAGCATTATGAGTTTCTAGTTATGTCTTGCGTATTAAATAATGCCCTACAACATTTGAGGTTTGGTAAATTGGGTTACTTTTCAGTCACAGTTCAACGGATTCATAGATATTCTGTATGGATGATATACTGATCTATTATTAAACTGATTCAACCTAAGTCTAGGAAGGAATTTATTATTCACAATAATTTTTCACACAGATGAACTTTTATTATGCCAATTTGATTATTTTAGACTCGAGAATTAGATCGTAAATTCTTTAGAGAGATTGTGAGATACAAAGAAAAGACTTGAATTTGTTAGTTAAAAGGGAGTAGACTTAGACTGATCAGATCACTAATTTTAGGGTGGGTGGTAATAATAGTCAATCTTTCCAAAATCAAACATGTGTGCCAAATAATTCTGAGATTGTACAAGACATTTTACATAAGGTTCTCAGTAGTGTCAATTTGATTTAATTCAAACAGCGATAAAATGTGTAACGATTGGATATAGAATTACTAATGGTTGGAATTAAAAAGTGAAATTTTAGAATTTAGGTTGAGATGTCTGGTATGTTAATGGGTCAAATATCAAATTCTATTTGAATTATTACGGTTTGATATGAGTGTTGACGGGATATGAAGGCGAGTTGATGGGTTCTGTATCTGGACTATCTTTGACGTTGATAAAAGGGGAATTGATCAGGATTATTATTGTCAGACTAATGAAAACGACTCATTTTATTCTAGTCAAAACATATTTTCACTTGAAGAAATAGTTGAGTTACATGTATCTGAGATTTACCTCTAAATTCTGAAGTAATTTCACGAAGCTATGGCACAAACAGTTGGACAGTTGGATCGGGTAATTCAGATTCTGGAAGACAAAATATAGTGTAATATCATCAAGTTCAAGGAAAGGTTGAAAATTTTTATTGTTGGTTGAATTCGTTTATAATAACAACTATCAGTCCTGTATTAAGTGATATCGTTTGAGGCTTTTCATGGACAAAAATGTATAACTTCATTATAATGGTCAGAATGGAGCAAAAACAAGTTAGATAAAAAAGATTTGATTTGGACAGACGAAGAGTCTTTCAAAACACAGTAACCGAAACTATTCTCAGGTGAAAAATTTCGAGGACGAAATTTCTAAAGGGGGAGAGTAGTAACAGCCCATTTTTCAATGGTGTCAGAAACAACGGTTTTGGGGCCACAAATCTGACGAGCGAGTTTATAAATATTATTATTTAATATTTATGAGTCAAATATAGAATCACGTTGAAATTTGATTTAATGATTTATGTTAAATGAAAGAATAATTAGGTTCAAGTGATATGTCCCTAAATTCAAGTGGTTTTATAAAATGAGGCATCGAGACCTCGTTTCTATAAATTGAGAATATTTACGAAGTGTTATTAGGGTCATATTAAAAATTGGTTAAGAAATTTTAATGTTTAGATAGTTAATTAATTAAAAATGACTCTATCGTAAAAGCTGCAAAAGTGGGTTTCTATTAGTTAAATATATTAAATGGCTATAGTATTGTGAATTGTTGGACTTAGTTGGTAATTATAACTTATGGTTGGATGATGGACGGTTTTGGAAATTATTAGTTGATTTAAAAGGTTAATTTTTTAAAGGACAAAATGGTAATTAAATTAAATAATAAAAAAATAAAAAAATTGGTATCATCTACTTCTTGGTTTTGTCGTAACTAAAAATCACCATGGTTTTAAGCTTGAGAATCGACCAAGCTCCTATTTCATGCATGTAAGTGAATTTTAAATTTTTTATGTTTTTATGTTTTTGTTATTGTTTTAGCTTAATCTATCTAGCCTGGGGGTCAATTTATAGAATTTTTAAAAGTTTAGGGACTTGCCATGAATAAGTTTAGAGTGTCTTTGATTTTAATTGATAGATAATTAAAGTTGGAAGTTAAATATAAGTATCTTGTTAAGTAATTTTTGATGATTTTAAGGTTTAGGGACTTATTTATGAAAATGGTAAAATTCAAGGAAAATATTGTGAATTGATGATAAATATGGGTTGTTATGAGGCTAGGTAAAAATTGGCTAACATGAGTTTTAGCTAAAAATGGTAAATTTGCAAGTTATGGGTTTAGGGACTAAATTGTATAAAAGTTAAAATGTTTAGGGCAAATTTGTAAATTGATAATGGAAGGGTTTTGTAACACCCCAAACTCAGCCTAGAAGTATAGTCGAATCTAGAAGGGTTACATCAACCTGTTGAAAAACTAATTCCAAAAGCAATTTGAAAACACTCAGAACATTGCTTGATTTGCAGTGGAAAAACCTTTTCTGGAATCTTGGTTTGAAAACCTAATTCATTTTGTCGACTTAAGTGATTTTTTGGTTTTATGTTTGGAAATTTCAGTTACCGATGAATCAACAAACCCAATACGAGTTCCAAAAATAGAATAACAGATTATAGACCCAAAAGCTCGAAACAAATAACTACGAAAATCACATATTTACATTCAATGCGAAAATTATCCGAGCTCCCACATGTCGTCTGGTCCTAAATTAGAGGGTTACTTGAATAGACAAAGACAAAGACAAAACAAGAGGGGTGAACTAAAAGGCTCAGTGTACAACTAACTCAAATAGAGATCATACAAAACACAGTATACAAATTAGAGTAACATAGAGAATTTCTTAATGTTCACATAAATAGACAGAACAAATTAGAGTTTCACAGAGATTTCCATAACGATCATACAAATAGAACGAAGAATTTATAATTATGCCAATGCGATATTTCTCAGAATGTCAGAATGTCGATTTTTCAGAAAACATCCTACCCAACTCTGCTACACACCAAGATAGAGTTCCCAAGAACTCATCCAACCAGAACACACCAAAATAGGTCATCCCGGGTTGCCCGACAATGATGACCCGCCACCCCGGGTTTCTCGGAAACGATGGCTTATCAAATTGCAATTAAATTTCAGAATCAGATAACAATATGGTCAAGCCACTAAGTTGCAACCAAGCCGTCAGATCAAAATTGTGGATAAACCACCAAATAGTGCAAATCATTAAACTGCCAGAAACTTCCTCCATGCACATCATGGCATGCATATACAAAATCAAAATGACAAACATGTGGGACATGCTGTCGTATAATAACGAAAACAGAAGGCATGGAAATCTACTCTTTGCAGAAGAAAATTTATCAAATTTGCTATGAAGTCACATGTATGGTCATATATCAGAATCAGTAAAAACCAAATCAACGTATCAAATATCACATGTTCTCACCCAACAAAGTAACATAGAACCGTACCATCAGATTAATAGAACACGGATCGTAGCTGAATAAATCACATACCTTAAACGCATTTAAATAAAAGTACATTGTACGTTAACAAATCATACTTACTTAGTAGATATCACATCAGATACATGTACTGATAACAAATTTCTTATTATCAGGTCCTCAGATATCAAGTTATATAGCCTAATTCAGATCATATGGACCCTATAGAAGGCCTACATTCGAGTCAAACGACATTTATGGCCCTAAGGAAAAAATTGACTTTTTGGCCCACACGCCGTGTAGATTCACACAACCTAGATAGCCAGCTCATATGGCCCACACGCCCGTGCACACGCCCGTGTGGATCAAGTCAGTGGCTTACATGGCCTGGCACATGCCCGTGTGGCTCAAGTCAGTGGCTCACACGGCCTAGACACACACCCGTGTGGCACAAGCACAAAACAATCCCGAGCACGGTTTGGCACACGACCATGTCACAGGTTGTATCACACGGTCGAAGAAATTTTGACGCAAAACCTCAAATTAAAACTTACCAACAACCGAATTTAACTAAGAATGAGAAGTCAGACCCCGTACAGAATTAATTAACGTAAGATAGCAAAAGGAAAGGTAATTTGAAGAGAAGAAATTAAAACAAAAAGGAAGGAAACAGAGAAGAAAATTTCAAAAATAAAATGGAAAAGAACATGAATAGCAGAGGAAGTTTTTGCAAAAGTTTAATTAACTAAAACAAAATAAAACTACCTCACAAGGCAGTTCAAAAAAAATTCCTTATTGCTTACACAATGGATTTGAACACAATATCAAAGGGTGTACACAAGCTTAACCATTAAACCACTAGGATCATCATTGTCATTAATTGATCGAAAATAACTTATAAACCAAATGTCCAAATATAGAGGTTAAATCAAAATAGCAAAAAATCAAGAGAAGGGATTTGAAACCAAAACCTCACATACACAGACACAACACTTAGCCACTGAACCAAATCAATTCACTTTACAAAATTTTTAGAATCTTAACTCAAAATCGAGAGATAACCACTCTTGATTTCACTAACTCAATTTCTTCTAACCCAATTTTTTGGATGTTACAGGTTTAATTGCATAAAACTACTTGTTAGAATGCTGGAAATGTATTAATTGGGTTGAATTATTATTTAGATCAAGAAAAGCTGAAATTGGATTTAAGTAGAGGAAAAGTTATAGTTTTGAACCAGTTGTCGACTCCATTTTCGTAAACATTTCAATCAAGGTAAGTTCATATAAGGATTGAAATCGTTATTTTCTATTTTGGATGAATGTAAATACATATTTATGCTATGTTTAAATAAAATTGATAAAGGCATGATAAATTATTATTATGAATCAAATAGAGAAATTAATCAAAGTAAAGGATATGTGAACAATTACTAATGTGATTGGTGAAATTGCATTTGGTGATCAGGAATTATAGATTGTATCATTAAATGTTTAATTTGATTAAGGTAAGTTCATAGTGTTTTGATATGTAAATGTAAATATCTTGTCATTATATCATTGTTTGTTCGTTAGTTGAATATATATTTGAGAAATTTCATTTGTTATTATTGGATATCGATTATTACAAATGAGAACATATGAGAATGAATAGTTGATGATAGCAAATTTTTGTGATTTCACACTATTGATATGAATGTATTGGAGTTATTGTAACTATACGAAAATGATGAAGTGCTTCCGGATGATGAATGTGCATAAAAGTATCAAAATTATGCTTAATGCTCGGTTGAACATAATAAACGCTTAGGATACAATTGGCATGCCAATAGGGTTTGAATGTACGCTTGTACGGGATTGAAATTCGATGCCTCTTTTTGCACTTCGGTGCCTCTGTTACACTTTGTTGTCTATGTTTGCACTTCGGTGCTTCTGATTGCACAATCGTGCCTCTACTAGCACTTCGATACATCTGCTACGCATCTATGATGGTTCTGGTGTGGTGTAGTTACCCGAGTATCCAAGTCAAGTTTCTATTTCATCGGGCTATGAAATAATTGAATTACAATCTATTTATGTGCTTACATATTATGCATATTTATAGTATTGGCAAGTGAAAGATATTATAATGATTTTTTTAGTTACATGTATGGATTGTTACTTTAAGTAAATGTGATTTATGGTATGAAAAAGTCCTTTGAGATGGATGTTGTTTTGATGTATTGAATTGAAAAGGTAACATTTGAATTATGTAGACGAATGATATATATAGTGAAATTCTTTTCATGGTATGAATAGTTAATTAAAGTTTTACAGAGTATATGACTGTATGAAATGATCTATGATTTAAAGTAAAGATATGAATATATGATAAGTATAGTTAAAAGAAAATGAAGGTATATGGTAGTCATATGATAGATGAATGGTGAAATTGAAATGCTTGATATGTTATACGCCTTCATTGGGTTGGATTTTTATGTGCATTGCTTCACCAACTAACCTTGTGAGGTATGGTGTATAGGAAAAGGAAATTTGTTCTATGCCTAAATGTAATTACTCATGATTGATTAATTTAATGCAATTGGTAAGTTGAAGTTCCTTTATACGATCTTACTAAGCACTAGTTGCTTATATAATTGTTTTCTTTGTTTTGTAGATCATCGAAAAGCTCGAACGGTTGGGATCTCCGTCGGAGCACGATAACACTATCCATCGATCCACTTTGGTAGCTTTTGGATATATTAACTTATGATTATAAATGACATGTATAGGGTTGTATGTCTATTTGGTATGTCTTGGATTGTGCCAAGCATGGGTGTGCCTTAATGCTTTTGTTAATGGTTTGTATATGAAGTGTATTTATATGATGTTAACGGTTGTGCATGACCTTTTGAAATTAGGAAGGAAATGGTTGATTGATATGTTTTTGGATGTGGATATTCAGTATATTTGAAGTATGTTAAATGATTGAACTTATGATGTTAAATTGATTTAGGTTAGGTGTTTGAAATGTGGTGCCTTTAAATGGCATATTGGTTAGAACATATAGGATGATTGAATTGGTATGTTTTGTATGCGTTTCAGGTGTGTTTTGGTCATATGGATGTGCATGGGAAAGGTGTGTTTTGGTTTGCAAGTATAGGTTTTGAAATGGCTTGTTTTAGGGGCTAAATTTGGAGCACACGGACTGGGACACAAGCTGTCACACGGCCGTGTGCCACACACTATCACCTCACACGGCTGTGTGTCATTTATATTGTAAGCACATGTTTCACATGATCTGAGACACAACCGTGTGTCTCAAAATAGTTTGTCACACGGTTTAGCACATGATCTGTGACACAAGTGTGTGGCCCTATTTCGATTACACACACGGGCTAGGACACAGCCGTGTGACCCCTGATTTCCTAATTTTTCTAGTTTTTCCTAAAACTTTTTGATTTATTCAAAATGATTTTCGGACGCTTTTAAATTGTTTTTAGGGCCTCAAAAGCTCAATTTAAGGCCAAAATGTGTATGTTTGCTATAATCAAAATGACTAATTGGAAATTTATACTTAAGTTGAACTATTGTTCTGTTTTGTACAGTAACGCTCCGTAACTCTAATCCGTCGGTGGAGACGGGCTAGGGGTGTTACACCATGTAAAGCACTTCTAATAGAAGTGTGTTTTTCTTATTAAAAAATTATGGTTATGTTACAATTTGTTCGAATGAGACTCTTTTTATTTTATCTATAAAGAAAGACTAAGGGCAACGTTAAATACACATCACTTTAGCCTCGATATTTGGTCAAAATATAGTCAAGTTATTTTCCTAAAATAAATTATATATTTTGATAAGAATTCATCTTTGGTTTCTAGCCCTTCAAAGTTCACATATAGTTTCCATCATTTACAAATAGAATCCACACACTAGCAAATAGAGTTCAAGATTAGTGAAGAACATTGAGTGGTTGAAAATAGGGAACAACCAAATCCGCCTAATCCGAAAACACGGATAATTTTCAAGTAAAAATATTTATTGCTATATATATCACAACAGTTCTGTCACATACCAAAAATTGGTTTAGTAGAACCGGGTCAATAAACCGAGAGTTGAGTCAGGTATAAAAAATTAGGGTCGTAAGTGGGTAATTAAATAATTAAAGTTACATATTCTGGTTTTTATATTATTAACTAGCTTAAAAAATTTTAATTTTGAGTTCTAATTTGAAAAAAAAATAGATTCTAATTGAGTTAGGACCTAATTGGTAAATCGGAGAATTTGGAAGTGACCAAAATGGCAAATTACCCAATTTTTTAAAATTGGTCTTCTATTTGGAGTCATTCACGTCTTCTCCTTCCTTTCAAAACCCCAAATCATTAAAAAATTTCTCAAAACCTAAAATAAGAGAATTTCTTCAAAACTGATTCATTCATTCAGATTAATTAACCTTCTAAGCACTAAAACAACTCTCAATTTCAAACAAAAATCGCGTTTTCTTCCTCAAATTTGTGATTGTTCTTCTTGAGTTTAAATCCTGAATTAGAGTTTTAGATCGTCGTTTTCATTAAATTAAGGTAATATTCTGACTTTTTAGGATTAAATGGAGTGTTGTTAATTCAAATAGAGTTTTAAACGATTATATTTGGATTTGATGTTTTTAAAGTATATTTAGATTCAAAAATGGCAAATCTCGTAATCTTAACTAACCTTTTGTTTTCAAAGTGATTTTTGTTTCATTCTAACCTAATTGGAAGGTATTTTACTTCAATTTGATAGTTCATAACCAAATTTTAAGAATCAAAATTTTCCTCTTTTACATGTTCTTGAAAGCTAGAATTTTTTGGAAATTTTAGAACCAACGATTTAGGTGAAATTAATGGTTTATATATGAAATTATATGTCATTTAGGATGTTTGAAATCGAAATGGAGGATTAGAAACGAGATTAAGATGTCAAAACTTCAATTTTGGTAAAACTAGCTAGTTTTCGGTAGTAAGAAATGAGAGGTTTGAATTGTGTTTTCCTTGTTGTTTGGTTGTGTTCAAGGTTTTTTTGATGAGTTTGGAATGTGTTTGTTATGTGTGTAAAGTATCAGATCAATTGGGAGTCACAACGAGCAAGCCTAAAGGAAAGAAAAAGCTTGTTTGAGCTTTTGGCTAGTAAACTTAAGCGTAATTGGTGAGTGTCCAAAGTCGCTATTGGTATGTGCAATTCATAGCATTAACCGGAAGCTTAGGAATAACCCAAAC
This sequence comes from Gossypium gossypioides, assembly GCA_013467495.1. Taxonomy (NCBI): domain Eukaryota; kingdom Viridiplantae; phylum Streptophyta; class Magnoliopsida; order Malvales; family Malvaceae; genus Gossypium; species Gossypium gossypioides. The sequence goes on along the minus strand of CM025149.1, from coordinate 24,400,614 downwards.
CCCTATCCTAAGTTACAGATGTAAGCCTTCCTTTATACTTATTTCCTTGTTGAGAAATTATGCCTAATGTATGTCAAGTTGTGGATTGTGATGTTATTATGACAGATAATGAGTGTGAATACTTGTATGTGATATGTGATAAACTGATTTTAATGCACACATTTGTGGCCAGACTTGTGATGGCTCAATGAGCATAGTTGTGACACTTAAAGTGCAATTAAATTTGGATCCGATAAACATGCATTGTGTACAAGTTTGTGTTGTAAGTGATGAATATAAACAAAGATTACGTGTATTAAAACAATAATTAAATATGTGTAATTATGGATATTTTGGCCTTGTGATATCTTGAAATCATTGGATATAATTGGCATGCCATAGGATTGTGAGTAACTCACATTTGTGTTTTTTGATTTAAGTGTTAAGGCCCTAAGACAGGTTGGAGAGATAAGGGAATGTCGAGCTAAGCTTCATTCATTGGGACATGTTGGTGTGTTGGAGAGTGTTTATCTTTATGCTACACTTATGGGACATGTTAGACTCTTTAAGTCATTAGTGTGATGGAGATCCGTTTATCCAATGTGTCGTGATAGAGTCCACTTTATACATTTCATAATCTCAAACTGTCAAATTATCATTATTTGAATTATATACATATATGAGATATGTTGTGTGTAAATGCATTTGAGTATATAAGCTAGTCTTGTGAGATAATGAAGTATGAATATGTTATTTTGACTTGATCAAAATATGATTATGAATGTGTCTTAGTATGCTCTTGCTTAACTTCTGATGTTGTGTATGCTTTGTGGTAATTCAGAACATTCACAGAGCTTATCTAAGCTCACACATTCTACATTAAAATCTTGCAGATAAGTAGCTGTTTCGATGTCAGTGGAGTGGCTAAGAAAGTGACCCAAGCAAGGCAATAAACTTCGAGTAGGTGGTTTATAATTTTTTGGACACTTTGAATAAAGGAAATATGGGATAGATTTATAGTTTTAGTTATTATCATTATTTTATTATAACTATTTTAGGATTGGACTTATGGAATGATGATGTTGCTTTTGGACTTCGCTTGTGGATATTTTGATGTTTGAGATTGAGGCTGATAAAGCATGTTAGGTATTCTCAATGAAAATGTATTAATATGGCATGACAAATAGTTAAAAGATGTTTGTATGTTTAATTAAATTAGACATTAATTGTACGTTGATTAGGAATATGTTTTGAGCATGAAAAACGTTTTAACTTGTTAAATTTTAACATTCTGGGTAAAAGTATCTATAATGAGACCAAAATATTGATACCAGCTTGTTTAGTAGCGATACTTTTGTTGTTTTTCAAGAATTTTAAAAGTGGTCCTTATTATGGATAAATCTATATCTATTGTCGATTAAATGTTTAATTAGTCATGAACTCATCTTTAAATGTTAATTGTAGTAGTTTCCATGTGTATAAGTTCCGATATGTAACAACCCGATTGTTAGTGGTGTCGAAAATAGTGGTTTTGGGACCACAAATTTGACGAGTAAGTTCGTATAATTAGTATTTAAATTATACGAGTCAATAATAATTTTTATATTAAATTTTGATTTGCAAAATTTAACCAATTGAACTAAAAGTAAGTATAAGTGGTTTGGTTCAAAAGTCAATTGGTTATTGAAAATGAGGTATTAGGACCTCGTTTTCGTAATTTAGGGTCGTAAATATTTTTATTAAATATTATTATAGGTGAATTGAAGTTTGGTTTGGTAATTTTGATGATTGATTGCTTAATTAAGGTCAAAGGATTAAATTGTAAAACAGCTAAAAGTAAATCGCTATAGATTTAAAATGCTAAAAGGACCAAAATGGTAATTAAACCATGGTAAAAAAGTCCAAGTGGTGGTGGGTATGATTAAATCCATTAACTTTTGGGCTATTTGCTTATTTAGTCCTAACTAGTTTAGGATTAAATTGAAATTAAGTTTGTTTAGTTAAAATTTAAAATAATTAAATGACTAATTGTGCAATTAAACCCTCCTTATATAGTAATTATACCATTTGTATAGTAGTAGACGGTTTTAGACTTGAAAATGTTAAAGATCTGAATGTAAATTAAAAGGGATATAATTGTAATTAGGTAAATAAATAATTTATAACTAAAATAAAGCAAAATTAAAGGTGATTTTCTTGTTTCTTCTTCCTAAAAACCCCAAACACCATGGTTGAAGCTAGGAAGTATTTGGCCAAGCTTAGGCCCTTTGATTTGGTAAGCAAACCTTGTTGTTTTTAGTAATTTTTATGTTTTTGAGCTCATATTAGCTTAATCTAGCTAACCCGAGGACTAATTTGTAAAACTATCAAATGTATTGGACTATGCCATTGATGAGTTTGAGTTATTCATGAAGTTTTATGAAAGATTATTGAGTTTTGCTGTTAGTTAGGACTATTTTGTAAAGTAGTTTTTGATGATTTTAACGTTAAGGACTAAATTATTAAAGCGGTAAATTTACTTGTACTTGGTGTGAAATAATTGAAAATAAGGGCTATATAGAGACCTTTCAATAATCAGTCAATGTGTGTTTTAAATAAAAATGGTTAATTTGTAGGTTTGGGGCTTAAGGTCTAAATTGAATAACAGTGAAATGTTGAGGGCAATTTTTTAAAATGTCAAAAATGACATAATTGCATAAAATGAATTAATTTTGCTGTTAGAATTATTGAATTGAATGAAATTATTATTTTAGATCTTGAACGAGTGGAAAACCGAGTAAAAGAGAAAATTATTGACTAGCCCCTATACTTTGTCGTTGTTGCAGGTTAGTTTAGTAAGTTCGTTTGGTTTAATTTTAGTACCTTTATAAATGCTTTATATGAATTTAATTGCATAATGTTGGATTATTATTTGTGTATGCAATTGAAAATGAAAATAATGAACTGATATAATGTCGATCACTGATTGAGATACTCTGAACCGTTACTGCAAATCAATCATGTAAGTTTGTATCGTTGTTTCTATATTATATCTATATATTTCATGTTTATTATGATTATATTCAATGTTATACTTAACTATGGACTGGTTAGAGATTACATGATAAATGAATATGAATATGAATATTAACTATCAGGCTTTCAGCCGATGATACAGACCATAGCGATGGTTGAGATCCCGCATCTGTTGCGGATTCTATACAGCTTGTGTGAGCAGCATCATGAGCCGGTGACTATTTAGTAGGTACTATGTACCGGTGATTCAGATTAGAGCGATGGCTTGAGATCCTACATCTGTTGCGGATTCTCTACAGCTTGTGTAAGCAGCATTGTGAGCAAGTCAAAACTCTGAAATTAACTCAAATGTGTGATACTCTCTAATTACCTGAGATTGGATCTTATTAATGCGATGACTGAGAATGGGATGTGAATTAATGCACTGTGCAATTCTCACATGTTGTGAGTTATGATTGACAGGAATTCTGATAATAACCTCGTTAATAGGAACTCTGTTCATTAATCTTTTATTTGAATTATTATTAAGTTTGATTTGGTAAGCTTTACCATTCAATTAACAAACTTACTCAACTTTACGAAAGTTTACTCGTGTTATTTGTCTTATTTCTTGTAGATACGTTTTGTGGATCGAAAGATCGGATCAGTTCGAAGAATCACACTATCCAGGGATCATTTGGTAGCTTTTGAATACATCTTGGCTTATATGGCATGTAATAGGAACACTCGGTTATGTTCTGTAATGTTTCATAAGTACATGTAATCTATCTTGGGTTATGCATTTTGATGTTGTGGTATGTATGTTTAATTCCATGGTTAGGTCTTTGGTTACTAAGTGAACAAACTTGAAATGGTAGTTGTGGCTTGAATTAGGTATGGTATAAAGGAAGTGAAGGTAAGTTATATTTGGTACAATGTGGCTTGTGCAATATTTGGCAAAAATTGGGTGAATGAGATGTGGTGTCATTGATGACACATTGGTTAGGTCTTTGGTTGTTGATTTGGTATATGTTGGTAGTTCTTGAATGTGTTTTAAGGTCTTGTGATCATATGTTATAAGTTGGTTTAGGTATAGGATTTGGATGAAAAATTAGCATGATTTTGGTCACTTTTGGGTACACACATAGACTGGGACATGGGCTATCACACGGTCGTGTGTCACACACGGGAAACCCACATGGGCGAATGCCCCTAGCGTGTTGGGTGCAGCCTTCACATGGGCTGACACGAGGCCTGCGATATAGCTGTGTGACCCAATTCAGTGAGTTACACGGCCCATATACACAGGCATGTGAGATCACACACAGGCGTGTGGAATGACCACACAACCATATCTGGAGCCACACGATCTGGGCTCTGTCACATGGCCTTGACATACGGCTGTGTGACCCCTTCTTTGAAAATTTTTAGTTTTTCCCTAAACTTTTTTTATTTGTTTTGTAACACCCCTAACCTGAATCCATCGCCAGAACAGGGTTACGAAGCATTACTAGTGATTACAAATCAAACAAATAGAAATTTCAAACGTTTTATAAGATATTAATAATCACATCAAAACCAATTAAAATCACACATAATGTCCCTTATACGAGCCCTCGTGGCCCAAAATATTCACTAGAAACAAGTCGGGACTAAATCGGAAACTCAAAGAATTTTTTGGAAAACATTGAAAATTTTCAAAGCTGCAGGGGTCACACGGCTGTGTAGCCAAGCCATGTGACTCACACGGCCAAGTGACACACCCGTGTCTTAGGCTGTATGGGCATTCGAAATAGGGACACACGGCGGTGTCCCAGCCCATGTTCGTGCTCGTGTAACTCTCTGACTTAGTCACATGGCCAAGCCACACGCCCGTGTGCTAGGCCGTGTACCTTTCGAAGTAACCTCACACGCTCGTGTGCCAGGCCGTGTGCTAGGTTGTGTAACAACCTGACTTGTAACCCTTTGAAAGATACAGGGGACACATGGCTATGTCACCTAGCCATGTGTCACACACGGCAGAGACACACGCCCGTGTCCCTACCCGTGTAGACGAAAATAGGCTATTTTATAAGTTATTTTTCTCACCCAAATTGGCATGTACCTACAACCACAATTACATATACTTACAAGTCATATCAAGGCATCCAAATCAAGCATAAACAAACCTTAAACATATGGTATACATATACAACCAATATGCTCTTAGGCACCTCAAATGACAATTTATAAACATGTCTAACTATGTGTTCAATATAATCAAATGATCAACTAACATATGTGCATAATTTGCATCAAAACTTATCATGTAACTCCCTTACCAAAACACAACCATTTGGTACCACAATTACCATTCTTTAACTAGCATCAATTTACCATATAGATCATGTTTACTTAAGTACCAATCTACCACAAGTCATTATATCACAAGACACATGCATTAAATGCTCATTTAGCTATCATTTTACCTTTCATCATTCAACCACACATCAACCCTATTAAGGCAATTTATTTACATATCAAAATATGCCAAAACACAAGCCAAATCATATGGCCACAATGCAAACAAACCAAATGGTCATTTCCAACAACCAAAACACATATAGGCCAACATTAGCCAAAACAACCAATACATGCCATTATAACCAAAATTAAACAAACCGAAAGTACCAAAAGAGCCAATGGATAGTGTGATATAGCTCCGAAAAGCTTTCAACCCGAACGAGCTTTCGGTTCATTATAAAACACGGAAAATACACAGAGTAAGCATTTAAGCTTAGTAAGTTCGTATAACATAGAATTTAACTTACCATTTATTC
>CM025149.1:24243786-24253841 GCA_013467495.1 Gossypium gossypioides | reverse complement strand
TAATCAACTAGGTACCAATTTTGGGCGTTACGAGGGTGCTAATCCTTCCTCGTACGTAACCGACTCTCGTACCCATTTTTTTGAATTTCATGGACCAAAATTGTTGTTTTAATAAAATCAAATTGTTTATTAAAAACAACCACTTTTTAAGGTGACCTGATCACACCTCACAAAAAAAGATTGGTGGCAACTCCCATTTTCATTTTATTTTCAAAATCCAAGTCGACCCCGTTTTATCAAAAAAATGGTGTCAACAATCTGTTCATCAAAATCTATCCATCAATCGTCCACTAATAAGAAAAGTGGATAATTGCCATATAAAACCTTTTAACTCATAGAGGTCAAGGTCAACTAAAATTTACCACTTTTACGATTTAGTCCCTAACTAAATCAATTATCCAATCAATCAAATTAACAAACTAAAATTTCATCTAACACTATAATAGACTAGTAGATATTAAATATTAAAACTTATAGACTCAATCATCGATAAACGTGGTTTTGAAACCACCGTTTCTGGTACCACTGAAAATGAGTTGTTACAACTTTCCCCCTTTAAAGAATTTTTGTAACACCCCGTACCTGACCTAGACGTTAAAACCAAGTCTAAAGAGCTTCATCAAATAATTTCAGAAAAATCCAACCTTTAAACATTCAAAGTTTAACAGTCGAAAATCATTTAAATAGTTAAACCAAACATGAAATCCAAACTTATAACGAATAATTCGAAATAAGACACATGATAATATAAATATAGATAAAACAATAGATAACTAAGAGAGATATACCTGAGCTCCTTACATGCCGACCGACCTAAGCCTGTGGGTTACCTGTAATCTAACAAACAAACTAAATGAGTCAACAACTCAGTGTGTAACTTACACTTATAATTAATCAGTAACATAAAAGATGTGATTTCAGTTTTCATTAACCAGTCAACTCTCGAAATCAGATACAAAAATAGAAACAAAAAACATCATATACAGTTGCAGAACATTTCAGATTTAGATGCAGATTTCTAACCCTAATTGTTACACACCATCTCATTCTATCCCTACACACCATATAGGGTATCAAGTACTCATCTATCCCTACACATCACATAGTTACTATGTGTCACGTGTCAAAATAATTATAATCTAGCTGCCAGATCATAATGCGATAAATCGCCAAAGTTAGATATATGTCTGTGGTTTAGCCACTAAATTTGGTAGATTATTAAACTGCTCAGACTTCCTCATTTTCATAATCCCAACCCAATGCAGATGCAGATTTAATGGATATCAGATATGTATATACAGTAGTACAAATTCAGATCATGCTCATGTTATGCTATCACACTTACATATCAGATTTCATATCAAGTGTTTACATGAAAATATAGATTATTCAGTAATAGATCATTATATGACGGATACATTATTTAATTTGGATCATATAGACCCTACAGTAGGCCTATGTTCGATTTGAACAACAATTACAACCCTAGGGAAAAATTCTGATATTTAGTCCACACGCCTTGGATAGCTGGTCCGTGTGGTTCAAACGGCCGTATGGCTTGAAACAGTGTGTTACATGGTCTATACACACGCTTGTGTTTCTGGCCTGTGTGTCCCTAATTCCAAAATAGTGAGTTACACGGCTTTGACACACGCTTGTGTCTTTAGCTCGTGTTCATCTAATTCAAAAATAGTGAGTTACATGACCTGGACACACGCCCGTGTGCCTCTAATTCCAAAATAGTGAGTTACATGGCCTAGACACACGCCCGTGTCTCTAGCCCGTGTGCATCTAATTCCAAAATAGTGAGTTACACGGCTTGAACACACACCGTGTCTTTAGCTCGTGTGCCTTTAATTCTAAAATAGTGAGTTACACGGCCTGACACATGATCGTATGGCTCACACGGCCTACCACACGGCCGTGTGGCGTTGACAACCATATTTTTTGGCCTATTTTGTTTGCAAGATTTCATATTTTCATTGCACACCTAGTATGATTTTGAAATAGAAGCAATAGAGAAGACCTGAAACCTAAAAATGACAACCAAATCCCATCTAGAGAAACTAACTCAGTCAAAATGCTAAATTAACCAGCAATTCAAATTACGTCGAAAACTTCGATGCACAAATTCAGAAACAAAAATTATTCGTGTAATGGCGAACAACAACAACTAATTGAAACTAAAGCGTTGGAGGAAATCTCCCTTTGAGATTCTCGCATAAAAAAATAAACCAATTGAACTATTAACAAAGAACTCAGAACAATTGGCTGTATTATTCAACCATAACTAGAGTAGATAAAATTTAGTGAAAATAGATGAAACAACGACAACACTTACACTAATAATTTTTCAATTGAACAATGACAAATGCAAACTCCTCGATTATACTTGTCACAAGCCACAGAGTCAAGCAAAAAGAAAAAAAGAAAAAACATAGAGAAAAAGAAAAAACGGTATTGAAGGAAGAAGAAAGAAAGGAAAAAAAGAAAAAAAAAAGAAAAACGTAAAAAAAAAAGAAGGAAGAGGGAAACAATTTGATAATTTAAAATAACTAATTTTTCTTATAAATTAGTAAAAACAATATGTTCCTTTCTCGCTTACGCAGAGACTCGAACACAAGACCACAAAGTATACAAAAGCTTAACCATTAAACTAGAAGGCTTATTCTTGATACAAGTTAACGTAGATTTAAACTTAAGTCGAGAATTCAAGGATAGGGGTTAAACCAAAATAAAGAGTAAAAGTTCAAGAAGGGAGACTCGAACTCTTGATCTCAAACATATAAATATAACACTTAACCACAGATACAGAGACTTAATTATTGATAGAATTTATCAAACAGATGTTCAAAATTTAGGGCGTTACAACTCTCTCCCCTTAAAAGAAATTTCGACTTCGAAATTTACCTGACTCGAACAGATAAGGGTAGTGCTGACGAATCGAATCCTTAGGTTCCCACATGGCTTCCTTCGTGTCATGATTTCGCCATAGAAATTTAACTAGAGGAAGGGTTTTCCTTCTCAATACCTTAATGTCACGATCCAGAATCTGAACAGGTTCCTCTTCAAAAGTCAGATTCGGTCGTACCTCAATCTTCTCGACGGGAATAATATGAGATAGTTTAGATCAATATCGCCTAAACATAGAGACGTGGAATACATCATGAATAAGATCTAATTCAGGAGGTAGCTCTAGTTGATAGGCGACAGGTCTAATACGTTTTAGAATATGGTAAGGTCTAATGAATATCGGACTCAACTTGCCCTTACGTCTAAACCGGAGGACCTTTGCCAATGAGATACTTTCAGAAAAACTTGATCACCCATCGAATACCCAATATCCCTCCTCTTTAGATCCACATACAATTTCTGTCGATCAGAAGCTTGCTTAAGATGATCTCAAATCAATCGAATCTTATCCTCAGTCTCAAAAACCAGTTTAGGACCCAACACTTGACGCTTACCTAACTCGGTCTAACACAGAGGGGTACAACACTTACGACCATACAAAGCCTCGTAAGATGCCATCTGAATGCTGGACAGAAAGTTGTTATATATGAACTCAGTCAATGGTAGAAATTTCTCCCAACTACATCAGAAATCAATCACATAGCTCCGTAACATGTCCTCTAGAATTTGAATAACTCGCTCAGACTATCTATCGATCTGAGGATGGTACGCAGTGCTAAAGTCTAATCGAGTACCTAGTGCCTTGTGGAGTTTCTTCCAGAATTGTGAGGTAAAATACGGGTCTTTGTCAGATATTATCGATATCGACACGCTGTGCAACCTCACAATTTCAAAGACATAAAACTTAGCCAACTTCTGAAGCATATAATCTATCCTGACAGGTAGGAAATAAGCAGATTTGGTCAATTAATCTACGATGACCTAAGCATAATCTTTCTTAGTGGATGTCAGGGGCAACCCACTAACAAAGTCCATAATCACACATTCCCACTTCTAAAGGGGAATCTTAACCTGTTGTAGCAAACCTAAAGGTAGTTGGTGCTCAGCCTTAACTTGCTAACATGTTAGACAATGAAAAATGAAGGAAGTTACCTCCTTTTTAAAACCAGGCCACCAGTATAACTTTTAGAGATCCCTGTACATCTTATTTCTATCGGGATGCATATCATAATGACTACTATGCGCTTACCAAAGAATCAATTGCCTCAACTCAGCATTGTTGGGCACATAGATCCGACCCCTGAAACACAAAACCCCATCCCTGTTCAGTCTAAAATAAGAAGTCCCATCTTGGCCAATAGATTACCATCGTCAAACAAACTCAGGTGAGCTAACATCGCTTTTAGATTGATCATCGCTCTATGACTAAGAGCATCAGCCACAATATTGGCCTTATCGAGGTGGTACTCTATGGTGCAATTGTAGTCCTTAAGTAAGTCAACCCATCTACACTACCTAAGGTTCAACTCTTTCGAAGTTAGTAGATACTTGAGGCTATTGTGATCAGTGTAAATGATACACCTCTCACCATACATGTTTCTAAATTTTCAGAGCGAAGACAATTGCAGCCAACTCAAGGTTGTGCGTGGGATAGTTGCCTTCTTATGACTTAAGCTGTCGGGATGCATAAGCCACAACCTAACCATCTTGCATCAAATGCAACCCAAACTGACATGCGAAGTATCGTTGTAGACCATAAATTATTTATCAGATTCGGGCTGTACCAAAACAAGTGCCTGAGTCAAAACTGATTTGAGCTTCTTAAAGCTCACTTGCTGTTCATCAGACCACATAAACGGTGTATTTTTATGCAATAACTTATTTAGAGGAGCTACAATAAGCGAAAACCCATCAACAAATCTCCAGTAGTACCCTGCTAGCCTAAGAAAACTCTAGATTTCAAACACATTCCTTGGTTGTTTCCACTTGATCACAACCTCAACCTTTTTAGGATAAACTATGATCCCCTCAGCATATACAACATGCTGTAGAAAAGTAACCTTTTGCAACCAAATTTCACATTTGCTAAACTTGGCATAGAGCTTTTTCTCATGGAGTATCTACAACACTATTCGAAGGTGCTCATTGTGCTCACTTTCAATCTTAGAATAAATCAAGATATCATCGATGAAAACTATGATGAACTAATCCAGATACAGTTGAAATACCTAGTTCATCAGATCTATAAACGCATCTAGAACATTAATCAAACTCAAGGGCATAACCATGAACTCGTAATGCCCATAACGAGTCCTGAACGTAATATTGTACACATCAGTCTCCTTAACCCAGAACAGAGATCGATCTTAGAGAGTATAGATGCCCTACGAAACTGATCAAACAGATCATGGATTCTTGGAGCCGGATACCTATTCTTTACCATCAACTTATTCAGCTGACGATAATCCACACACATTTTTATCATGTCATTTTTTTCTTAACGAATAACACCGCCTTTGGAGACATACTCGGCCAAATGAACCCTCAATCGAGAAGTTTTTGAAACTGAGCCTTTAATTCCATAAGCTCCTTTGGTGCCATTTGATAATGAGAAATGGACATAGGAGCAGTACCTGGTAGAAGTTCAATACCAAACTTAACTTCCCTGTACGGAGGTATTCCCGACAACTTATCCTGGAAAACATCCAAAAAACCTTTTTTAGTCCGAATATCAATAATAGAAGGTTGTACAAAACCAGAGTCAGACACAAATGCCAAATATGCCTCTCACCATTTCTGAACTAACCTTTCCGCTACTAGGGTGGAGATTATATTAGAGAGGTAGTCTCGATGCTCGCCGATAATAACAATTTCAATATCACCATCGAATATCAGAGTTAACCTCTGAGAGGTACAGTTTAAACTGACTCGATGTTCTATGAGCCAATTCATTCCTAGAATCAAATCAAACTCTACAAATGATAATTCCATTAGGTTAGCCGAAAACACAACACCTTGAGTCTCTAACAGAACCCTCTTATAGATTTTACTAACCTGAATCGGCTGGCCTAAATGACTAATCACAGAAACCTCTTTAGCAGTATTTTCAGCAGATATTTCAAAATTCATAGAAATAGTACTAGATACATACGAGTATGTAAAGCCAATGTTTATCAAAGAAAAATACAGAATAAAATGGATAAAGAATGTACCCCTATAACGTCGGTGTCGTCTCTGTCTTCGCGGTGCCTAACCGTATACACTAAGACAGGCTGTCGTGCTTCAGTTTGATGTGTACCTCTGCCCGATGCTCTCTGACCTTTACTAGAACCATTACCACCCTGGGCCAGACCATGGCCCCTAGGTGGCTGTTGTACCGCCCTCAATGACTAAGCTGAACCTAGAGTCAGAACCTATGCAGGAGCTTGTACCTAATCAGAACGGAGGGGAAAATCCTTAACGCGGTGCTCCATCGACCCACAATGCATATAGACCCCCAATTTCCTCCAAATCTCGCCCGGATGGCGTGTACCACAGTCACTACATGTCTGAATCTCAATCAGTACAGTTGGTACCTCAACCATCAGAGGTCTCTCGAACCTAGTCCATTTCTTAGGGTGCTGAATAGAACTTGAGGGACTCGAATCCCTTTTAAACTTACTTTGACCTTTCTCTCGGTCTCTTCTCTCGTGCTCAGTGCATTTTACCTCCTCCACTATCTTTGCCTTATCAACCAAGGTCACAAAAACTTGCCCCTTTTGAGGATCTATCAGAACTCTCAAATCATACCTCAATCTTTTCTTGAAACGTACTCTATTATCATAGTCAGTCAAAACCAGTGCTCAAACATACCTGCTCAGTCTCAGAAACTCAGCCTCGTACTCGGCCATAAACCTCTCACCCTGAACTAAGCTCATAAACTCGTGTTTATGAGCCTCCACATAACTCGCCCCCACATACTTATTCTAAAAGGTGTTCTTGAAGAAATCTCTCGTAATCTATTTGGGTTGGGCGCCCTACTCAACAGTCAACCACAACTAGTAAGCCTCATCTTGAAGCAGATACACGACACCCTTCAGTTTCTGTGCAGAAATGCAGTTGATGTCGTTCATAATATGCTCGGTGGCCTCTAACTAGTACTAGGCCACTGTCGGGGTGACTCTAGTGACGCCCTTAAAAACCTCAATACCGTTCGATTGGAATCATTCTGTAAGTGACCCTCAACCTCCAGATCCGGAATGGGTCCCAACAACCCTCTCTAATACTCGTAGCATAGCTTGAGACAGTGCATTGTCCCCAATAGTCAGAGTCTGAGACCTAGTCTCAGCAGTAGGAGTACCAACAGTCTCGCTGGTCTTCAGATTGGGCATATTGACCATAGAGGATGACTTTGCTCGAGCTTCTCCTCAGCGCCTACGAGAACTACATCAACGACTATAGCGTGAACTCATTGTCTACTTATCTACAATGCCAGAAGTTTACAGATCAGTTTAGAGTTCTTATCAGGTATCTTATTTCACAGTTTATACTACAATCCTTAACTAAAGCAAACAAGTTTAGTTACTATAGTATTTTCTAGCTAATTAGTATAGCTAAAGTAGAAGTACTTACAGGTTCGACGTCAGAGACTTGGTTTTATAAAATCATTTTTTAGAGTTAATCAGATAAACATTTTATTAAAAACTATACTTTTCATAGAAATGAGAGCCCAAAAAACATAGCCCAAGTTTTGTAACCTGACTCTGATACCACTTAATGTAACACCCTATACCCGGCCTAAACGTTAAGACCAAGTCTAAGAGCCACATCAAATAATTTCAGAAAAATCCAACCTTTAACCATTCAAAGTTTACCAGTCGACAATCATTTAAATAATTAAACCAAACATGAAAATCTAAAATTATAATCAATCATTCAAAATAAAACACATGATAAATAAATCTACATAAAACAATAGATAACTAAGTGGGAGATGATCGAACTCCTGCCACGCTAACCCACATAAGCTTGTGGGTTACCTATAATCCAACAAACATACTAAATGAGTCAACAACTCAGTGTATAACTTACACTTATATTTAATCAGTAACATAACATATGTGATTTTGGTTTCCATTAACCACTTAACTCTCGGAATCAGATACAAAAACAGAAACAAAAAAATACCAGATACAGTTGTAGAACATTTCAAATTTAGATGCAGTTTGCTAACCCTAACCGCTACACACCATCTCCGTCCATCCCTACACACCATAGAAGGTATCAAGTACCCATCTATCTCTACACACCACATAGTGACTGTGTATCACATTTTAAAATAATTACAATCTAGCTGCCAGATCATAATGCGATAAATCACCAAAGTCAGATATATGTCTGTGGCTTAACCACCAAATTCAATAGATTATTAAATTGCCCACACTTCTTCTTAACAATCCCAACCCAATAAAGATGCAGATTTATGCGTATACAGTAGTATAAATTTAGATCATGCTTATGTTATGCTATCACACTTACATATCAGATTTCATATCAAGTGTTTACTTGAAAATACAAATTATTCAGTAATAGATTGTTAGATGACAATTATATTGTCTAATTCAGATCATATGGACCCTACGGTAGGCTTACGTTCGATTCGAACGACGATTACAGCCCTAGGGAAAAAATTAATTTTTGGCCTACACATCTGTGTGGATTCACACAGCCTGAGTGGCTGGCCCGTGTGGTCTACACGGCCTATGTGGCTCAAAATAGTGAGTTACATGGTCTAGGCACATGGCCATGTCTCTGGCCTGTGCGTCCCTATTTCCAAATTAGTGAGTTACACAGCTTGGACACACGTTAGTGTCTGTAGCCCGTGTGCCTCTAATTCCAAAACCGTGAGTTACACGACTTGGACACTCGTCCATGTCTTTGGCTCATACGTCTCTAATTCAAAACAGTATGTTAGACGGCTTGGACACACGCCCGTGTCTCTAGCCCATGTGCCTTTAATTCTAAAACAGTTAGTTACACGGCCTGAACACACGTCCGTGTCTTTAGGCTATGTGCATCTAATTCCAAAACAGTGAGTTACATGAACTACCACACGACTTGATACACGGCCATGTAGCGTCGATAACCATGTTTTTTGGTCTCTTTTGTTCGCAAGATTTCAAGTTTTTGTTACACACTTAAGACGGTTTTGACGTAGAAGCAATAGAGAAGACCCTAAAACCTAAAAACGACAACAAATCCCATCTAGAGAAATTAACTGAGTCAAAATGCTAAATTAACCAGCAATTCAAATTATGTCAAAAACTTTGACGCACAAATTCTGAAATGAAAATTATTCGCTTACCGATGAACAATAGCAACTAATCGAAACTAAAGCATTGGAGAAAGCTCCCCTTGAGATTCTCGCCTAAAATTACAAATTGAACAATTAATGGAGAAATTACCAATTGAACAATTAATGGAGAAATTAGAACAATTGGCAGTATTATTCAACCATAACGAGAGCATAAAAAATTTAGTGAAAACAGAGGAAACAACGGTAGCACTTACACAAACAATTTTTCAATTGAACAACAACAAACGTAAACTCCTCGATTATACTCATCGCAAGCCACACAGTCAAGCTATTGCTAGGATATTTAAAGTTTTTAGGATTAGGTTCTATTAGGATTTTTATTTCTCGCATAATAAAAAAGAGATGAAAATTATCAATAAAATTGAACAAATTGAAAAATAAGAAGTGTGGCAATAGATATGTACATGTCTAGGATTGGATTTACCTTGGAAAAGCTTGGTATTTAAGCAGTCAAACTTGACTAACCTCCTTTTCCTAGGGTCTTACATGGTGTACAGTATCTATTCACTTCTGTATTTTCATTCTCTCTATTGTTTTTAACAATGGGGACATTGTTCATCTTAAGTAGCGGGGACTGAAAATTGAAATTCTTTTTCAAGATACATTATTCTTATAATTATGATTAAATTATATTTTGTTTAAAAATTTGAATTTTTGTTAATTATGTTAACTTCTAGTATAAATAAAATTCTATTATCTCAATAATTGCTATGTTAGTTGAACTATGACATAATGTTACTCTTAATAAAGTTTGCAAATCATACCATAAAATTTTTTAATTCTTTAA
>CM025149.1:24151134-24161859 GCA_013467495.1 Gossypium gossypioides | reverse complement strand
GATAAGTGTATAATTTGACAAAAAAAAAAGAAAGAAGAAATTTTGGTGGTGATTGGATGGCAAGAAAATGAGAGAAAATTTAAGGGGTTTTTGACGAAAGAAAGAAGAAAGATTTAATGTATAATTTGACAAAAGAAAGAAGAAATTTTGATGGTGATTGGATAGTAAGCAAATGAGGGAAAATTTGAGGGGGTTCTATGGAAGAAAGAAAAATATGAAAGTAAAAGCATGCCCATGAAAAGAAAAATAAGAAAAAAAAAAGAAAAAAGAAAGAAAAATGCGATATAGGAGGATGCCATGTGGCAGCGTGTGATTGGCCAACACTGCCATGTCTTGAGACATATGAACTTCGAATGTAAAATGCTACAAAGGAAGCATTGTCTCAAGAAGATTTATGTTTTGTCTCAAAACACAGGTGCAAGATATTTCTGATGATCCAATTAAAATTCCTATTGGGCCTATGAGGGATAGAGTTAAAAAATTCAATGAAGCACTTGTGGGCTTGATCCAACAAGTTTAGGCCGAACATGACAAGACCAATTCTTATTTCGCCCTTGATAAAAACCCAAGTCCATGCAATGTTTTGCATGTGGAATTTTAAGGCCCAACCGTCCATTTAGTTTATTTAATTCCACAGCTTTTAAATTAGAGTTTATTTAATTTTTTTTCATGTTATTTAATTTGTGTCTTTGTTATTGCATCATTAATATATTTCTAAATGTGTCTTAAGCATGTCTTAGTTTATTGTGTCTTTAATATGTCCTGTTTATAACATTTTAATTATTGTGTTTAAGATGTCCTAATGATGTGTTTAATGTGTCTTAGGAACATTCCATGGTCAGCCACACATACATATACAAGGGTTCATGACCAACGACTATTCCTCTTCCCCAAGTTTCAATGGACGACAACACATGCTTTGCACCAAACAGATTCATGCACCAGTGACTTTTTGACTTCTCCTAAGTTCAATGTACTGCAACATTCATGCAAAACAAAATTTGATGAACATACCTGGCTCCTAGATGGACGGTTAAGACAAGGGGCATGCATTTCCTTAAAAGATTCTTCACCACTAAGGAAGATACATGTACGGTTAAAGAGGAAGAATGTGTTTTCATACATACAATGAACATTTTTAATATATCTTTGAGAGTTATCTCTTTTTCCTTTAAGAATTAAACCTGAACTTATCAAGACTTGTCTTGTGGCGTTCAAAACTTAACCGATCTCATCACTTCCATCATTTCTATTTCCGAAGTGTGGTAGTCACCATTATATTGTTAGTTCTTATTTTATATATAAATAGTGGGTCACAGTTTTCTTCAATTATCCAAACTTATCGAAATATTAATCATCTTTATAGAAATCGAGTCTCATTGTTATATAGCATAGGTTCGCTTCTAAGATTGTTTTTGAGTTCAAAAATTATATCATTTTACCATTTGTGCGTTATCTTTCTTGTGTTCCTACCCTTTATCATATTTCGAGTTTGATCCTATTTAGAAATGATCGGATAACTTAAATCGTGACTCGTAATCTTACTCGCGTACGAGGTTCACGTCATTTGGTATAAGAGCTAGAATTCTTCACAGGTATCGTTTTATTTTCTCTCTTCCGAATTTGAAAAAAATCCAAACAAAAAAAAGAAAGGAAAAGGCAAGGTGAAATTCAAAAAAAAAAAAGTTTGTGAACCCAGTAATAAAATTTTCAATTAATTAATACTTTTGAGCCCATTTTACATTTTTTGGTAAATTTTTATGATAACAAAAAAAAAATTCTTTTCCGAGCTAAAAAAATTTTCTTTTATCCATTTAGCCAAAATACCTTCTAATAATCTTTTTGAGTCATTAGAACCTATTTCAGTCAAATTAATTTCAACCTTCCTTTTTCTTCGATTGTGCCCCATCCTAACAACGCCTCCAAGATTATCGTTTTGTTAAGTTCTTTTCATACCAAGTTCTTTAAGAACTTAGGAGATTTTAGTGGTAAAAGCCAAAAATTGTATGCAAACACGAGAAGAGTGAACTTTTTTCCGAGAGTAATACGTGAGGTTTGTTTTATGAGGTACACATTTTACTGTCAAATTTGTTCTTTTGTTTATTAAATTCATGATAAAAAGGAGTATTGTTTCGAGGAAGGCACTAAACGTTTGAACCAAGAGCAAATGATTACAACGAGAGAACCTGTTTCAAACTCGTTGCCATGTAAAAGACAAGGTTTGTAGTTTGATAGATGATGGCGAGAGTTGTACTAATATTGCAAGTACAATCATGGTGGAAAATCTCTATTTGCCTACAACAAAGCACCCTCAACCATACAACTTGCAATGGTTGAACAAGAATGGTGAAGTTAAAGTCACCAAACAAGTGATGCTATCTTTCTCAATTGTTAAGTACAAAGATGAAGTACTTTGTGACGTTGTCCCGAAGTAAGCCTACCATATTCTTCTCAGGCGTCCATGGCAATTCAATCGACGAGTTCATTATGATGGCCATGCTAATTGGTACACTTCCAAGTGTCAAGATAAGATCACCTTGGCATCATTGACTCCGAATCAAATTCATGAAGACCAAGCCAAGATGATGAAACCGAGAGAAAAAAATAGTAAAGAAGAAAAAAGAATGAAAAAGAAAAATAGAATGAAAGAGAAAGTGAAACTAAAAGAGAGAAAAAAAATCAATTTTTTATGCAAAAGAAAGAGAGATTAGGAAAGTTGTGACGACCGGGCAGCCCTTACTTGTACTTTTGTATAAGGAGTTGTACTTTAAAGCTAACAAACTTGACGAAACCTTGCCTGGAATTCTAAGATGTCTTTCCTAAAAATGTTCCTAAAGGGTTGTCGCCCTTAAGGGGCATAAAACATCAAATTGATTTTGTTCCTAGATCTACTATTCCAAACCGATAAGCATACCAAATTAATCCAAAAAAGACAAAAGAATTGTAAAAAGAAAAATCCAAGAGCTCATGGAAAGGGGCTATGTTTGAGAAAGTCTTAGTCCCTGTGCGATTCCTGTCCTACTTGTGCCAAAAAAAGATGGGACATGGCATATGTGTGTGGATTGTCGAGCTATTAATAAAATCACCATTAAGTATCGACATCACAAAAATCGATTTGAAAAATGGCTACCACTAAATTTGCATGTGAGAAAGAGACGAATGGAAAACGACCTTCAAGACCAAATATGGTTTGTATGAGTGGTTAGTAATACCTTTCGGCTTAATTAATGTACCAAGCACATTCATGAGGTTAACGAATCATGTCTTACGAAATTTCCTTAGAAAATTTTGCATGGTTTATTTTGACAACATTTTAATTTATAGTCAAAGTCTTAATGAACATGTTAAACATTTGAGACCTATTTTGGAAGTTTTGCGAAAGGATAAGTTATACACTAAACTTAAGAAATGTTCTTTTTGCACTAATAAACTTGTTTTCTTAGGTTTTGTGTTGAGTTCCAAGGGCCTTGAAGTGGACAAAAGAAAAGGTAAGTGCTATCCGAGATTGACTACAAGCGACAAGTGTAACTAATGTCAAAAGCTTCCTTAGATTGGGTAGCATCTATCGAAGGTTTGTTAAAGATATTAATATTGTGGCTGCACCATTGATTGAGGTGATTAAAAAAAATGTTGGATTCCATTAGGGAGAAGAATAAGAGAAAGCATTTAATTTAATTAAAGAAAGGTTAACTAATGCTCATTTACTTGCATTACTTGACTTTTTCTAAAACTTTCAAAGTTGAGTGTGTTGCTTCAGAATTATATATCGGAGTTGCCTTGATGCAAGAAGGGCACCCTATCGACTACTTTAGTGAGAAGTTGAGTAGATTTGCTTTGAATTACCCTACATATGATAAAGAAATCTATGCGTTGATAAAAGCCCTAGAAACTTGGTAGCACTATCTTTGGCCGAAGGAGTTTGTCATCCATACAGACCACGAATCCTTGAAGTATTTGAAGGGCCGAAATAAGTTGAATAAATTGCATGCCAAGTGGGTTGAATTCCTTGAAACCTTTCCATATGTTATCAAGTATAAACAAGGTAAGGGGAATATCGTTGTTGATGCCCTATCTCGAAGGTATACTTTGCTATCAACTTTAAATTCGAAACTTCTTGGATTTGAATACATAAAGGATTTATATCCTGAAGATGTGACTCTGGTAATGTGTTTATGGCTTATGAGAGATAGGCATATGAGAAATTCTTTAAGCATGAAGGCTTCTTGATTCGCGAGAACAAGTTGTGTGTGCAAAAGGGTTCCATGCATAAATTATTAGTCACAGAAGCTCATAGAGGTGGACTCATGGGACGTTTTTGCATATTTAAGACTTTGGGAGAGTTACGAAAGCTTTTTTTTTTGCCAAACATGAAACAGGATGTTGAGCGCTTCTGTGAAAGGTGTATTGTATGTAAGAAAACTAAATCCCGAGCTAATCCGCACAGCTTGTACATCCCTTTACCCATTCCTAGTGAACCATGAACTGATATATCGATGGATTTCATTCTAGGATTACCTTGGACTAAAGAAGGAAAAGATTCAAATTTCGTGGTTGTTGACCGTTTCTAAAAAATGGCACACTTCATTCCATGTCATAAAACTGATAATGCTATGCACATATCTAAATTTTTTTTCAGGGAAGTTGTTAGATTACATGATGTTCCAAGGAGTACCGTTTCTGATCGAGACACCAAATTCTTGAGAAAATTTTGGAAGCCACTATGGGGTAAGTTGGGCATGAAATTATTGTTTTCCGCCACCTGTCATCCCCAAACGAATGGTCAAATCGAGGTAGTCAATTGAACTTTGTCTACTTTGTTGCATGCCATCGATCAAAGAAATTTAAAATATCAAAAGGAGTGTTTACCTTATGTCGAATTTGCGTACAATTGTAGCATTTATTCCTCCACTAAAATTTCACCGTTTTAGATTGTTTATGGATTTAATCCTCTAACACCTATCGATCTAATTCCATTACCTCTTAGTGAATTTGTGAATCTAGATAGAATGAGAAGAGCTGAATTCATTCGAGATCTACATAAGAAAGTTAAGGATAACATCAAGTGAAGGACAAAACAATATGTATCTCAAGCCAACAAAGGATGTAAGAGAATTGTGTTTGAACTTGGAGATTGGGTTTGGGTATATATGCGTAAGGAGCGCTTTCCAGTGCAAAGACGGTCTAAGCTACTTCCAAGAGGAGACAAACCTTTTCAACTATTGGAAAGGATTAATGATAACTCTTATAAATCGGACATTCCCAGTGAATATAACATTAGTTTCGATTTTAATGTGGCTGACTTGTCTCCTTATGATATAGGTGACGATTTGAGGACAAATCGCCTTGAAGAGGGAGGAAATGATGTGATCTCTAGAACGTTAATTGGGCAAAACAACAAGCTGCCCATTTCCACGCCATTTGAGTCATATTTTGATGAGACTCCAAGAGATAGGATGCAAGATATTTCTAATGATCCAATTAAAATTCCTATTGGGCTTATGACGCGGGCTAGAGTTAAGAAATTCAAGGAAGCACTTGTGGGCTTGATCCAGCAAGTTTGGGCCGAACATGCCAAAACCAATCCTTATTTGACCCCTGATAAAAACTCAAGCCCATGTAACGTTTTGCTTGTGGAATTTTAAGGCCCAACTGCCCATATAACACCCCTAATCCATCTCCATAACCAGATTAAGGTTATAGAGTGTTATAGTAAAAATCATAACACTTAATGACAATTAATCATTAAAATACCAAATTAAAACTCAAATATTCAAATTCAAAATTTCATTCATAGTACAATCATAATTACGGGCCTTAAACCGAGCTTACAAGGCCCTACAAATAATTTGGGAACAATTAGGGACCAATTTGAAATAAAATAGAAAGTTTTATAAAAATCTAAAAAAAATTAAAAATAGGATTCACACAGCTGTGTGGTCAGGCCGTGTGATACAGGGACATGGCCGTGTGGCCAACCGTGTAGCTTTCAAAATAATTTCACATATTCGTGTCTCAGGCTGTGTGCTAGACCGTGTTCAATTTGATGTTGGGCCACACGGTCATGTCGCAGGTCGTGCCCCAGACCGTGTTACATATTGATTTGAAACACATGATTGTGTGTAGCACACGACCGTGTGACAGCCCGTGGCCCAGGTTGTGTGCCCTATTTGTGCCTTCAAATGCAAGTTTACCAATTCATGTTTACTTGGACATCAAACAACTCATTTACTAGAAATTAAGCCTACTCAAAACAAAATCAAATCGATTGAAACATGTCAAAAAATCCAACCTAAGTGTCGAACTAATGTACCCTCATTGACACCACAATTCAATAAACAAATACATCCACAAAACGTACCACAACAAGTTACATTCAAGCTTATAAGTTCATACGTAAAAACACATACCATACTTATCATTTCTTTTTTGTCCATTCACAACCAATATAACATTTCTCAACTACTTTTAAGAGTTTATACCAACTAGCCAAAACATAGTTATATGCAAATTTCATATTAAAACCAAAAGCAACTATACAAGCAAGCTATTACCAGGTTTAAACAACTTTACACCAACCTATTATGTAACACATGAAATAAGTATTCAGCGTATATACAAAACACACTTATTACATGAAAAGTTCCACACCATATTTGGATTTTCATACCAAACCATGAACTAGCACATTATTAACTAAAGCATATATTCATCGCACAAGTATGGAACATACTACTTGTAATATGTACTTAAAGCATATACAAGATACTCCTATTGCATGCCACATATCTCAAAATTAAACGTTTTCAAAATCTACCGAAAAGAATCTAGATAGTGTGATATTCACGTTGATCTAATCGCCCTATTCTACAAAATGTTATCTACATGAAACAGGAAAATGACAAGAGTAAGCTTTAATAAGCTTAGTTAGTTCACAAGTTAAAGTGATAAAACTTACCGAATAAACAAAATAAATCATTTAATAACAATGTTAATAAACATTAGTTCTGTCAACCACAATCAATCAATGGTGAGTTATACAAATATACAAGTTGTATAATCCATTCAATCACACAAATTCAATCAATATCAAGTCACAATATACTATCGGAAACCAAGCAAACATTTATACAATTCAATAC
The DNA here is from genome assembly GCA_013467495.1 of Gossypium gossypioides. Taxonomy (NCBI): domain Eukaryota; kingdom Viridiplantae; phylum Streptophyta; class Magnoliopsida; order Malvales; family Malvaceae; genus Gossypium; species Gossypium gossypioides. Next base: position 24,154,720 of record CM025149.1, on the reverse strand, counting down.
GTAAGTCATTTAACCATTTAAAATCTACCTGATGAATGATATAACAAATATGGATATGCGATTATCCAGCGAAACACGCCAAAACGCTCCAACGAGCCAAACCAACTAAGAACTCACCTTGGCACAAAGTGCCTAGCCCTTTGGCTAACATCCCTCTAAAAATACACCTCAGCACCAAGTGCCAAGCCTGAAGGCTTTAAATTCACCCCTGGTAACACGCAAGAAACATGTAAATATAACACGATAGTCTGCAACAAATGCTGGACTCCAGTATATTCAGCGGAGAGGAATAAATTAGGAATCATCACCTCATCTCAAGTCAGATCCATACAACGCGCAATATAACCTATTGGAATGCCAATTGTATCCTATCCTATGTTCATCTGAGTTTGATATACAAAACTGCATAATATCTTACAATTCAATAACTTTTCTCACCTTGAATCATTTTTATGATTATTTCATTAAATATATATAATTATTCACAAATCATAATTCACAAGTCAATAAAATATTGCAAATTATACTAAATTAAACCGTATGAACTTACCAAGGCTAAACAACAAAGATGACAATATTAAGGGCTAATCAGCAATTTTCTCTTTTCTGCAATTATCTATCGGTTCTTGATATATAAAGTAATTTATTTCAATTTATTAGCCACAATTTCATATAATATTCAATTTTGTAAAAAAAACCCTTCCCATTTATGATTTTTCATAATTGCCCTAAACTTTTACACTTTATTCAATTTAGTCCTTAATATTAAAACGAGTCTCTTTTCACAATTAATTCATAAAACTGATTTTTACCAAACCTTTAACCATATAAAAACAACCCTTAAATTCTAAAAATTTTCAATAAAACCCTTTCAAAATTCACATGCTTTTAATTAAATCCTTTAACTTAAAAACTCTACAAATTACTTTGCAAACTAACTCAAATCACCACCAAAGCTCAAACCCAAGCATGCACATTAAGAAAAATAAAAGAACATCAATGGAAAATTTTATAAACTTTAATAGTATTTCAAAATAGTCCTTAGACTAGATAGATCAAGTTACAACGATCTCAAAAACATAAAATTTACGAGAAACCGACAAAAATAACACTTACATGCATGGATATATACTTGGTAGAAACTCAAACTTCTTTAATGGAGTTCTTCCTTCTATTTTTGGTGAAGAAAAGAAAAGAAAAGAAAGATGATACTTACCCACTTTTACTTTTGTTTTATTATTAATCATAACATTTTAATTGAATTATAACATATATTTACTACTTTAACTTAACGAAAGCCGGCCACTAATATATCTATGACTAAATTGCCATATAAAACCCTTATATCTTGACTTATACTCAATTAATCTAATTAACCTTTTAGCAAATGATTTTTGTAAGTTTTACGATTTAGTCTTTTTTTTTCTTTAATTAGTTATCAAATCACTAAAATTTTCGGATTAAGCTTCAATATACCTATATAGTAACTCTGTAAATATTTAATAAAAATATTTACAAACTCGGTTTGCAAAAATGAGGTCCCGATACCTCATTTTTAAAAACCACTTGACGTTAACTAATCATTCAATTAGTAAAAATTATCATATCAAAATTCTATATAATATCATATTTGACTCGTAAATATTAAACAGTAATATTTACGGACTCACTCGTTGAGTTTGTAGTCTCGAACCACAATTTCTGAGACCACTAAAAAACGGGCTGTTACAGTCGATTTAGTTTATTTAATTCCATAGCTTTTAAATTAGATTTTATTTAATTTTTTTCATGTTATTTAATTTGTTTCTTTGTTATTATATCATTAATATAGTTCTAAATGTGTCTTAAACATGTCTTAGTTTATTGTGTCTTTAATCTGTCATGTTTATTACATTTTAATTATTGTGTTTAAGATGTCCTAATGATGTGTTTAATGTGTCTTAGGTACATTCCGTGGTCAGCCATACATACATATACAAGGGTTCATGCACCAATGACTATTCCTCTTCTCCAAGGTTTAATGGACGACAACATATGCTTTGCACCAAATAGATTCATGCACTAATGACTTTTCGACTTCTGCTAAGTTCAATGAACCGTAGCATTCATGCACAACCAAATTTGATGAACATACCTAGCACCTGGATGGATTGTTAAGACAAGTGGCATGTATGTCCTTAAAAGACTCTTTACCACTAAAGAACATACATGTATGGTTAAGGAGGAAGAATGTGTTTTCATACATACAATGAACCTTTTTAATATATCTTCGAGAGTTTTCTCTTTATTTTTTAAGAACTAAACCCGAACTTATCAAGACCTGTCTTGTGGCGTCCAAAACTTAAACGATCTTATCATTTTATCCTTTTTTATTTTCGAAGTGTGGCGATCACATTTATATTTTTGGTTCCTATTTCATATATAAATAGTGGGTCGCAATTTTCTTCAATTATCCAAACTTATTGAAACGTTAATCATCTTTATAGAAATTGAGTCTCGTTGTTATATAGCGTAGGTTCGTTTCTAATATTGCTTTTGAGTTCAAAAATTATTTCCTTTTACCATTTTGTTCGTTATCTTTCTTTTATTCCTATCCTTTATCATATTTCGAGTTTGATCCTATTTAGAAACGATCAAGAAACTTAAATCGTGACTCGTAATCTTAACCACGTACGAGGTTCATGTCACATGTCTCGAAACATAACTTTTGTTTGTCTCAAGAAAACATAACATCAAAGCTAATGATTGCTTTAGAGGAGCCATGTCTCGAGACAATTGAGTGTTTATCTTAAAACATGCTTGTTGTGTCTTGAGACAACATGCCCCAACGATCATATTTTGTTCTTTTATCTCAAGATAAAGGGTCTATGTCTCAAGACATATACATGTAGGGTTGCATTTAGTGCGTGAAATAAATGCTCTCAGTGGCTAGAAACTCTCTCTAATGACTCCAAATGTCTATAAATCAATGAGAGGATATAAATATGATTCAAGAACACTTATATGAAGATAAGAAACAAGTTTACAAATATCAAGAGCTAAAATGCAATCAATTCTCATTATTATTCTTATATTCACTTGTACACACTTGTAGGTTTAGTTGTGATTCATTCTTTCAAGTGTTGTCTTGTATTATGAAAGTGGTTACTTATTGTATATCTACCTTCTAGAGGTGATAATCCATTCTCAATTTTATTTCTCATTGAAAAGATGGGGATAGTAAATATTAAATATTGTCCTTGAAAGGTGAAATTAGTGAAATGGGAAATCCTTAGTTGTGATAAGCTAAGGTAGTGGAGGTATGCAATTGAGGCCGAATCACTATAAATTCTTACGTCTCTTTTTATTGTCATCTTTGATTTAATTTTTTAAAACACCAATTCATCCCCCTCTTGATGTATATTGATCTTAACAATTATGTAATTTATAGCACACAAATATTAAATCTATACTAATATATAATATTGTAATGTAAATATTCTTTTAGTTGAAACCAGGGTATCCACTGCTGGTAGTAGTGACTAATCCCTTCGCCACGAGTTCTATCCAAAGAGCTAAACAGCTGAGCATGAAATGTGCTTCATTC
>CM025149.1:24123441-24134490 GCA_013467495.1 Gossypium gossypioides | reverse complement strand
CAATTTCACTCGAAGAAATTTTGCAATAGTTTGGTCCGAGATAGCGAACTAGCATAATCTTGGATTTTTTTAAAAAAATTCATGCAAATACTTGAAATCATGTTTTTTGTCATTGAATTTGTCCCACCATTTTATTCTAAAATTTCGAACTAATAATGGGGTTCTCATGTATTAGTCCTGTTCATAGGTATAAATCCAAGATACAATCTAAGAAATACACAATTTTGAAAATAAATGGATGTATTATATGTGTTTTTGGTCTGGTTCTGGCTATATTTATTTTAAAAAAAATGGGTCATAAAATTTGGATTTTTTCTAGTAGGATATCAAAAGAAGATGGTCCATACCAGTTCCACCATTTTTGAAATCAATTTGAGATTTGTATTGGGTGTCATACTAGAAACATATGAGACAGTCTAAATATATGAGCCAAGAGTGTCTTGTATGTTAGTTGTTGATAAGGAAGGCATTGTACCAGGTTGTTTGATTGTCTTGGTGTGTAAAATATGGGTGATGGTTTGTTTTGGTTGGGAATTCTTTTGGAGAGTTTGGGTTTTCACCCTAATATCTTGGTCTGAGAATTTTAATTATTTGGGTTGTTAAATGGGTAATAAAGTTAGTGTCTTTTGAATATGTGTAATGTTTGAACAATATTGATCCAGTTTGAACCAATATGTTTTCATAATGTTTTTGGGTTTTTTGTGAGCCTGATGGCTTAAAATGACATGCTTTAAAAAGTTTTTTGATAACTATATGTAGAGGTTTTTAGAAAATTCTTCCTTCGTAATGAATTTCTTTTCAAAACATTTATTTGTAAAATATTGTGAGGGTTTTGGTGTAGCAGTATGTAAAGATTCTACTTTTGGAAAAACGTCTTGAAGAGATTTTTAGAAAAAATATTTTTGAGAGATTTCGATTTATGTAAAACAATCTCTCTATTTTTTGAAATCTTGGCTGCTTCAGCAGTAATTTTTTGAGATGAATTTTCTCTTTGGATTGGGCTATGATTAATGCCACTTCTGGGGATTGAAAGAGAGAGAGAGACTCAATACATTTTTGATTTGGGAAATGATTTCATTTGGGTTGTGTACATCCTAAAGGGATGCATCATTTAAGGTTTTTGATGAGGATGATCCCTCATTTTTTTTCTTGCAAGCAAATTTCATACCATGATTTGATGGGTTTTGAGGATTTTTTTAGGAGGATTCTCTTAATTTTCATTTCCGTTTGTCTCTGAGTTTTGGGGAAATTTTTGAAGGAATTTTCTGGTGAGAAAATCAAACAAAGAGTTAGTCTTTTTTTTCTTTTGATATATTCAATTTCAAAATAAAATATACTTAAAATTGCTTGTCATCTGGCAAAAATATATTTTGAAGCAATATTTTGAACATCTTTTTGTAAAACTTCTTTTGCAGATTTGCTATCAATTTGTAAAAGAATTTTTTTACTTAATAAATCACTTTGAAATTTTGTAATACACAGAACAATTGACAATTCTTTTGATCATACTATAATTTTGCTAAGTTGGATTCTAGTGTCTAGATGTAAACTATACTATTTATTCTTTTCCTCCTTTGATCTATTTCAAGATCCCTCCATATCCCATCTTAGAAACATCTATTTCTACTATTTTCAGGGCGGCTAGATCAGCTAAATGTAAACAAAGAAGTTTGGTGATTTGCTTTTTGATTTGGATAACTATATTGGTGTGAACTTTTGTCCAAGGTTGTGGATTCTTTTTGAGCCTTTCAGACAAGGGTTTACTTAATTTCCTAAGACTGGGATAAAATTCTGACATAGTTTAGGCTACCTATGAACCTTTGTAGCTAGTCTTTATCCAAGATTTGATTTGGGTATTCATTGAAAAATTCTATAGATATTTCTATTGGAGTAATGGTCCCTTGGGCAACATAATGACCTAAAAACCTTACTCTGGTTTGAAATAAGCTAATCTTGAATTTAGATACTACTAAACTATTTTTTTTATAACTTTGATACTATTAAACCTTACTATATTTTGGTAATACAAAACAGTAAATACCGTTTTGTATCTTTCTTTTTCTTTTATTTGAATTTTCCAAAATATTGAATTCATGTCAGATTTTGAAAACAATATTGGCATTGCAAAATTTTTGAAATAAATCCTTTTTATTTTAGATTGGATATCTAATCCATTTTAGATCTTTATTGAGAGGTTTGTAATTGATAACTAATCTTGGCTTTCCTCTTTTGAGTTCTACAATTTTTATCACATAAACTGCTGAGCAACTCCAAGGAAAGCTCTTTTTTATTAATTTTTTATTGAGGAGATCTTATATTTCTTTTCTACAAAATTCTTCAATTTCTTTGTTCATCTGTATTGGCCTTACTTTTGTAGGAATTTGTCTTTCATCAAAATCATTTGTATTCCAAAAGGCATCAGGGATGGTAGAACATATGGTTGATTATATTTCTTCTTTAATTTGATTTATTCTTTTTTGGACTTCTCCTTTTGTTAATTGTTCAGTTAATTTTTTAAAACATGTTTCTTCTTTTAGAAAAAAAAATTTGGTTTTGTTTATTATTAATCAAATTGTTAATTTGCCCATTCTGAGTGGACAAAGATTTTAACATGTTGAGATTTCTTATTTTGGGTTTTTCCACAAAAGGAATTCTACCTTAATATTTAAAACTTTGGTAGAGATTAAATGATTTGTTACCTTATAAAGTTTGAGTAAGAATATTAATAAGGTTCCTAATATTACATCTTGGGTAATATCTTTTACTATTAAAAAACATGTTTGATATTTGACACTTTTATTACAAATTTCAGCATTAGAAATTTTGTAAGTAATTTTGAGTTTTTTTTTTCCCATTTGCAACTTTAAGAGGTTATGATGTTTTGTCATAGTATTTTTTTTGGAATTATCTTTTCTATAATACACTTTTGATATGCTCTTGTGTTGAAAAGGGCTATTGTTTCTAATTGAAATACGTTGTTTATAATAAGATTTATTTTTATCAAATATCTTTGGATAGATGCTTTGTAACATCTTGCCCGGCAGAATCTTAGGATCCGAATACTGTTCGAAAGAATAAGACAGACAGAATAAGTTTAGAGGTGCATAGAGCCAAAAGTTAGTTTAAAAGATAAGTACTATGCGAGTGCGCCTATGACACCTTGATGTTGGTAGACACTGGGTTAGCACATGGTAATTAAGAATTAAGGAAGGATTCGCCCTAGGAGCCTAGGACTGGCATGGACAGTATGGGTGGAATTTGTTATAAGAAATAAGGAAATAAACCGTGTAAGTGTAAGTGTAAGTCAGCAATGAGTGAAGTTTGTAACAATAGCTTGAGCCAGCAAGGAAACAATGGTTAGAGCTTAATTGAAAATGAACTAAAATGGTTAGGAACCAATGGAAAGTATTTGATTAATAATCTTGGACTTGGTAAGATTTGAATAAGACCAACGAATGATTGATGTGACGTTTATCTGGTCCCTATAAAGGCATAGGCCTGGTCAAAGATTTTGAGATCTCTCATCAAGGGAGTAAGATAAAGGAAGATAGAAAGACTTCCCTTAAACGTAGGATAAGGCCAGACGACGGGTGAGGTCTGTACTATTTTAAGTAAGTAAAACATTGAACGCCCACTAAGACACTTGGCGTGGACATAGACACGTAAGTCCCTACGATGCGAGATATCCTTTGGGGAGGTATTTAAAGGAGACGACAGCAATGAGGCGTGATGTACCAAAGCATTAGTAATACACCACCGATAACGCTATGATAAAGTGACTAAGGACCACGGCTAAGTGGAGACTCAAGGCTAAGCCATGAATGTGTTTACACACAAACGCGACCTTACAGCAGTCGTGCATCTAGCTGATGTTCACATGGATTAGTACATGTGCCAAACATTCATTAGAACAAAAACAAATATCTGATAACCGGGTAAGTAGAGGACACGATTTATTACTTCCTTAAGAACTATTCTCTGCCTATAAAAGGGTGAGCTGAAGGGAAAAATCCTCTCATCCTTTAGGAAGAGCTTGGAATGGGAGGATCAACCCTGAGATGCCCCTTGAGAGGTAAGTCTTTCAGCCTTGCATGCTAAATTACCGGAAAACAGTTTTGTTTAGCTCGGTAGAGCAAGCTTAGTAAAGATTTGCTACATGATTTGGTGCTCAAAGAGCAAGGAGAAATGAGTTAGATAAGTATGTCTTGATGTGTTTTCTGTGGTTTAACATTTAGGGGCTGATGATCTACTCAAAGCAAGCCCAAATCTAACGCATGAAGCTGCTAATGACGAGCAATAAGTGTGGCTCTGTGAGACCCTGTAAGGCTCTGTGAATATTATGTGGTGTAGATCTCTAGCAAATGGTAAGATAAAGTGAGAAATTTGTGTTTACCTTGTAAGGGTTCGGTAAGTAACCCTATAAACTCGTTGAGTATTCTGACTGTTGATGCATGCATGTGTTTATGCGTGATTCTCTATGTTGTATGGTCATTCTTATGATGAATATGTGAACTATGTGTGACATGATGATTCTGTGGAAATATGTATCTAATATGTTGCATGTGTGGCTTGAAACCAATATGATAATACGCCTGAGTTGTGAAAGAAAGCATGAGATGAATGATATGCTTCTGTTCTATTAAGATATACGTGCTTGATGAATATGTGCCTGGCGAGCTTGAATATGTCACTCGTGTAACCCTTTTGTTTAAGTAAATTCTGTTCTATTAAGATATACGTGCTTGATGAATATGTGCCTGGCGAGCTTGAATATGTCACTCGTGTAACCCTTTTGTTTAAGTAAATGCATGTGGCTATGTGTCTATCACGAGTCTCTGCATTAAGAGCAATGCATGATTAATAGAAGTGTGTCACATGAATAAAAGAGTAAACGCACCTGCATGTTAAAGCCTGTGTAAAGAGTCAATCATGCATATGTCTGCATATCGAGTCTACTTAAATTGTGGGTCTGTTGAGACAATAAACATGAATTTAGATATGTGAATGACCATGGCCATGGCAACTGAAGACCATATCGTGTAAGACCTAATCTAGGACAATGACATCATATGGGGTATATGAAGTCCAAATAGTGTAAAGCCTAGCCGTATTGCTATGGCATCACATGGAAAATAAAGACCATGTTTGATTATGTCAGGTGGATATCTATAATGGATGGTTAGGTGAGTACCAGTCGATGAGGGGAAAACCTCATGATGATGAGTGTAGGCAGATCCCTATCATCAAAAACACTAAGTTACATGTTCTATGGAAGCCTTTGTGGTTGTTCTGATATATGTGAGCCTCTGTGACTATTTTCTATAAGCCCTCGTGGTGGGTACTTGGTAAGTGTGATCCCTTATTGGCGGGAACTTGCTATGTGTGAGCCCTTGTGGCAGAAACTTGTTACATATGAGCCTTTGTGGCTGCTTTGGTATATGTGAGCCTTTGTGGCGGAACATATTGTATGTGGAACCTTACTGCTGTTTCTGTTATATGTGCTCCTTTTTGGATATAACTGTTTGAATACAAGTGGATGCCTTAGTGGTTATCTGATGATGTATGGACGCCATTGTGGCTATCTATTAACAAAGTGTGTGTCTGCAACTTCCAAAGAAAAGGGAAGATATCTGAAGTGAAGTGTATGCCATAGTGGCATAGTTCATGAAATGATTTGGAGACAAAGAATACAAAGGCAATGCCAAAGTGGTGGACTTTGAAGGAAGAGTGAGCAGTTAGAATGAACCTATAAGTGAGTTGAATGATGCCAACCGAGGTAAGATAATCACTAAATATGAAAGAGTATTAGGTAAGAAGAACGTAATACTTATGTTGTGTCGAACTGATGAGTATCTATTTGATTCCATGAAATATGTTGTGACGTCTTAGATTTGATATGTATGGATGAATGTTGTGATGTTGTATGTTTGTTATGTATATATATACTGTTAAATGTATGTATGATAACACCTCACTAAGTTCTTGTGAACTTATTACGGATGCCTCTGATTGTAGGATCCGTTAGAACGAAGGAAGCTGAGAGACAATGCAAAGGCTATGCCATGGGAGCGGTGGTATATGCTGATATGCATATAGAAAAGATTAAAAAAAATATTATGGTTGAAGTGTAGCCTTTGCCAAAGGAAAGGCTGAGAGGGCCACATGATTGTTGTTAGCCAAAATATATAAGTATGAGATAAGCCTTAGGGCGAAGTCAAGTTTGCACATAGTGTAACACTTTGATATAAATAAGTTGAGAACGATAGTTTTAGTATTTATGTTGTAAAGACAACATTACACTGTACAAGTAGTTGAATAACAATAACAAAACGAGGTACTTCAACTAAAAAAAACTTTGAAATTTTATTAAGTTATTACATAGACGAGTAGGAAAGTCTAGAGCCCATTCGGGTTAGGACGTAACACCCTTCGCTCGGATTCAGTGGCTTGGGTTGGGTGGAGGGCTTTACATGCTTTAGTAAGAAGCATATGTAATCTTGTGTATTATCTTCTGGCTTAGGTTTAGTTTCTGAAGAACTATCTTCTAGGATTTCATGTTTTAGATTTTGCATTTGTTTCTTAATCTCTTGTTGTTCAGTTTTAAGTTGGGAAAGCTCTAACTTGAGTTGTTTTATTTCCAATTGTTATTCAGAATTTGTGATTTATCTAGATTTTATTTTTTCATATTTATTAAATATTCTCTCTTGTATATTATACATTTGTAATTGGTTAGGAATAATCTGTTTCTTTTTTTGGATTTGTCTTTTAACTAGGATTTTAAATTTAAAAGATATTTTCTTAAGTTTTGGGTCTTGGATTTTATCAATAATTTTAATCATTAATTCTTTGTCTTTGATTAACATATTTATTGAAAGTTTATTTTTATCAAATGATTGAAATGTTCCATGTAATTTGTCTACTGTAATCCATCTAATTTGGAAGATGTATCATTTTCATAGGTAGTTCATTAATATGTTATTCTATTTCTTCATCTAGATTTAAATTATTAATCTCTCTCTTGATCTTATGGTATTTATGGTATTTTGAGATATGTTTTGGTTTTCCACATCTATAACATTTATTGTTTTATACAATTTGTTTTTTTTCTATCTCCTATATTTTGGTTTTCTGTAATATTATGAGATGTACTTTTTTTTCTATGTTTACGAGGTAAAATGACTTACTTCTATTGTCAAATTGGTGGCAAAATGATCCTAATACATTTTTACATTGATATCTTTCTTTTTTAAGTTATTTTTGTAATTTTAAATCTTAACATATTTTTAATCCTTGTTTTTGGGTGAAACTGACTGATTCACCATAAGAAAGTTTTTTATAAGAAATAATGCATTTGTAATTAACCCTAATTTGATTTCTAACTTTTTCTACTAATAAAGTAGGAAGGAAATTTTCTTTCCTAAATAGTTGTCAGTTATCAGGTCTTTGCATGACTTTGATCATGAAGACATTTTTATACCGTTTAAAATATGTTTTTTTTTTGCATTTTAGATTTGATAATAATTTTGAATTTCTATTTTTAAAATGAGAAGGATCTCTTATGAAATGTTTTAAGATTGAAAAATTAAAATTGCAACTGCATCTTGGATTTCTCTTCCCTATTCATCTAAAATAATTTTCCTTTGATCATTCTTTTTTACTACTTTTAGAATATTTTTTGTTTGGTTTTACTAAGTGCATGGTCTCATCATCCTTTTATTTTGGCTAGCAAATCTTGCAACTAAAAGATTGACTTTAGCATGATCACCAATCAGCCCATTTTTGTTTTTAGTTTTAAAAACATTTGAAATTGTTGCCATTTGTTGTAATAAATTTAAAATATTATATTAAGACATTTTGTCTATATTCCATTCGTAAATAGAGTTTGTACACCAAGCTTTGGGCTGGTTATAGATTTGGCAGGTAAACTGAAAGTAACCTGAGTGGCATAGTGCTGTCCACCCAATTATTGTTCTGGCATATAGATCGAGTGCATAGTAGGTATCGGATTATTAAGCGAGGTTTTGTAAGAGTGTTGGGGATTATTGCCAAAGGTATTGTACGCTCAATTTATTGAGTTGTGCTAGTTACATTCTAATGAGGTAGTTAGAAAGAAACAAAAGGGCGAACCAAGGATATAAAAATATTGGATTTATATTTATAGTGGTAAACCATTTGTAGAGGTAACTTTTAAGGTGTGTGACATGTGGTAGATTCCAATAAGAGCTTGGGTCCTATATATATAGATATTTAGGTTTAAAAGGAGAGAGTTTTCTTTTTCCTTCTTTAAGAATTATTTCTGTCTAGATCTAAAGGAACCCAAAGTATTCCTTCTCTCTCTTGAGCTAAAGTTGTAGATTTGGATCTTTACCTGCTTGGGGATTTTCGGTGTTAAAAATGATGGAAAAAGGGGTATATAAATAGATTTTGATGAGTTTTCTTATTTTATAATAGTAGTTGCTACTGATTACACGATAGAAGTCTGGATATGAAGTTTTGAACTATTGTGGGTGAGAATTAAGTGAGTCTTTATGCTGACTCTTGTTTATATGATGATAGTACTTGTAGATCTGTAAGAGAGTGGTTGAAAGATAATGTCGTGATCTAAGATGTTACAATATGATGTGTGTGAGCCATGTGTGATTATTGAAGTATCTTTATTACCGTGCTTATGTTTGTTGGGAATGGTATGCATACTTGGTAGAGATCTGTTGAGTTCAAGTAGGTCAATACGAAGTATAGATGCATCTAGACGTCTGGATTATGCACATGCATATTAGTTTTCTACTATTTGATATATCCTGATGAGAGTGGGTCTGAGCATGATGAGTCCGTGTCTGTCTTTGCGGAGTCGTCTAAAAGTGTCCGTTGGGACTTTAAACACGATTACGAAAGGAAAAAGTCCAAGGAATCATATCGTGTAATACCATAACTAGGCTATGGCATCATATGGAAAGAACTAAAGGAAGGTGATTAACCAAAGGGACCTCTACGTGACTTAGGACGTTGAGGGGCAAACCTCATGAAATGTGAGCCTAGGTGAATCCCTATCGTGAACACGCCAGAAAAAGAAAGTCTTTGTGGCGATATATAAAAAGGAAACCTTTGTGGCTATCTATGAAAGGAAGCCTTTGTGGCGATCTATGAAAGGAATGCCTTTGTGTTGCATTTTAAAGAATGACCTTTATGCCAACCATTTGAAGGAAATGCCTCTGTTGCAGACCTTGAGAGAAAGAAATGATAATCACAGTGAACTCTAAAGGAACGATAGTTGTAATGAAGTTAGATGGAAAATACCCTGTGATGTATCATGTTACACCTTCGATGAGATATTATAATGAGCTTCCCTTGTGGCGAGCTTCGTATGAAATGTTATGACGTATCCTGCATGGTTTTAAAAAAAGAATTGAGAAACTGGAATGTACCAGAGCATGTGGCGAATTCAAAGTATGGGTAAAGGCTACGTCTGATCATTTGATGAAGGGTATCTATCAACGAACAGTAAGAAAAAAAGGGTAGTCGAAGAAAGATAAGATAAGGAAAACAAATTCAAACATTATTTTTTGAAGAATAATGAGTAAGGGAGTCATGATTAAGATGAGTATGAAAGGAAGAAGTTCTGAAAGGATGAAGTCACTAATGAAGCAATGTTAATGGGAAATTGACTAAGATATGGTAGATAAAAGGAAGAATTATGCTTCGTTACTGGTAAACTGTTCCTGGTGACAAACAGTTGAAGATTTAAGAAAATAAGCTGATGGTGATGGGCTATCCGCCCGTTTATGGAAATCAATGACCAATGTATAAATGATTATTTCTCACTAAGTTCTCATGAACTTACATGAATTGTGTTTTCTGTTTCAGGTTGAATGTGAGGCTATGCCTTAGGGAAACAATGCCAGGGCTACGCCCAATGAGCGACTTATCGAATTATTATGCATACAGAGTAAGCTTTGATGGTGTGATCGAGTCTGTTTCGCACATAGAAATCCTTGAATTATGATAACCACGCTAGACCAGAACATCATTTCAGTAATATTTGTAATTGAATTCCCTATGTATTATAGCTGAAATTCTTCAATGTTTCTAATTATGTATTGTATTATGAAGTCTTGTAAGTAAGTATTTCAAATTATTTGTAATTTTTGTAAATAGAGTTAAGTTTCATCTGTATTAGAGGTGGTAACACCCAAGATCTAGATTTGGTTCATTGGATTGGGTTTGGGGTATTACAGTGTTAACATTGTATTTATTTTGGAAAGTAGATTTTTCTTCTATATTAAGATTAAGTGCAATGATTTTTGGGTAATGTAATCTTTTTGGTTCTTTTCAAGTCATTTTGTTAATTTGTTATTCATCTAACTGGTCAGAGTCAGAATGGGAAGATTGATGTAATGTGTTAACTGAGTGTTGAGCTTGCATTGGGGTATCTTGGGCTACTTATTCAGACTTACAACCTTCCAAATCATCAAAACTTTTTTATTTCTTTTAAGAAATGATTTTGGAGTTTTTGGAAAGACTTTAGTATTTCATATGATGTAAATATTGGTTCTTTAAAACATTTTTCAAAAATTTCTTTTATCGATTCTTTCCTAATTGGTTGGCTTTCTACCAAATTTTCAATATAATCTAATTGTTTTCCTATCGTATAAATACTAAGATTTGTATAGTTATTTTGTTCTAATAACATTTTAATATTTTTTGATGAGATTTGTTCTCTTACATGATGAGCTCTCTTTCTTAAAGGGCTTGATTTTATTCCACTATTTTTGTGAAGATATTGAACCTCCGTTAAAGGGGATGTTAGAAAGTATCCGGTTTGAAAATGGTTTTCTTGCACAGTGGAAAATAAAATTTTGAAAACGCATTTGATTTGTTATATTTATAGCATAAAACTCTATACCAAAATCGTACCTGTGATTTTGGATAGACGGATCCATATCGTCCCCAGCTTTCAATCAAATGATGATCTCCACTATTCTTGTTCCACAAATTGCCTCGAGTGAGGGCTCGATCAAATCAAATCAAACACATAAACTAGAAATAATTTTC
>CM025149.1:24095111-24107728 GCA_013467495.1 Gossypium gossypioides | reverse complement strand
CTAAATTAATAAATTACTTAATTTATTCAGACATTAAAATAAATGAGCTAAAATAAACTTAAGCCAAGCTTAAATGAGCTAAAGTAAGCTAAATTGAGCTCAAACGAGCTAAATTAAGCTCATGTAAGCTAAACCGAGCTGGGAAAAACTAAGATTGAGCTTGTTGAGCTGAGATTGAGCTTCATCTTACACTTGAGGCCCTCGTGTTTAGGCCAATCTCGATGGCAACGAGTGGTGCCACAATATGATGTGATTGGGATCACATCAGTTGGAACACGTCATGAATGCGATCCAACTCAAGAGGAAATTGCCACTGGACCAACCCTCTTAAGCACCCGATAAGGTCCAATAAATCTAGGGCTCAACTTGCCCTTTCGATCGAATCTCAAAACTTTCTTCCATAGAGAAACCTTAAGAAAAACACAATCTCCTACACTGAACTCAATGTCCTTGCGCTTTAAATCAACGTACGACTTATGTCTATCTGAAACCACCTTTAATTTGTCCCAAATTAACAAAATTTTATCCTCAACCTCCGAAACTAATTCTAGACTCAATAACTTTTTCTCGTCCAACTTAGTCAAACATAAAGGCGAGAGCCTCATATGGTGTCATTTGGATACTAGTGTAATATTCCATTTTTTAGTGGTTTCAAGACCACAGTTCCGATATGAGAGGTCATGTTTATTTTTTAATTAATGTTTATAGAGTTATATTAGGGTCGTATTAAAATATGGTTAAGAAATTTTAAGATATTTTAATGTTTGGATAGTTAATTAAGTAAAAGGACTAATTAGTAAACGTTGTGAAAGTTAGTTGCTATTAGTGAATTGGGTTTAATAACTTTAGAAATTTAATTTGATGGACTTAAATGGTAATTAGACCATCACTATCCATGATGGACGATAATAGGTTTAAGTTTGGCTTAATTGAATGATATATTAAAGGGTAAAATTATAATTTAAAAATTACAACTATAATTAATAAAACAAAAAGATGTCATCATCTTCCAAGGATCTTAGTACTGAAAATTGTAGGGAAGAACACCATTTTTGGGTGCTTGAGGTTCAGCCAAACAATTTGGTGCATGCATGGTATGAACTTTTAGCTTATTTCTTGTAATTTTTTATTTTTTGAGATCGTTGCAACTAGATCCTGTAAACCCGAACCTTCATTTTTAAAACTGCTATAGATTTTGAAATGTACCATTGATGAATTTTTGATGTTCATGATGTTAAATAATATATTTGAGTTATTAGTTGTTGACTATGAATTTGTTTATGAATTTGTTAGTTTTATGTTAAAGAGTAATTTGATAAAATATTAAAATGGACATGGTATTCTTGTGAATTTTGAATAGTTCTGTATTGTATTAATATGGAAATGAATTCAAAAATCTTAGGGTATTTGGAAATTTTGATAGTTTTGGAATTTTGGATATAGGGACTAAGTTGTGAGAAATGTAAAATTTTAGAAAAAAATGTGTAATTAATGGAAAGTTAAAGGTCATGCGCAGTAAATTGAGTATGAATTTTATATGAAATTAATATATGATATTTAATTACTATTTTAGATCAAGATTTGAATAAAAGAGACAATAACCGAGGGAAAGGAAAAATTGTGAAGTAGTCCTTGCATTTTAATTGGAAGTAAATAGTAGGTAAGTTCATAGTTATTTGCTATTTAATGTGTTTCACTCGTAATTTATATGGTTATTATCTTGTTAGTTGATCTCTTTGTATGTGCATGTGAACATAATTTAGTTAATTATATAATCATTAGAAATGCAAGTATCACATATATATATATGAAATTGAGAAGTAGTTATTAGTAGTATTTCTTGGATTTGAAATGAATTGTATGAGACTGTAATGAGTTCTATTATGTATACGGAAATGTTGAAGTGCCTTCATTGCACCTCGGTGCCCCTGTAAACACTTCAGTGTCCCTGATTGCACATGTGTGCCTTTGAATGCACTCTGGTGCCTCTGACTGCACTCTGATACCCTTGATTGCACACTCATGCTTCTGATTGCACTTTGGTGCCCCTTTTTTTATAATGCCCCTAAAAATGAGCGAGGTTCAATCATGTGAACCGAGTAATGATTAAATTGATTAAATGATATGAAGAATTACATGGAATTGGCATATTCTAATTATGATGAATTCTTGAAAACTTATAGACAAAGCAATTAAGAATTTTAGTTATCATGTTATAATTTTTAAGCGATTCCTTTACTTAAAGCAAGTCAAGTAGAAATTACACTATGATATTACTAAGCTATTTAAGTTTAATGATTTTTCTCTTGTTATTTTGTAGTTAATGATTGCGGACGGCTTGAAGGATCGACATCAAAGCTCACTCTATCCATTTACATTTGGTAGCTTTTATATCTCGTTTTGGGTTATGGCATGTAAATAGGTTTTGTTGTAAGAAGATTAATATTAGAAGTTTTGGAAGATATGAAAAGTTATTTAGTACTTGTGAATGTGTTATGTAATGTTGAATGATAAACTTTAATAGTATGTTTAGAAGATAATAGTGTGGTTGGTTATAAAAGTTGAATTGAGGTGTGTTAATGGATAAAGATTTGGTGTAATGTTTGAATGTTTGGTTATACTTGAGGTACCTATGAATGGTACATTGGTAAGAAGTTTAAGTTATTAATTTTGATATGTTTTAAGTGTATGTTTTGATTGTTTTGGTCATGGGATGGTTTGTGTTTTAGGTGTACCTTATTGGGCAAGTTTTGGCTTGATTTTAGCTTGTTTAAGGGGTAAATTTGAAAGCACATGACCTAGGACACGAGCCATCACATAGCTGTGTGCCATGCATGGTCACCCACGCATGGTCACCCCACATGGTCGTACATGCTCTGTTAGTTTTAGTGCAGGTTTCACACAGTCTGAGACACAGCCATGTGTCTCAAGTCAATGAGTTACACGGTCTACGACACGGGTTGGAACACAGCCGTGTGTCTTTACTTCGAATGCTCACATGGTCTAAGCTGTGTCACACGGCCTGGTCACACAGCCATGTGATCCATATTTTCTAAATTTTCAAGTTTTTCCTAAACTTTATGTTTTGATTCATTTTGATCCCTGATTACTTTCAAACTAATTTTAGGGCCCTGTAAACTCGAATTAAGGTCCATGTAAATATTTATGATATGATTTTCTATATGCTTATAAATTAGTTGAATGTTTGTTCTAAATTAAGATAAATTATTATGTTTGGTTCTGTAACACTCCAATCCTTAATTCGGCAACGGAGACGGGATACGGGTGTTACAACTAGACTAAAAGCTATTATTATAGGCGAACTCTGCCATTGATAGATTCTCCTCCCAACTACCCCGAAAATCTATCACACAACTCCTCAGTATATCCTCTAAAATTTGAATTACCCTCTCTGATTGACTGTTAGTCTACAGATGAAAAGTTGTATTGAAGTCTAACCGTGTACCCAAAGCCTCGTACAATTTCTTCCGAAACTGGGACGCAAAGCGAGGATCTTAATCCAAAATAATTGGCACTGACATTCCATGCAATCTCACCAATTAGAAATATAAAGCTTAGCTAGCTTCTGAAGAGAATAATCAATACAAACCAGAATAAAATGGACAGTCTTAGTCAATTTATCCACTACGACCTAGATAAAATCTTTCTTAGTAGGTATCAAGGGCAACTCACTAACAAAGTTCATAGTCACTTTCTCCCACTTCCACTGTGGAATATGAATTGGCTTAGTAACCAGATGGAAACTGATGCTCAGCCTTAACTTGTTGGCAAGTCAAACATTTCGACACCAACTCAACTACCTCCCGTTTAAGACCCTACCACCAATACACTTCTCTTAAGTCTCAATACATCTTATTACTACCGGGATGCATAACATAAGGGCTGCTATGTGCTTCCGGTAGTATAGATTGCCTCAAACTTTGATTGTTCGATACACAATATCTACCTCTGAAACACAAAATACCATCAGAATTAATCCTGAAGTCCTCAGTCGACCAATCCTCAACCTGCTTAAACCGAGGTGCTAAAGATTCATCAAGACTCTGCTTATCTCTAATTTTCTAAACTCAAACATGATTTACTTATAAGTCAGCCAAAATACCCCCATCATCGAATAAACTTAAACAAGCAAACATAGACCTCAAGCCAGACATTGCCCTTCTGCTCAAAGCGTCTGCCACTACATTAACTTTCCCAGGGTGATACTCTATCGTGCTATCGTAGTTTTTTTAACAATTCAATCCACCTATGCTGTCTCAAGTTAAGCTCCTTCTAGGTAAGGAGATATTTGATACTTTTGTGATTCGTGTAAATAATACACTTCTTACCATATAAGTAGTGTCTTCAGATTTTAAGAGCGAAAACGACAGCTGCCAACTCCAAATCATGAGTAGTATAATTACATTCATGTGGCCTAAGTTGTCTCGAGGCATAAGCTATTACCTTACCACCCTGTATTAAAACATATCCAAGCCCAACATGCGAAGCATCGCTGAACATAACATAATATTTACCAGATTTTGGCTGAATTAGAACAGAAGCTTCAGTCAACACAGATTTTAGTTTTCCAAAGCTGGTTTGCTAGTCTTTTTCTAGTTTAAATGAGTATTCGTCATTAACAGCTTAGTCAATTAGGCTGCTATCAAGGAAAAACCTTCAACAAACCTTTGATAGTACCTAGCAAGACCTAGAAAACTCTGAATCTTCGAGACATTTTTCAGTTACTTTCAATCCAAGATAGCTTCAACCTTTTTAGGATCTAAACGGATACCCTTCATTGATACTACGTGACCCAAAAACATAACCGCCTTCAACCAAAACTTGTACTTACTGAGTTTAGCAAAAAGCTATTTTTCATGAAGAATCTGTAGGACTACCCTCAGATGCTCATCGTGCTCAGAATCTATCTTTGAGTATACTAGAATGTCATCGATGAACACAACAACTAATTGATCAAAGAAAGGTAGACACAATTCATAACATCCATAAATGCAGTTGGTACATTAGTCATTCCGAAGGGCATAACCAGAAACTCATAATGTCCATAACGAGTCTTAAAAGTAGTCTCGGGTAGTTCAGGTTATTTCAACTTAAGTTGATAGTACTCGAATCTTATATCGATTTTAGAGAAGACAGTTATACCTCTTAATTGATCGAATAGGTCGCCAATCCTTACCAATGGATACTTATTCTTTATTGTTAGCTTATTCAGCTGTTTGTAATCGAAGCATAATCGAAGTGAACCATCCTTTTTCTTTACGAACAATATCGGTGCACCCCACGGAGAAACATTGAGTCTAATGAAACCCCTATCCAAAAATTCTTGCAACTGTACTTTCAACTCCTTAAGCTCTTTAGATGCCATGAGGTAGAGAGCAATGGACACCAGTTCCATTCCTGGCAGCAACTCGATACCAAATTCCACTTCCCAATCCAGAGGTAACCTTTAGAAGTTTCTCGGGAAAGATATCAAGAAATTCCCTTACTGTATGAATACTGTCCACAGAAGGATCGACAACACTCACATATCAAACATAAGCCAAAAATGCTTCACACCCTTTCCGAACAATTTTCTCTACTAACATAGTAGAGATCACATTGGACAGATAGTTTCGACATTCCCTAACCATCACAACTTCCTTTCCAGACCCAGTCATCAAGTTACCATCTTCAATGCATAATCCAGACGGACTTCGTGTTCAACCAACCAGTCTATTCCCAAAATCAAGTCTCATTAAAGGTCAATCCCATCAAGTCGATAGAAAAGACTTCCCCTTGAACCTCTAAAGGGCATCTCCTATATATTTTATTTACAAGTAGAAATGATCCTAAAGGGCTAACTACAATAATAGTATTACTTGCTTTTTCTACCCCAATCCCTAGTTTTATAGCCACATCACATATAATATAAGAGAGGGTAGATCCTATATCAATTAATACAAAATAAGGTACTAAATATATAGTAAAGGTACCTGCAATGACGTCAGCTGCATCTCTGTCCTCCCGGTGTCTAGCCACATATACCAAAGCAAGGTTTTCTACCTTGGGCCTGATTCACACCCTGAACCAGTGCTCTTTATCCTTGATTACCATTCTCATTTCGGTTCTGATTACGGCCCCTCTGAACAAATTGATTACCCCTCTGATTTTGTCCCCTAACTGGGCCCTGATTCTGAATCGAAGCTTGTATCTAATCATTTTGGTGAGGACATTTTTTAATTCTATGCTCCATCAAGCCACAAATCAAACAGGCACCCATCCTTCTTCAACACACACCTAGATAACACCTCTCACAATACTAGCATAACTAAATCTGTCTATCTCTAGGGCCCACTGTACTACATTTTGCAGTGGTCTAGCCTCTCTAGACCATTTAACAGGACAAAGGTTTGGGCTAGTAGAGCCAACCTCTCTTCTAGGCTAATCTTTCTATTTACCCTTTTTCTCACGCTCCACGTGCTTAATCTTCTCAATAATCTTGGTCTTCTCGACCAAAGCCTCAAATACACACTCTTGATGTGAGCTTGTTAGAGTATGCTCAAAGACCAATCATAAGATGATTGTAATCACATACTCGTTTTACCTTGTTTATTAATATAAGACATTGCCATTATTATTTCAATTTCTTTTTCTGTGTATATAAATAAACTGAAATGTAATAAAGTCCTAAGAAAATATTATTATTCTTAAAAGGTCCTTAGTCAAGTATTATTGCAGGCTTGGACAATAATAATGCATTGAGACTAATGTGTAGTTGATTTATGACAAAAAGTTGTCATGGACATAGGGATGTCAAAATCAATATATGAGTATGTGTTAGAGAATAATATATTGGACTGACCCACTATGAGTATGTTTATTGAATTATTATGTAATAGTCACACTATTACTCATAGTGATAACTATGTATATGATAGTCAGACTTGAGATCATCATTGTCCAAACATCGTGAGTCATATATTTTGATATAGTCAAAACGTCTACCGTAATGGGTCGTACTATAAAGGTTGATGTTGGATATACCAAATCCATGTAGTGGGATATGGTTGATCAAGATAGGATTTATCCCTCCTACATATGAGAGCAATATCTTAGGCCTCTTGATGGGGTGAGACTAGAAATGCATGTGCATGCTCGAATAAGTTTATATGAGATAACACACTTATTTATTTATTGTAGTCTGCTTAGAAAATCAAGAAATATGAGATTAGACTATACAAGTGTGACTATTTTATGACTTATATTTGATCTAGTTATTAAGGATAAAAAAAATTATATATGAAAAGATTATCATAGAAAGGTTATGTCGAATCACAAATTCACAGAAAGAATTAAATTCTTTTTTTCTAACTTTCCATTTGCCTTCTCTATTAATAAGGAAATAATCTTGGTTTTCCTTTTAATATGTGATATCAAATAAGATAAAAGGATGATAATCCTTTAGTGTGTTAAGGTTATCAATTCAATAATTTAAAAGGTCTGGCAACCGTTTTTAATTCTCTCTAAAAAGTTCAAGAGAAAGTGGTTGTTCATTTTTTATGAGGTGGACTACGTAGAGGCCGGGGCGTTTTTGTTGTGGCTTGAAATTGACATCGATTCAGCATTATCCTTTCAACGTTTTCAATAAAGAAGGTATATTTTCAACCATATTTCAACATGATTCGTTCCTCATACATAGATCTGTGGTTGATAATCGCCAGAATAATTTTTGAGTTATGTCACGGGGCGAACCGATGGTCCCAACGGAGCCATCTAAACCTTAAGGTCATACCTTAGACCCTCCTAAAAACAATAGCTCTTATCCTGTTCTAACGCCACCATACCAAGTGCATAGCGGCTCAGCCTCAAAAATTCTACCTCATATTTAGAAACTGGCATATCGCCCTGTTTTAGCTCTATAAACTCCAATAGTCGAGCCTCGACATAGCGATGACCCACAAACTTACTCTAAAAGGCATCTTGGAAATAGGCCCAATCAATACACTCTGGTAGCATACCACTAACCACTAATTGCCACCATTTGTATTCCTCATCCCTCTACAAGGATACATCACCCTTAAGTTTTTACTCAGAGGTGCAGTCCAGGTCATCCAATATGTGTTCAGTGGTCTCCATCCAATATTCAGCAACTATAAGGGCAGTTCCAATAATACCCCTAAAAAACTTTGCCATACTTGAGAAAGCCTCTCAGCAATTGTCCTGCGACTACCACTACCAATTTAGGCCATAGTGACCCTTTGTAAGGCCCTTAACAAAGCTTGTGTTACTGGATCATCCCCATCATAGTCATTATCATAGTTTTGATTTTCCATATTCCCACCCTCAGTAGTGGGTTCACTAATGACCTCATTAGGTTCATTATTCTGTATGGGCTCTTGAGATGCAGACAACTCAACCGAAGCCATCGGAGTCGCCTTCTACGACTCTTCGTACCATGAGTTATCATTCTGCGAGTATTTATTTTGATGTCTTATGGAATGTACAATTTATAAGTGAGAATATCTTTAGTATTATGTTCAATCTTTTATCGTACTTTAACTAATTTCTTTTCCTAAACTTTTAAACAATAATTTCTAGTGTTTTTCTAGAGTTTTAATATTGTTTCTATGACCACTACATTGGACCTTCAGACTTTTTCATTTCATAAAAAAACATTTTTCAAAATATTGTGGTTTATTTTTGAACCTCACCTCTTATACCACTAAATGTAACCTCCCTAAATCGGCCTAAACGTTGTGGTCAAATTGTAAAAAGATCACATTAGCCACATGTGTGACTAACTATCCTATCGTTCTTTGAAAACCTTAGTTCCTCCCTCTCTTTTAAGAAGAACTACGGTTTACCTTTATTAATTTGGAAAACATTTAATTAATTAAATCAACCATCCTTAGGTCATGTTATAAGCGTTTGTGTGGTTTAGAAAACACATTGCTTATCATTTCACTTAACAAAACCTTGTTATCTTTTTTTGCATCGAAAAACTCAGTTTATAACATATTTATCATTAAGCTAAGTATCATGCATTGCCTAATATCAAAATATGCTTCTAAAATCAAATTAATGTCTCAAGTATACATGCATGGAAACCCCAAGGTAGAATAAAACCCAAACCATAGTCCAAATATCTTTACTGTCCAAAAACCAAAAAAATTTAAGTAAAACTTAAGCAGAATAAATTATTAGTCTAAGCCAGTCATATGTTTGCATGTCAGGTCCAATCCTAGTCTCGAGAATTACCTAAGATGTTTGAACATATGGGGTGAGCTACTAGCTCAGTGTGAGTCTAAACAGTAAGAACATTCAATTATCCATGCAAACATCAATCAATAAATTAATGCAACATATCACATAACATAAAAAATTATCTTCCGAGAGTGTCATAGACATAACGCAATGCATAAAGAATCCTACCCAACTATCCGCTACACACTATGAGTTCCCCAGAACCCGTCTGCCAAACTCCAAACATTGCAAGCTATGGTCGATATGGTTAAACCACCATTATATGTAATGCAATTATACTACCATTTAAAATCTGATATAATCATCATTCTCCTCATTACTCCCATGTAGTGCACTAATAACATAAATGCGGTCTTAATATGCCACCACTACTCCACGAATCTCCTCCGTCATCCATAATATCCCACCCCATGCACATACATTATGTCATACAAAATACCAGAAAGATCATGTTTTCATCATAATCATATTTCTTTGGCATGAATTACATGCATTCGTTATCATTCGTCCCACAAAGTGGTGTCATTTATCAAGCATTTCATTTCATAGACAATTTCCAGATAATGTACAACAAGCTTTCCATGAGTATGTTTCATAGCATTTCACTCAATCTTACATTTCATGCATTCAATCTTTATTTTCATTTTAATACGTGTTATAAATACATCCAACATGCATTATATATCCAAACCATTCATGTTATTTCATTCCAATACTAGTCATACAAACAATCAGTCAACTATGCAACTTTGCGAACATGTCATTTAGTTGGGCCTCAAGTCGTATCTAATTCGACCACCTTAAAATCACTTACTTAACCATTTAACTAAGCCCTACCAGAAAGCTTAAACATCGATTTAATCACTAAAAATACTATTTAGACATTCAATTTTATCGGTTAGAACCCACACCTTTATTTCACACAATCGTAGCACTTCATGCAAAACCTGCAATTCCTCCTTTAGTCTTAAATTGAACCTAAGTTAAAACACAACATTTATCGAGTTAAAATTCTGTTAAATCAGCCTTAAAATGCCTTATAAGGGTTCGATAAAATTAGTGTTACAACAACTAACTTTTAGTTCCAAATTGACTAGCCTAATTACACTAATTCGATGCAAAACATGCGTGCGATCGACTAATGGCTTCACTGTTGATCCGAGGTATTTAAATCAGTGCCTAACATAATAAAATACTAAAAATCAGTAGCTAAAACACCAACAATTAACCCCAATTCATCCAGCCAACAAATCCCTTAAGAATAGAATCGATACTACCCAATAACCCGCAAACAACCGCACTTACGCTTCCCAATTCGTCATATCTGAGTTGTCAAACAATTAAGATCTAATTTTCCTAAATCATACATGATTAAAAGATTATAGGAAGTGGTTTATTGGATTAAAAAATTGTGGAAATAAGTGGTAAAAATAGTAAAAATCGACAACATATTTTACTAAATAAAACTTAAATCGATAATCGCAAAAAGGAAAGATTTTTAGGCGACAACCACCACCAATGGCTGTAATTTTGGGGACAGATTTGGGCAACTCAAAAGGTGTGTTTTAAAGGCTGAAAATGACCATTTAAATCAGTATCCAAAACCAAAATTCCATATCTGGATGGGGAATTTTCTACTGAAAAATTAGAAAGAAAAACAGAGGAAGAAGACACTTTAGAGATATCTAAGGGGCGACAATAGTGAAACTTGTGGCAACTATGGAGGTCTTCTTTCAAGTGCTAAAAATATCATATTTAAGGCTAGAAAATTAAGGGAAAACAGAAGCAATAAAGAGAAGGAAAATGGTGCAATAACCCATTGCTAATAAAGAAAATATGGGTGGCAAAGAAGAGGTTTTGGGCGGCGGTATAGTGAGGGAGAAGAGCTGAAAAATTGAAGTGGAAGAGAAGAGAGGAAGAGGAAGAGGCGACTAAGGTTGGAAAAATAATGACTAAAGGCTAAAAAAGTTAATGAAAAAGTGATATATGTACCTAGGTTATAAGGTATGGGCCGCATAAAAATACGGGGAATGAGAAATTTTACAAAATTAAGCTATCTTGTAATGGAAGGGATTCAAACTCAAGACTTTGAGTGATTTGCATTGTCTCCTCATTTTTCTTTTAATTACTAGGTCACTAACTCATCTTTGAAATAATTCTACATTCTTTTAAGCAAAAATTTAGGATGTTACACTGACAACCCTTATGCACATGCCACATAGTGTAGACTCAAAATGAACACATAACTGCCATCTTTGGATTGTGTATGCTCCCTCGCTGATCCGACTCAACAGTTCCGTAAAGTGCAAAATTACAAGGAAAGTAAAGAACGAAGGTAAGCATTAAGAATGCTTAGTAAGGTCAAATGGAAACAAAAACATACCTCGATCATTAAGGCATAGTTAACTAATCTATTTGACAACCAACTTAACTATCCTTTGGCATATTATGACATACATATACATATAACATTATCAATTAAATCCATTAGTTACATTCTAGAATAATAAGTAATATCAAAACTTGAACAAAGTCATGTAACAATCCATATATCAAGAATCACCAAATATTATTTTATTTCCATTCCATAGTTTAATTTTCATTTTCAATCAACTAAATATGCCCAATGGAACTATAGTAAAATGGACTCAGATACACGGGAATAAGTTGCTCACACAAGCTGATAGTATATCAGGGTTCCTCACATAGGTTGACATTATAACGGAATTGCTTACATAAGTTGACATTATATCAAGGTTACTCGTCCGGGTTAAACCTTCAATACATATAACCCCAGAATCTATATCAAATGCTAGACCTTGTAATAACATGTATAATCCCTGATCAAATGTGTGTACAATCCTAATGGCATGTCGTACGTTTCCTAATCTTTTTTCTAAGTTCACTCGAGCATCATTTTAGTATAAATGTCATTACCAATCCTTGGACATAATTTAATATTTCATTTACGGGTCGTATAATTAATCAATATTCGTATTTACACCATGTATTGTTTCAACAGAATCAATATTTACATGAATTTACAATTCAGTCCACTTTAAGACATATGTGCCAAATTCACTAATTCTACTCAATTCTAACATATAGATAACTTTAAATATAATTCATACATAAAATAAAATAGAGTAATAAGTTCCATATGAACTTACCTGATCAAAATACGTAAAGTGGATGATAGAGGGTTGCGCGCGGACCAAGATCGAGTTGCCAAGTCACGGGAAAACTCTTACGAGGCTCTAAACGAACAAATCTGAAATCAAAACAAGAATCAGATTAAAACAAATCAGATCTGGAATTAAATCCCCAAATTCAATTAAATGAGCAGCAAGAAA
>CM025149.1:24007188-24025770 GCA_013467495.1 Gossypium gossypioides | reverse complement strand
AATTGTTGAAGCTACTTTTTATCTTCAATTTTTTTCAGGAAATTCTTTTATTTTTACTATAATATGATCTTGTAGTTTAAGACTATTTGCAGATAATTTTAATCCTCAAAATTTCATTTTTATTTTTTCTAACTCTATTTTTTAGGGTTTAGTATGATTCAATGTTTTATGAATTCTTGAGAAATGATGTGTAAATGTTTTCTATGTAATTATAATGTATATGAAAAATATGAAAATATCATTTATATAAACTACATAATTTTTTTATATTTATTAAATATAGAATCCATCCATTTTTGGAAGATTTGTGGTGCATTACATAATCCAAAGGGCATTACTTTTCATTGGTAATGTCCATTAGGTGCAGTAAAGGCTGTCAAAGGTTTGGACTATTCTGTTAGCACAATTTGCCAAAATCCCGATTTACAGTCAAATTTACTAAAATATTTCGCTTGTTTAGTTTGATTAATTAAAACATTCTTTTTTGGAATGAAATAACCATAAAAAAATAAAATTTTGATTTAATATTTTATAGTTAATGACCATTCTAGCTTTTCCTCTTTTTATTTTTGCATGATCTTTAACCATAAAGGCTGGACTAAAATGTGGACTATTAGTTTTTTTCTCTATTAATCATTTTTCTAATAATTCATTAATTTGTTGTCAAATTCTTCTATATCTTGCTCAGTATAAATCATATGTCAAATACTCATAATTTGAGGGGTTAAAGTGTAAATATGGAAAAGTAGAAGGGCCAATAGTGCAAATATTTTAAGTGTGGAAGGATCTAGAAACTAAGGAAAATGTATGAATTAGGACCAAATTGAATAAGTGGAAAAATTATGAGGGGTTAAATCACAATTTTACTAAAATGAGTAATGATTCAATGGAGGAATTTTGAAGGATCATAAAGGGCAGAATGGTTATTAGCAAGAAAGATAATTTTGAAGAGTAATGATGATGGTGATGATATTTTTAATTTATTAATTAGATAAATGTTATTTAAATAATATTTTATTAAGATTTTTAGTAATATTTTACTATTAAATGATTAATATAAAAGGGAGGTAAGTTCTGCTTCCAACGTGAGAAGAAGAAGAAAGAAAGAAATTTTATTTTCTTTACAATTTGGTCCTTTCACCAAAAATCCATCATTTTCACTTAGAAATCAAAAGAATTTCCATAGCCACCAGAAGAGAAAAATGATAAGGATACTACGGGGAGCTAGAATATCAAGTTAGATTCAAGAAAATAGAAGTTGAAGGAGAGAATAAGTCGAGTTAAAGTTTGGTTTCAAGAGAATAAGGTATGGATGTTAAGGTTTATGTTATTTTCAAATTTAGTAGTGATAGAAAAGCATAAATATGATGTTAAAGTAAAGATTTCTCATGAGGAAATATTGTGTTTTTGACATGTTGATGAAGAGAAAAGTTGAGAAAGTGAATCAAGGGGTAGAAGAAGAGAAAAACAAGAGATTTTGATAGAAAATAGGCAAGTACCCATAAACTTCCTTGTTATTTAATAATAAAAATGTGAAATTTGTAAACTAAGTGGTAATTAAGTAAAATATAGAGTGGAATAATTTAGTATGTTAAGTAGGAAATTATTATAAAAGCATAATAGTTGAGTTATGTGATAGTGAAAAATACACAAAGTATTGAATAAGTGAAATTATGGAAAAATATAAAATTTTATGGAAATATGGACTAAATTGAAAGACTTGAGAAAAATATGTGGGGGAAATAATACAAGTGAAATACATAGAAATTTGATGTTTAAACAAGATAGTGGGATTAGTTATGTGAATTTAGTGAGATGAGAAAGAAAAATTATTTAATAGTGAATAGAGGATTTTTATGTCAAAAAGTGATTAAAATGGAAAGTTATAAAAGTTTACAAGAAAATATTGAAAAATAAAAAATATAGTGAAAAATATAAGAATATATGAATATTGTAGTCCAAACTACAATTACTTTATAAGTTGTGAAAATTAGAGGCTGTATCGTGAATTTGGGAAATTTATGTTAGAAATAGTAAAAGTGAAGTACATAACACTTAATATGTGAAAATAGTTATTGTGGTGAACTATGGAAATATTAATAAGTATTGAAATATGCTATATGTGTTAGCAAAAGGAAAATATATTATTACATGAAATATTGTGATTAAGACTAAATTGTAAAGTATGTAAAAGTGTTATGTGAAATGTATAATA
The DNA here is from genome assembly GCA_013467495.1 of Gossypium gossypioides. Lineage (NCBI taxonomy): Eukaryota > Viridiplantae > Streptophyta > Magnoliopsida > Malvales > Malvaceae > Gossypium > Gossypium gossypioides. The sequence continues at coordinate 24,023,555 of CM025149.1, read as the reverse complement.
AGAATTATTAGTGAGTTATGAAAATTAAGTATGGAGGCAAGTTACATGTGTTACAAGAAATAAATTGTGAAAAGTGTAAAAGTAATATGTGTGAATGATATAATTTGCCCAAGTAGACGAGATTAGAACTATTGGGATATAGATGGCATGCCATTAAGGAAATTTTAGCGCGCTGATCGTCTTGCGCTTTAGCACTTACCTTTTCGCACTTCAGTGCTTAGTGATTTGCACTTCGGTGCCTATTGTTCTGTTAGCGCACCTCTGTATCAATTTCGTATATCCTAAGTATTCTATTTAGTCTACTAGGCCTTTGTTAAAAAGGTAAACGATTTTCATTATAAGGTAAAAGTTCATCTCTGACTATTGATCGAAATATTTAATCAGAAAAGTGAATACATAAGTAAATTGAATGTATTTTAGGGATTATAAGAAAGAAAAGGACTAGTAAGTTAAATGTGTAAAGATAAATTGTGAATGAAATGATAAAGATTAAAGATGAAATTATGAAAATTAGATGTGTTAAAAAGAGTAGTAAATTCTATGGGTTGAATTGAGGACTTAAGGACTAAATTGTAAAATAAGTAAAAAGTGGAAAATGAGTATGATAATAAGAAATTGAGATGTAATATGATAAACAAACAAAAAAAATGAAATATTAAGAATTAAGGAATTTAATAGATTTCGAGTATCATGGGTACTTACTAAGTCTTCACAGACTTAACGCGTTGCTTTCTCACGCGTAGGTATAAAATATATGGCAAGCATTGAATTGGGAAATTGACCTCAGTACATATATTCACATCCACCAAGCTTGTAAAAGAGTAAGATGCAATTATTTTGGTTTAAATGTGGCATGTACAGAGGCTTAATAAGCTATGAATAAAGTTAAGTGCTGGAAGGACTAAAATGTAAGATTTTACAAATTCTATTGGTTCTGTGAACTTATTAGAAATTAAAGCATGCTCATGCTAAGCTATATAAAGACTTATATTCAAGTTAGTTGGTATACTTAAGTGATGAATTTTAATGAGTTTGATGTGAATTGAACTGGTTTTAAAGTGTTGGACTGTTTTGAATCAATGCAGGGGGTTTTGAGCAAATTTTCCAAATGTTTTTGAGCAAAAATTGCCCGAAGTATCGATACCAGTGGATCAAGTATCAATACCTATATTTACACCGGTGTAAATAGAAAGTCATAATGCATTTTTTGGTATCGATAACATTTTTGGTATCAATAGTGAAGACAAAGTATCGACACCTCATGTTTTAGTATCGATACTTTACCCCTGTATTGATAAAAAATCATATTTAATTCATTTCTAAACATAATTTACCATAGTAGGGGCGACTTCAGTGACACCCCTAAACAACTCAGCTCCATTGGACCGAAGTCGTTTAGTTACCAACCCACGGCCCCCAAATCCAGAATGAGGTCCAGCGATCCTTTCCAACACTTTCAACAAGGCTTGGGACAGTGCGCCGTCCACAGCCGAGCGGCTTTGAGACCCAGTCTTAGTAGTAGGTGAAACTGGTGTCTCACTCGTATCTCAATCTGGCATATTGCCCAGAGAGGAAGACTCAGCTTGAGCACCCCTACGGCGCCCGTCGCGCCCACGAATATCACGACTACGAGTTTCATGAGCGCTCATTGTAATTTCAAATTTATCTACATTATAAAATTTTATGTATCAGTTCTAGTGTGTAATAACAGATATTTTATGCTCAAGTCATCAGAAGTTCCAAAGTATTTCAGAAGCTTTAGTCTCTAACTAACTCAGAACGGTTTTAAAAAGTACTAACTACAGTGTTTTCAGGAAGTTCTATCTAAGTTCAGAAATACTTACAAAATCAGCGCCAGAGACTCGGTGTACCACATACTTACTCAAAATTATCCAAACCATTTCAAAACCAGTCCCTTTTAAAACACAATTTGGAAACCAAAATTCACAGCCCGAGTTTTACAACCTGGCTCTGATACCACTAAATGTAACACTCCAAACCTGACCTAGACATTATGGTCGAATCCGGGAGTATTACAAGGAAGGGTTTTGAAATCAGTGTACTTCGATAAAACTTTGTATAGTAGTTTGATAAATTGTCCAAATTTTATAATCCATATTCGTTATTAAAACTATTACTGAAAACGATATTTAATTAATTCATTTGCCAAAACATAATTTACAACGGAAGTATTAGAAACCGTTATATTTTAGAAATCCAGTTCGTATTTTTAGAAAAACCTTTATTTTCGTAAAGTTGTGATTCTAGTCAAACATCGCAATAAAAGAATCAAAATGCATCCATAACCAAAATAAAAATCAAACAGTCCGGAGAGTCCAATAATTACAAAAATCTCAGAAATAAACCTTAATTTAAATAGAAACAATTATTTAAGACAGTTCATGAAAATGTGGTCACCATGAGACTCCGTCGCACTGATCTGTCTAAGTCTGTAGATTACCTATACAGAATAAACAAACAGACGTGAGTTGTCTTAAACTCAGTGTGTAACCCAACAGCAATCGACATGCAATGTACCTAGAGTCTTACCCCCATCCTCTACACACCATCTCTGACCATCCCATCATACCATGTGGAGTTAAAAACACCCATCCATCCTTACACACCATATAGTGTCGATGCGACACATGTCAGATAATATACAGACAAGCTGCTAGAATATAGGCGAAGAGTCGCCATACAGATCACTTCCTCTGCATATACAATTCTTATCCCAATCAATGATACAAACGAAAGATACAGTAATATCATGGATAACATGGTCATGTACAGATAACGTATATATTTAGAAGAATAGTCAGACATACATATCGGTGTCCTACTTAGAGCAGACTATCAGAATATCAGATCACATAATTTAGGGTTTGGTTAGCCTTTACCGACCTACAGTAGGCCCATAGACGATTGGAACGACCTATGCGACCTTAGGGAAAATTTTAGAATTATGGGTCTACACGCCCAGATTGGCCTTGCTCGTGTGGCCCACACGGCTTGACCCAAAACATATAAACCTGTGTGGAATGCTCGTGTGGGCCCACACACCCAACTTGGCCTAGCCCATGTGGCCCATACGACCATATTGACACCAACACGAAAGTGTCTTACGCATGAACAACCTTTGTCAGACACACGGCCGTGTCTCGCACACGGCCAACCACACGGTCGACCAAACGCTCGTGTGGCATCGACTGAATGCTTTTCTGGCTTTCGCCGAAGCTCAGTTTTTCGTGTTAGGAGTACACACCTGGTTCGATTTCGAAGCAGCTTAAAGAATGAAATTCCTAGAACCTAAAATCAATAGAATTAAACACATTAATCCCCATGAATTCTTCTAATTCAAAGGCATACGGCTTAGTACCCTAACATGCAGAAACCCAACAACAAAATTATACTTAATCGATAGAAACATTTAGCCTCGAGATAGCGATCCACACAATCACTCTGCTGGAAGAGCACCCACTGACGCACTATTCACACCAAACAACAACCACCAAACTCCACGACAGAGATGACCAAATAACACTAGAATTTCGTTTAAATTAGAAAGGGAATAGGAACAGAAAGCAAAAAGAACAAGAAAGAATGTATGAGAACCGAAAGGAAAAGAACGTGAAAACAATGGTTGATTTTTAGGGAAAAAGGATAATGATAAAATTAAATTAAAAAAAATATAATCAAAATAAAACCCCCACAATATCTCAACTTCCCACTAACAACTCAACCTCAACTACCTCAGAATTTCAAGACCACCCAAACTCTCTTAGCGATCCAATACAAAAATTAACACCCTCACTACCGTAGGGATTCGAACACAAGACCTCCAGCACCACAACCCCTTACCACTCGAACCTGCAAGCTCATTCTGATATGAGTTAACTAAAGATAAAATATAACCTAACCCACCAAGAATAAGGTTAGAGTAAAAAATAACAGAATTTTGCCAAAAGGGAGACTTGAACCCAAGTCCTCACACACACACCCAGAACATATAACCACTGAAGCAGAAACACATTTGTGTCAAATTTCACAAAAACAGACTTAAATTATTAAGGGCGTTACAACTCTACCCCTTAAAAGAAATTTCAGCCTCAAAATTTACCTGATCCGAACAGATGGGGATACTGCTAATGCATCGAGTCCTTAGGTTCTCACATGGCTTCCTTAGTGCCATGATTTTGCCACAGAACCTTCAATAACTGTATGGACTTCCTCCTTAGAACCTTAGCATCTCAATCCAAAATCTGAACCGGCTTCTCATCAAAAGACAAATCTGGTCTAACCTCGATCTCCTCAACAGAGACAATGTGAGATGGATCAGACCAGTACCGCCTCAACATCAAGACGTGAAACACATCATGGATACGGTTCAACTCTAGAGGTAGGTCTAATTGATAAGCGACCAGTCCCACACACTTCAAAATTCGTTATGGCCCAATGAACCTAGGGCTCAACTTGCCCTTACGAACAAACCTCAGAACTTTCTTCCACGGAGATACCTTAAGGAATACACAGTCACCCAAAACGTACTCGATATCTTTCCTTTTTAGATATGCATAGAACTTTTGTCTATCAGAAAATGCCTTCAGGCAATCCCGAATTAGTCTAACCTTATCTTCAGTCTCGGAAACCAACTCAGGACCCAAAATTCGACGCTCACCCAACACAATCCAACATAGTAGAGTACGACACTTACGACCATACAAAGCCTTATAAGGTGCCATCTGGATGCTAGTTTGGAAACTAATATTGTAGGCAAACTCAATTAACGGCAAAAATTCCTCCCAACTACCTTGGAAATCAATCACACAACTTCGAAGCATATCCTCTAGTATTTGAATAACCCTCTCAGACTAACCATCGGTCTGAGGATGGAACGCAGTACTGAAGTCCAATCTCGAACCCAAAGCCTCATGCAGTTTCTTCCAGAACTGAGAAATGAAGCGAGGAGCCCTATCAGAGATTATTGAAACCGAAACCCCATGCAATCTTACAATCTCAGAGATGTAGAGCTTCGCTAACTTTTGTGGGGATTAGTTCGTCCGAACCAGAAAAAAATAGGCGGACTTGGTCAGTCGATCCACGATGACCCAAACATAATCTTTTTTAGTGGGTGTCAAGGGTAACCCATTAACGAAGTCTATCGTCACTCGTTCCCATTTCCATAAGGGAATCTTAACAGGTTGTAGGAAACCCGAAGGCAATTGGTGCTCAGCCTTAACTTGCTGGCATGTCAGACAACGACTAACAAAATCTGTTACTTCACGTTTCAAACCCGACCACCAGTACAGTTCACGGAGATCTTGATACATCTTATTACCACCGGGATGCCTAACAGAAGGGCTACTATGCGCCTCTCTTAGAATCGACTGTCTCATATCAGAATCATTTGGTACACAAACCCGACCACGAAAACACAAAATTCCATCTTTACTCAGTCCAAAATTAGAAGTACTGCCACTTTCAACCTGACAAACCACCGAACCAAAGACTCATCCCCTAACTGCTTTTCTTGAATCTGCTCAATCTAAGTCGACTTAAGTTACAAATCAGTTAACAAACCCCCATCATTGAACAGACTAATATGAGCGAACAACACTCTTGAATTTGTCATCACTCAACGACTAAGAGCATTGACCACTACATTGGCATTACCAGGATGATACTCTATCGTGCAATCATAATCTTTGAGCAGCTGAATCCATCGATTCTATCTAAGATTTAACTCCTTCTGAGTATGGAGGTACTTGTGGCTTTTTTAATCGGTGTAGATAATACACCTCTCACCATACAAGTAGTGCCTCCAAATATTTAACAAAAAACCACAACAGGTAACTCAAGATCTTGTGTCGAATAATTTCCCTCGTGTAACTTAAGCTGACGGAATGCATAAGCCACAACCTTACCATTTTGCATCAGTACACATCCCAAACCGACGTGCGACGCCTCACTGTACACTACAAACTCCTTACCAGATTTAGGCTGTATCAAAACAGGAGCCTGAGTCAGAATAGACTTGAGCTTCTTGAAGCTCGATTCTTTTGCATTAGTCCAAACAAAAGGAACACCCTTACGCAGAAGCTTAGTCAGAGGAGCTACAATCAGAGAGAACCCTTTAATAAATCACTGAAAATATCCCACGAGACCCCGAAAACTGCGGATCTTAGATACATTTTGAGGCTGTTTCCAATAAAAAATAGCCTCAATCTTTCTAGGATCAACTCGGATCCCCTCAGCAGAAATCACGTGCCCTAGAAAAGTTACCTCACGAACTAGAACTCACATTTGCTCAACTTAGTGTAAAGCTGTTTCTCTCGAAGTATTTGAAACACTATTCTAAGATGCTTATTATGCTTATCCTCAGTCTTAGAGTAAAGCAGAATATTGTCGATCAAGAGCATGATGAACTGATCCATATACGGCTAAAAAATTCACTTCATCAGATCCATGAATATAGCCGGAGCATTTGTCAGACCAAAGGGCATAACTAGGAACTCGTAGTGCGTATAACGAGTCCTAAATGCCGTCTTATGAATATCAACTTCATTAATTCTATGCTGATGATACCCAGATTAGAGATCTATTTTCGAGAACACAGAAGCCCCTCGGAACTGATCAAATAAATCGTCGATCCTCGGAAGTGGATGCTTATTCTTCACAGTTAGTTTATTCAATTGTCGGTAGTCGATGCTCATCCTCATGGTACCATCCTTTTTCTTTACAAACAGAACTAGTGCCCACCACGGAGACACACTAGGACGGATGAAACCATGATCTAGAAGCTCTTAAAGTTGAGCCTTAAGCTCTGTAAGCTTCTTTGGTGCCATTCGGTAAGAAGCGATGGACACTGGAGCTGTACTCGGTAGAAGCTTAATGCTGAACTAAACTTTCCTATTCAGAGGTAAACTCGGTAAATCCTCAGGAAAAACATTTGAAATTTCCCTCACTGTTCTGATATCCCCAATAGTAGAGTCTCTAGAAACTGAAACACATTTCGAACCAATTTCTCAGCCACAAGAGCGAAGATCACATTAGACAGATAATCTCGATGCTCCCCGATCATAACTATTTCCTTATCATCCACGGTCCTCAGAACAACCCTCTTAGTCGCACAGTCCAGACTAAATCATTGCTCAACCAACCAATTCATACCCAAAATAATGTCAAACTCCCCAAATGGCAGCTTCATCAGATTTACAGGAAACACAGTCCTTTGTACTTCCAATGGAACATTCCTATAAAATCTATTTACCCGAACAGACTGTCCCAACAGACTTAGTACAGTAATCTCACCAGAAGTATACTCAACAAAATCCCCAAGTTTTCAGAAACAGTACTAGCTATATAGGAATGTGTTGAACCTATGTCTATCAGAGCAGTTTATGAACATCAAAAATAAAGAACGTACCCATGATTGCACCAGGGGCATCTCTGTCCTCTCGGCATCGAGCAACATAAACCAGTGCAGGCTGCCTCGCCTTAGTCTGACTAGCACCTCTGCCCGGTGCTCTCTGTCCTCGCCCCATACCATTACCACCCTAGCCGGTCCACGACCCCTAGGTGGCTGCTGTACTACCCTCTGAGACTGAACAGAACTCAGTCTTGAAGCTTGCATCTGATTAGCACGATGTGGACACTCTTTAATCTGATGCTCCAAAGACCCACACCGCAGACAAACCCCTAATCTCCTCTAACACTTTCCTGGATGGCGACTACCACAGTCACAATATAGCTGAATCTTAGTAGGAGCAACATGAACCCCAACTCTAACAGGCTCATCAGGTTTGACCTATTTCTTAGACCTCTGAACAAAACTAGAGGGCTCCGAATCGCTCTTATTCTTGCCTCTCTCCCTGTCTCTATTCTGGTGCTCCACACGCTTAACCTCTTCGCCGATCTTCGCCTTATCCACCAAAACAATAAACTCACACTCCCTTTGTGGAGCAATCAGAACCCTTAAGATGTCTCTTAAGCCATTCTCAAAATAGACACTTTTCTCATACTCAAATGCCACCATGCATCTAGCGTAGCGGCTCAACCTCAGAAACTTGGCCTTATACTCGGCCACAGATTTATCACCTTACGTGAGATTCATGAACTCACGCCTACGAGCATCAACATAGCTCGTGCCCATATACTTCCCGTGGAAGGCAGTCTTAAAATAATCCCAGTTCAAATGATCCGATTGGGTACCCTCCTCAACCGACAGCAAAGATACTGCACCTTTCAATTTCTGCTCAAGAGTGTAGTCGATGTCGTTCATAATCCTTTCGGTGGCCTCTAACCAATACCCAGCCATAGTAAGGGCGACTCTAGTGACACCCCTAAACAACTCAGCTCAATTGTACCGGAGTCGTTCAGTTACCGACCTACGGCCCCTAAATCCAGAATGAGGTCAAACGACCCTTTCCAACACTCTCAACATGGCTTAGGACAGTACGTCGTCCCCAACCGAGTGGCTTTGAGACCCAGTCTTAGTAGCAGATGAAATCGATGTCTCATTTGTATCTAAATTTGGCATGTGGTCACCGTGAGACTCCATCGCACTGATCCGTCTAAGTCTGTGGATTACTTATACAAAACAAACAAATAGATGTGAGTTTTCGTAAACTCGGTGTGTAACCCAACAGCAATAGACATTCAATGTACACAGAAATCGCATATAAAGACCGATATAGATTTGGACTTAGGTCCATGACAGATGCAGATACAGAATCAAATAAATAGAGCAGATACCCAGAGTCATACCCCATCCTCTACACACCATCTCTGACCATCCCATCACACCATGTGGGGTTAAGAACACCCACCCACCCTACGCACCATATAGTGTCGATGCGACACATGTCAGATAATATGCAGACAAGCTGCTAGAATATAGGCAAAGAGTCGCCATATAGATCAGTTCCTCCGCATATACAATTTCCACCCCAATCAACGATACAAATACAGATACAGTAATATAATGCATAACATACTCGTGTATAGATAACATATATATTTAGCAGAATGTCAGACAAACATATCGGTGTCCTACTCAGAGTAGATTATCAGAATATCAGATCACATAATTTAGGGTTTGGTTAGCCCTTACCAACCCTACGGTAGGCCCACAATCGATCAGAACGACCTGTGCGACCTCAGGCAAAATTTTAGACGCCCGTGTGGCCCACACGTCCAACTTGGCTTAGCTCGTGTGGCCCACAGGGCTACACTCATAACATCACACGGCTGTGTCTTGCGCACGGTCACCCTTCGTTGGACACACGGTCGTGTCTCACACACAGCCAACTACACGGTCGACCATACGGCTGTGTGGCATCGAAAAAATATTTTTTTAGCTTTTACTGAAGCTCAATTTTTCGTGTTAGGAGTACACTCCTGGTACGGCTTTTGAGGCAGCCTAAATGATGATATTTCCAAAACCTAAAATCAATAGATTTCAATGCATTAATCCCCACGAATTCTTCCAATTCGAAGGCATACAACTTAGTACCCTAACATGCTGAAACCTAACAACAAAACTGAGCACCCACTAGTGTACTATTCACACCAAACAATAACCACCAAACTCCACGACAGAGATGACCAAATAACACTAGAATTTCGTTTGAATTAGAAAGAGAATAGGAATAGAAAGAAAAAAGAACAAGAAAGAATGTATGAGAACCGAAAAGAAAAGAGCGTGAAAGTAGTGGCTGATTTTTAGGGAAAAAGGATAATGATAAAATTAAATTTAAAAAATATAATCAAAATAAAAACCCCGTAATATCTCAACTTCCCATTGATAACTTAAACTCAACTACCTCAGAATTTCAAGACCACTCAAACTCTCTCAGCCACCCGAAACAAAAATTAAGACCCCCACTCTCGCAAGGATTCGAACATAGGACCTTAAACACCACAACCCCTTGCCACTCGAACCAGCAGGCTTATTCTAATATGAGTTATCTAAAGATAAAATATAACCCAACCCACCAAGAATAAGGCTAGGGTAAAAAATAACAAAATTTTGCCAAAAGGGAGACTTAAACCCAAGGCCTCACACACACATCTAGAACACTTAACCTTTGAAGCATATATACATTTGTGTTAGATTTCAAAAAAATATACTTAAATTATTCAAGGCGTTACAATATCCTTAATCTCTTTGGGATAATATCCGTTTACCTAATATGATCATATTTTATCTCGTGGTAACCATTAGATATTCCTTCATGAAAAGTCAATTACTATTGAATAGTAATTAATTCATTCATCACAAAGAAGAAAGACCCCATGGCCATGTTTACTTTTCATCAACCATGTAATGGTAATGAGAGGATATCATATACCCATGTCTCGGGCGATGAATTCCATTATTGTGAATGACGCTACGTACTGCAAAAGTCGTACACCCAAAGAACCAACTTTCGATTCCTTATGTATTCAAACTTAGGCTTTTACTAACATCAAAGTGTATGAGTCACGCATAAATAGTTCGCCATCCACTCAGGATTTAGGTATGCCACACTATGAACATCACAAGCGAATAAATCCATAAACTGATTCAGGATCTATTCTATTTGGGTCCAATTCAATGTACTACTAGTCCAGTCAGTTACATCTATGTCTTTATCTTATGGGAGTCATCCACTCCAATGCCTAAGACAAGACATCTCCCTAAATGGGCTTGATAGAAGACATATTAGTCTTTCAATCAGTTTGCTCAGTTTCAATTTGACTAAGGACATGTTTAGGTTCATTTACTAATACAACCTGTCTTTTTGTATTATGATCTGGTCACATAATACCACTTAGTATTTGTTAAACATTATACAACCAATTAGCAACATTTGTTTCTATTTTTCTTTGCGTGAAAAAACTATTTGAGGACTGTAACACCCTACACCCGACCCGATCGCCAAGTCCGAGCTATAAAATGTCACATTCATTGTCAGAGCGAACATGATAAATTTATTCAACTTTAAACGATTGTAAGAGTTAATTCAATCAAACGGACATTAATCACAATAAACAACATTTACAAGATTTATATGAGCTTACAAAAGCTCCAAGAAAAAACCCGAGGTTGAATAGGGACCAAACATCCATCATATGAACCAAATTAGACTCAACTAGGTACATGCCAAATTAGAATAAAAATGGAATATAAAAACATTAATGAGTTCAGGATTGTTAATTGGATGCTGAAGTCATAGTTCAAATCTCCTTAATTATACCTAACCTGCACACGAAAAACAAACCGTATGTTGAGCAATGGAACTCAGTAGTATTTCTACGATTCAAATAAAAAAAATTTCAAGTTAAGAAAATTGTAACATCCAACTAGCATGTCATTTAAGTGGAAAACCAATTCATTTAGCATTGCAATAGAAGTGATTAATTCCATTTACATATCAACACCTATCGTAAAGCCTTTTTTAAAATTCAATACCAATCATGAGTCAAACATTTATATTGTTAACATTATAACAATCAATTCCAAGTTCATTCCACAATAATAAACCATTAAAGCCTCTTTCTGAAATCGGTCGACTCATTCATATTCATTACAGCCTCTCCAGCGCTTGTTTCCCATTTATTCATAGAAAAGTTCACATATTTCCTTTATCATGATCCACATATATATGCACAATTGGTGCCATAACATTATACTATTTCATGTTGATATCTTTTATTAAGTTACAAACTCATACCAATTTCGCATAACTTATTTGATTACATTATTTTATTATCAATGTATTTCATTTCATTTTCAAGTTTCCAATTCCAATTATAATATCACGCCCTACAGAACCTTTCGTTTTTCACATATCATATACGTTCATTATTTTAAATTACATATCATACCCTGAATTCGGTCGTATTTGCATACTCGTATCCTGTATATTATTCTTATCGTATGACAATGATTTAATTACAATTCAAACCAATATATATATTCACATTCAATTTCAAAATCACAATTCAATTCATCATCAACACACAATATCTCATGATAAATGTGTCTTATGAATCATCTTAAATATGAACAAATAACTAGTTAGGAATATATCATATTAACATGCCATTTCCCAAACTGAATCTTTGAATTCATCACAAATTTCTTTCACATTAACAATTCTTTTCATTATCATTATAATTTTTTTACATATTAAATTCCTATTAACTTGACTTAGACACGAACGAACACACAAATCCAATCAACAACTTAATTTACCACCCAGTGCCTCATCAGACAATTTCCAAAGAAATTAGATTGGTATGACCGAAGTAAAAATTGTGCCCATCACTTATCGACACGTAGTCAAAGTAGCCATTTGGCACCCAGTACCTCATCGGAACGTCTGAAGTAATTAGTTTGCGCCTAGAGCTCATCGGTATAATCGAAGTAAATTTTGCGCCCAGCACTCAATCAGAACATCTGAAGTAAAATGTGCCTAACGCTCATCGACATATAGTCGAAATAATTTCGCCCGAGTATTTAATAGGGTAATCATTTATCCAATTCCCTTATAAGTTCAATTCTCATTCTATCAATATAAATATCTTCAATTCATCACCCATGATATCATTTCATACATAACATAGCATACCGTCTCAATGCCAAGCCAATTTTACCATTTCATTTATTTTTAATATTTTCACTTTTATTCACTTTAATCTTCTATCTTAATAATTAATTAAATTCACACCAATATGATTCGATCAGTCATAGTTAACTATTGATTCATTTTATAACTCTTCTATTATTTTTTTCCTCTCCCTTTTCCTTCTCTCCATTCCACTTCCTTTTTTTACAAATATTTATACAAGAATCTTTAGCCTTAGTATGACTTGCTTTCATGTAACACGAATTATCCTTTCACTATTTATAAATACACTTTTAACAAAGTTGTCTTCTTGAGTAGTATTCACTAATATATTTATATTTAGACCTACAGATTTTGAAATTAAGATTTTATTTTTATTTTTGAAACTGGACTCAATGGAATTTTTACCATAAAAGTTTCAAAATTTATTTCAAAGTAGATTAATACCAGTTTTTTTTTAAATCCTCCCCTGTTCTGCTACTTGGCAGATTTCACTCTTTTTCACTAAAAATTAAATATCTTTGAGTACAAGTCTCATATTATATTATTGTTTGTTTCCTTTGAAAATATACTTATTAAGATTTTGGGCATGTAAATTTCATATCCTAAACATATTTGTACAATTTATAATGATTTTTCAAAGTTGGAACAAGGGAACTCGAAATCATTTTGATATTGTCTCATAAAAAGTATTATATCTCATAATATACAATTTCATTGCTTTCATCATTGCTTTTATGCAAAACAAGATTCAATAATAGTTAATTTCATATTTGATTCAACCTCTAACTAGATTCCTACAATTTTTTTTTTGTGAATTTTCAAAAGTTGTACTACCGTTGCTGTGCATAATTTTTTTAGTGAAACATTTTGCTCTTCCATGATTTGATTAAGTAAGTTTTGCTAATTTTGTTATATAACATGCTACATTCCAACCAAATTCAATGTCAAAACATATATTTACTAAGTTACAGAAATTCTTATTTCGGTTCAAATTAGTGATCTAGTTCGATAATTAATGTCAAATACAACATTTTAAACTCAAATAATCATTTTCAATTTACATTGGTATCATACTTTACAAAAAGAAATATGTACGAATATAATGATTCAATTTATAGAAATACAATCATAACATGAATTAGCTTAGTAAGTTCCATATGATTTTACTTGGCAAAACAGCAACCAAATGAGCTTTTAAGGACTACGTTAAAAAAATTACTTTTTCACGACTAGCCTCGTTTTCGTTCAATTCTTGATCTATAAAATAATTCAGTTCAATTTATCAATTCCATGTAACAACTCGTTTTCAGTGATGTCGAAAACAGTGGTTTCGGGACCATGATTTTTGATGAGTGAGCCAACATTTTAATATTTATTTAATGTCCATGTGGTTACATTAAAGTTGTATTAACTTTTCAAGTAGAAATAGTGAAGTTTAAATGGTTAATGAAGTGAAAAAGGATTAAACTGAAAAAAGAGCAAAAGTTGGTTTCTCTTTGTTAAATAATAGTTAAATCTTCCTTATTTTTCTTTACCAAAACCAAAATGCCATTGTTGTAAGAAGGGGGAGTTTCGGCTAAGCAAATTGGAGTGCTTGATATGTGTTTGAACTTTATTTTTTGATGATTTTTACACTTTTGAGTTCATTTTAACTTAGTTTACTTAGCCTAAGAATTAAATTGTTAAGTTTTTAAAAGTTTAGGGACTTTCCATATTAGGGTTTGAATGTGTTTTGAATTTTTATAATATATATTTATGTTGAGTTGTTAAATTTATAAGTTTTGTTAAGTAATTTTTAGTAATTATGTGATTTAGGGACTTATTTGTGAAATAGTAAAATTTTCATAGTAACATTGTGAATTGATGATTTAAATGGGCTGGTATAGGTCCTTAGGAAGTTCAGTTAGTATGTCTAGAGAGTAAAAATGAAATTTTTTTAATTTCGAAATTAGGGACTAAATTGTTTAAAAGCTGAAATGTTTGGGAGTAGTGTTGAAATTTTATATTAAATATGGAATATAAGTTTGATTCTAATATTTGAAGTTGTTTGAAACATTTAATTAAGTTAATTTATTATTTTGATCAAGACAAAGAACAACCGGACATAAACCGGGCAAAGCTAAAGTCTTCAACTAATCTTCAACTTCGTTTTTAAAATCACAGTAATCGAGGTAAGTTCGTTTTATGTATATGCATGGTTATATTAAATTCCTTGTTAAGGATTTAATCTTCTAGTTCTATTTCATATTGTTATTAAATTTTGAATCATAAGATATATTCAAATTGGGTGTTATTCAGGCTTAGTGCCTAGTAGGCTTAGTGTCGGTGTTATTTAGGCTTAGTGCCTAGCAGACTCAGTGCCGGAGTTATTCAGGCTTAGCGCCTAGTAGGCTTTGTGCTGATGAATTGAGTTGTTGAGTCTATTGATGTTTTATTAAACTTTGAATTAAGCTGTGAAGTAATTAGGTAAATTTCCCGAACTTACTAAGCTATGTTAAGCTTACTAGGTTGATTTCATTTTGTAGGTCTCTTGGAATTGTGTCATTGGTGGGATCGGTTCGAGAGTTCACACACTATATCCATACCTTGGTAGTTATTTTGTGTTTCGTTTTGAAGTTGGTTAAAAGTGGCATGTAATTAAAAATGGCCTTGTTGTATTAGGATATAATGTAGTTGATCTAGTAAGTTGAAAATGGTCATTTTGATACTGGTATGGTATGTTTGATATTTTGATGTTTATACATGTAACTATGATATGTTATGCATATATAATTTGCAATAGTTGATAAATTGAATTTGTTGATGTTTGGGTTGATTGAATATTTACATGTGGTACCAATGAGGGTACATTGGTTGGTTGATGGAAATAGGTTCCGTATATGTGATTTTGACATGTTTTGGTCTTGTTTAAGTAAGTATTGAATAGGTTTATGGGTTGGTTAATGGTATGCTTATGGCACAAGAAAATATATTTGGTAAACTTGATTTTTAAGGTACATTTTGGTACACACGGCTTGAGACTCGGACTGTCTCACAGTTCGTACGGCTGTATATCTTTTATGTTTTAGGTGCAGGTTTCGTAGAGTCTGGCACACGACCTACGACACAGCCGTGTGTCCCAAAATAGTGAGTTACAAGGTTTGGGAACACGGACGTATGGATTTGCCACATGGGCATGTGTGTTAGACACATGACCATGTTTTGGCCACACGGGCTGGCCTGAGTCACACGGCCGTGTGGCCCTTATTTCCAAAATTTTCAACTTTTTCCTAACTTTTTCGATTTGTTTTAGATTGATCCCAAAATTTTTCCAAATTATGGTTAGGGCCTAGTAAGCTCGGTTTAGGGCCCATAAAAGCATGTTTGATTTAAATTGAATGTGATTTGTTATTAATATTTACTTAGAAATATAAATTGTATGTAAGGTTAACTGTTGGTAAAATCGTCGTAATACTCAGTAATCCAAATTCGGTGTTGTGAGTCAGGGGTGTTACATTCCAAACATCTTATATCATCCTATTATAAGCATGTATTAGTTCAATTGCATTTTCTAAGAATGTTGCCTAAACTTTTGCATTTTGTTCAATTTAGTCTCCTAAAATGAAATAGTCATATCTTTCAAATTTGAGCTTCGCTGTACAATCCGATTTCAATCTCATCCTCTACAAACCCTCTACTATCTATTTTTATCCAAATCTCATAATGGGTTGACAAATAAATCTCTTTAGTTCTTATATGGAACAACTAACA
>CM025149.1:23966918-23978440 GCA_013467495.1 Gossypium gossypioides | reverse complement strand
AGTTCTATATGGATTTATTTTTATTTTATTTTACCACTGTATTTTATTTTAATAAAGATTCGAGTCACTCAGTTATAATACTCTTCCATTGCCGCCGCCCTTTTGTTTCTCCCCTCCTCTATTTTTCTCTTATTGTTTTGTTGTCGAAACCACCATTCATCTTTAGCTGAATCTTATTTTGCCTTTACAAGTGATCAATCAGTTTGTGATTATCCGTTATCACAGATCTGATATCCGGGAAGTGTAGGTTGATTATCAATCAGATCTAATTACATATTTGTTTTTTGTTTTCTGTATAATGGTCGAATCTATCAAGATTCCATGGTCGATTCTCACACGTGTTTTTCTTATCTTTTTTTGTTTTTTTATTTAAGGTTTAGATCCGAATCATTCAGATCACTAGTGACATCAGAGGTTATCTGTATCTCCATTTTGAGCTGAACTAGTGTAAGCGGAGATTTCGAAAATAAGATTTTAATGGCTATTATTTCTCTCTGATCTTGTCGAACCTATGTGGTGATCTAAAGGTTGGTTTTTGTCTCATGTTTTGTGAATGTTATGTACAGATCTAACCAAGATCTAGTCAAATCTAAATATAGGAGTTGGGTATTTAAGTTTAGTACTTCGGATTTGCATTATTCAGGTGTGGGTTCGTTAACCTTCTATGTTTGGTGAATGCTGAAAGCATGTATGTACTTCATTGTATTGGATGAATATGTAATGACTGTAAAAGGTTGGTCGAATGTTCTAGGGCCTTAAAGCTTAATTAACTAAATGTGTAAGTGCTACAAGGGTTAACTGATTTTATGCCTATTGTTATTGATTGATTGGCTGATTGCATTTTATTACATGTCTTGTACTGTTGAGCATGTTGATTGTTACTGTATATTTGATTGCATATATTGCATGCCATTGATTGTTACGCTGTTTGTTGCTTGCATGTAAGAAAACATAAAATTGATTGATATTGTTACTACTAAATGCATGAAAAGCATGCCACAAATAATGATAAATTGAATACATGTTAAGCATGCCATCGTTACTGAAATTGATTTTGATAAGTAGATATGCAATACAACTGATCTGACATATTGCATTGTATGGGGATTGGGACTGATTGGTGACGGAGGAGTTCTGTGGAGTACTATCAGTTTATCCACAATTTTATACTGGTAGTTAACCTGCAACCCTGGAGTATTGCTTGGAGTATTGGCGAATTATCCGCAAATTACTGGTACTCTAATTGCAAATTGTTATTAGTGGTTTATCCATATTGAGCTACGACTCTTACTGTTTTGGTGTTCAGATGATGAGCTCTAGGGAACTCATGGTGTGTAGCGGATGGATGGGTAGGAAATATGTGTTGTTTTCATATTAGCATGCCCATGCATATGTATATATATACTGTATATTTATGATGGCATGCTCTGTTGTGATCTCAGGAATGTTGTTGGCTATTGGCTTTATTGTAACTCAATTGTCTGTATGTATATACATTGTTTTTTTTTCTGTTAAAGACTCACACAGAGCTTTTAAAGCTCACCTCCATAATTTTACTTCTTACAAATAACCCACAAGGTTAGGGTCGAACACGACATTTAGAGGAATCGTCTTGGAAATTTTTAAATAAAGTACTTTTAAACTAAATTTTATTATTGATTTTGGGGACTGTAATGGTTATTTTGGACTTTGGAATGAGTTTGTTTTTCATTGGGATTTTGCATGCATGAAATTTTGCTAAACGTCTAACAATTCTAATAATTGGCTTAAAATTACATAAGACTCGATTTTTCCTATAAAATTAAAGGCTTCAGTTTTTCCACTGTGTAGCAATGAAATTGGAGTTTTAAAAAGGCAAATTGATGAAATCAACTAAGTTTTTCTCAAATGTCATGACACTTATTAAATCAAACTCTTACATTAACTCGACTTAAGAATCTGACGTTTTGATAATCCTAAGGCAGTTACGTTAAGTTTTCTAAAAGTTAGTAAAAAATAACGTTTTCAAATTTTATTGGTATTACTAGGCCTTTTCGGTGACCAATGTAGCATTAAAAAATTTGGCCATAACATTTGGGCCGGGTTAGGGAAGTTAAATAACATCTCATTGCATGGTGATGATTCCACCCATTTTGACTATTTAGAAGGGTTAATGTGCACCTTAAAAAAAGGGTTAATGTGTTTGTTTGTTAAGGTATCTTTCTGTCTTTTTTTTTCTGCTCCTAAGTTTTAACTTGCTTGTTTGTATGTCCTTATTTAAACCTTTTGTGATATTTGTTGATATAAAATCCATTTTCTAATTTGACCAAAATAAATATTTATTTGTTTTCCTTTTAAAGTGTTTCTTATTATATATGTAGATAATAAAGATTAATTAATCTAGTTAAATTTAAGAGTGTTTGAATCCATTTGTTTTTAATATTATATTAAAACTATATAATTATCAACAAATGTGTTGACAATTGTTTAGAGTAAAAAATGGTGAAAGGGCGCTTAATTGTGTTTGTGTCGAATCTTTTGCCTAGATTATAGCAGAAGGGCCTATAGAAGATCTTTTAGTTTCATGGATATGTCATAGGCACATTTATCCCAAAAAATAAAATTGAAGAACGAGATAAGATTTGACTTTGTGAGGCTTTCCAACATCATTGATGCCAAAAGAGCGATTATTAGACTAAACAATTTTGGTATTTTCGACTACCATGTCAGAGTTAACTAGAAGGATTCAAAAGTAGAAATGCTTATTGGAGGAAAGTTACAAGTGTTTCGAATAAGATGAGAATATGCTTGAGACTATAATCTTAATGTACTGTAGTACAAAAGTAACACCCTCTTATCTGAGTGTAACCTCCACAACTCGGCCTAGATGTTAAACTCGAATTCGAGAGATTACATCAACCATTGAGATGGTCTAGTAGGGTTATCGAAGTTTTTGAAAAAAAATGGTTATTTTAAAACCTTAATTTAATTTAGTAGAAAACTTAGTTTAAATATTGTTTTAATATTCCTCAATATTTAAGTTATTATCTAGCAGCAGAAAAAATGGTTTTTACTTACGTTATTAATGAAAACATGGTTTCATGCATAATTAATTAATAATAATATTAAGTTAATAACCTAATTAAAAGTTAAAACTAGATGTCATGCAAAAATAATTGAACCTAGGTCCTAAATCCCATGCCTTAGTTAAAAAATAAAGTATTACAGTCCTTGAATAATAAAATAAATCAAAATATTAACCCTTAATAGATAAAATAGATTGTGCTAAGACCCTCCGAATGTCGTGCTAAGGCAGCCATTCAATAGAGAAATAAGGTCAGGGATAGGGAACGAAACAAGTGTAGAGCTTCCGACGTGGTTTCTAATTGGGTTCAAAAGCCTCAAAGACGTAAAAGGTTACTCTGCTGCCCCAGCAAGGGAGTCACAGAATATAGGTTTCTAACAAGAGCGAAGTGGGCACCAAGCCACTTCTATATCCAGCATTGGAGGATCTAGAGAATAAAGGTTATCATTTGTAATAATTACGAGAAAAACCATACTAGAATATATTGGAGGGCTACTGGCGGATGTTACAAATGTGGAGCCCAAGACCATTACAAGAAGGACTCCCCATAAGTGGAGGAGAAAATAATGAACACTCTGTTCAGGTGGCTAGACAGACTCAGCCTAAAGTGAAAATTGGGACTGTGGCGAAGTTAGGGTTAGTGCAGAGAGCTTTGAGAAGAAATATAGCTATGCCTAGCCCAAAAGTCTCAGCTAGAGTTTATGTCGTACAGGCAAAGGAGGATGTTGAAGCCCTCGACGTCATTACGGGTAAATTCTCTTTATTTGACATCGGCATACACGTATTGATAGACCCTAGGTCTACTCATTCATACATTTATGATAAGTTTATGGTTAGAAGGAGTCTTAGAGTTGTCCCCATTGAGGTGAGCATGATAGTCACTAATCCATTAGGCTAAAGTACTGTATTAAATAGGGTGGTATAGGACCGCTCGTTGAATTTTGACGAACATGTTTTCTTGGCGAACTTAATGCTATTAAGTTTCCACGAGTTTGATGCCATAATGGTGGATTGACTGATGAGATGAAGCGCAATAGTTGAGTGCAAGTCTAGAGGTGTATGGTTACTATCTACGGATGGTAATAAGGTGCTTGTTTTAAGGGTGAAACGAGATATCAAAAACAATTTAGACTCAGTTGTTACGACTCAGAAAATGATTACAAATGGTGGAGATGCTTAATTAGTGTACATCTTGGACTCTAAGATGGTAAGGGAAGACTTCGGGCAAGTACCAATTGTGAATGAATTTCCAGATGTCTTTCCAGAAGAACTATCGGTAATTCCGTCAAACAGAGATGTGGAGTTCTCTATTGATGTGACGTCGGAGACTGCTCCTATATCAAGTGCGTCTTATAAAATGGCTCCAATAGAGCTGAGGGAGTTGGAAGCTCAGTTGTAATAACTATTAGATAAGGGGTTCATCAACCAAGTGTTTCACCTTGGGGTGCACCAATATTGTTTGTAAACAAAAAGGATGGGACACTCCGATTGTGTATTGATTATAGGCAACTGAACGAGGCGACCATTAAGAATAAGTATCTGTTGGCTAGGATTGAGGGCTTGTTTGATCAGCTAAGTGGAGCTAAAGTATTTCCAAATATTGATCTACAGTCAGGGAATTATAAAGTTAAGATTAAAGGACATGATATTCCTAAGACTACATTTCGCACTCGATACGGGCATTATGAATTCCTGGTGATGCCCTTTGGCTTGATGAATGCGCCAACATTGTTCATGGATTTGATGAATAGAGTATTCTAGCCTTACCTTGATTGTTGTGTGGTTGTCTTCATTAATGATATTTTGGTTTACTCGAAGAGTGAGGAAGAGCATGAGGAACACTTGCAAATAGTTTTGAATGTTCTCCAAGAAAACAAACTGTATGCCAAATTCAGCAAGTGTGGGTTTTGGCTGAAGGAAGCTCACTTCTTGGGCCATTTTATCTCCACGAATGGGATTAAGATAGATCTTGAGAAAATTTGTGCTGTACTAGAATTGAATCCTCTGAAGAGCATCATAGAGGTATGTAGTTTCCTTGGTCTAGTAGGGGTACTATAGAAGGTTTGTGAAAGGTTTCTCCATGATTGCGATGCCATTGACATGGTTGTTGAGGAAAGATGAAAAGTTTTATTGGTCTTGTAACACCCTTATACCTGACTTGACTACCAAGTCGGATATAGAAATGCTACAATTGAGTTCCAGAGAAGCCATGGCTAATTCATTTATTTCAAACCCTTATCCAAACACATATAAAACTTATTAGTGGGTTACTATCATGATTCAACATTATGGAATCAACTTGGGTAAAATTCTTCAATAAAAGCCTGTTCTAGAGGCTTATTTTACACAAAATAGGGCCCATGTATCGATATCATCCCTAAGGTGTTGATATTATGGCTTAGGTATCGATACCCTATGATGTATTGATACCGTTTTGAGCTTCAAAGTCTAAAAATTCAAGAAAAATACCCAAGGTATTGATAGTTTACTCAAAGTATCGATACTTTTCTCAAAGTATCTATACTTCGATCAAAGTATTTATACTTTGCTAAAAGTATCTATACTTAGGTCTAGTTATTTATACTTTCTTCAAAGTATCGATACTTTACCCTTGGTATTGGTACTAAAATGCCAATCTAGAACTCATTCTAAGCTTAGGAAAATTTACCACTATAGTCCTTATTGTACCCTTTTTAAGCATGTTTAATACTTGATAATAACCTTATTAATTCACCATTTAAACATACAAATCCACTTGTATTATCAATCTTTATCTAGCTTATCTTAAGCATGCTTTAATTTCAAATAATTCATATAACCAATAAGATATGTAAAATCTTACATTTTAGTCATTCCAACATTTATCTAAGCCCTTGCAACTCGGGATTCCCGGGATAAAAAAAATCCCTTTACACGTTTCCATCCCCTATATAAATGCACGTTCCCATCCCCTAATTTAGTATCCTAAAATGTTTTTTCTTCTTTCTTGCGTGTACAAATATTTGGGTTTGAAAATTTATTTCTCTCTCGCTTTGAGGGATACATAGTCATAGTTTTAAGTTGTGTTTGGGTTCACGGTGATGTCATGGAGTTCAGTAACCTACAGAATTCAATTGCCGTGTGAGTATGGCGCCATCACCCAAGAAATCGGGATCACTTTACAACTCGAGGTCCAAGTTGGCAATGAATATACTGTCTCGGGTTAAGTGTAACTACGGCTTCAAGGTTACAAAGGTTATGCTGTCAAAGGATTGAGCATAACTGGAGCCCTAGTTGATAGTGGTGATGCAGGCATGACAACCAGTTTCACCTCATCAGAGAAGCATGCTCTATAAAACCCATGTGGAAGTGCGAGGAAGCAAAACACAAGGGGCCTCCTAGTATAATCAAATAATTCATGTTGTCCATCTCCACCAAAAGCAGTGACCCTGTTAGTAAAGCATGTTAGTAACACCCCTATAACCGGTCCGACCATATGGACCCGATATAAGACTATTACATTTAGTGCCAAAGTGGTTTTGGCAAGACACTGTATAATTTAAACATTTTCCATATTGTATTAACTTATTTAACCCAAAAAATTTTAATATAAACATCTTGGTCATTAATGTATGATTGATTGCATTTGGAAATGACTTAAAAATTGTTTTCACTCAAAACAGTGGCAAAGTATCGATACTTACACAAAAGGTATCTATACCATTACACAAAATCGATACCAAAATAGCATTCTAGAACTCCAAAAATTCAAATTTTGATGAAGGTATTAATACCTTAGGCCTAGGTATCGATACCTAGGCTTCAATATCGATACGTATGTCAAAAATGATACTAAAATCACGTTCTGTTTTGGAAATTTTTAGTTTTAAAGCCTAGGTATCGATATCTATACCATTGGTATCGAAACCTTGAGTAGATTTTGTTAAAACTCAGTTGAAAATTTGCTTAAAATCCCCCTGCACTGTTTATAAACCATTTCAAAATTTAAAACCAGTCCAAAATAGTCTAAATCAGTCACAATAAACAATTTATCATCCATTTATGCATGCATCCATTAGGTCTTTAATAATTCATTTCAATTATCTTTAAATTTCTTCACAAAACATCAAAATGAGTAAAGTTATTATAACTTACATTGTAATTCCTATTACTAAAATCTACTTGTTAAGCATATGTACATGCTCTCATTCAAATTGGAGATGTGATGGAACAAGTAGGTCTCGAACCACTTCTAGCTTTCCTTTTCTACTTCAACCTATGTGTTAAAAGAAAATGCATTAAGCTAAAATAGCTTAGTAAGTACTGCAAGAATTTAATCATAAAACATTTATCATATTGCAAATTTAATACTTAACTATAAATATTCTTAACTTAAATTGTGATTATTCAAAATTAAACTTACCACATCATATTTCATTCACAAGGCCCAAATTAGACTAATTAGAACAATTAGGACATTCTGAATAGAACTAAACATCACTAGAGCGAATATTTGAACACTACTAAAGCATATAATTGAACACTGCCGAAGTGGATAACTGAGCACCCCCGAAGTGGATAAATAATAAGCACGCAATATATATATTCCTTAATGGCATGCCATTAATATCTTGATCGTTCATACTCGTCTACTTGGGCTCACATTTTCTTTATACAAATTTTTAATCTTTGTAATTTAGTTCTTGAACCTATAATTTCATATATATACATATCACCCAATTATCAATACATTTTATTACACACATATAATAATTTCAATACAAATAATTTATTATATCACTTATAATTTTATTTACAATCTTATAACATATTTTATTAGATTTATGACTTAGTCCTTTTTTATACTACTACATATATATCTAAAATTCAATAACTAATTAACAAATCCTATGCTAATACATAAAGAAATAGAAGTAAATTCTTGTAGTACTTACAACCAAGGCTTGTTTGATGATTCTTCTTACTTCTTCACTCATTGGCTACCCCTTTTCATTTTGCTACAATTTGATCCTTTTTTCTCCTCTCTTTCTCTTGAATCCTTGTTACTACAAACTAGCCCTAACTGTCTCTCTCCTTTCAAGTAACTATTAACTCCTTTTCATGGGGCTAAAGTAACTACCTTGCTCTACTCTTTACTTGGTTGAGAAATCATGAGAGAAAAATGAAGAAACAAGCTTGAATGACTCAACAATGGAGGAAAAAAGTTTTGTTTTGGGAGAAGGGTAAGTGATGATGGGATGTGAAAAAGAAAGAGGAAAACTTTCTCATCTTTTCTTCTTTCTTTTACACTCTTCATAAATAAAAATCTCATGAGTTTTATTTAAAATGGCTAAATTTCTAACTAATCCTCCCTTCTTCCATCATTACACTATGACCCTAATCATCATCATAAAATATATTATTTTTATAATTACCTTTTTATCCCTTTTCATCTATTCAATTTCCATATATGAATCACATCGCATTTAAGTGATATTACCTCTCTAGTCTCTCCTTATTTTCCAACAATCTCATGCTACTAACCTAACTTTTTAATTTTCACACTTTTTCCCCACTACTTTTCATTTTCCTACAATTTAGTCATTACATCAAATCAAATTTTCCTATCCCAAAAATATTTCTACTTCCTATCAACTCTAATTTCTTTCTATACTTTTACTCTAAAATTCTTATTTAATCTATTTCTAAAATTTTTCTAATTTTCCTAACCCGACATGTCACTGAACCAAAACCTCTTTACTTTGAGGATGTTACACACCAAAGGCAGTGACCCTGTTAGTAGACATGTTACACCCCAATTATCTCACAAGTTATAATAATGAGGTCACTACCTTTGGTAGACATAGACAAAACAAAATACTTGATTACGCCACTGCATTTTTCGTCTTCGTACTTTTGTTTGGGTTTTATAAACCATTCTCTTCTGACGAGGAAAAACTAGTTTTCGTGCCCGCATAACCATTGTCAACTGGGGCCCAATTTATGCTTCATCATTTGACAACATAACCTTTGTAAACTTGAAGCCCTAGTTACACTTAAACCCCAGATCGTATAATCATCGTCAATTAGGACGTTGAGTTGAAATGCGATCCGACTTCCCGGGTGATGGCTCCATTCTCATATGGCAGATGAAATTTTTAGGTCACCCAACTCCGTGATACCACTGTAAATTCAAACATTCCTTAAAAAAATAATCATGTCTATCTCAAACACGGATAAAAAATCTACAAACTTCTAATTTCCAATCGTAAGAAATAAAAGAAAAAAATGATTTTTACCTAAGTGAAAATGCATCCTACAGGGCACGTTTTCATCTGACACATCAATGAAATGCGCCATGTAGGATGCATTTTTAGGAGAGAGAATTAAAAATCATCCTATGTGGTGCATTTTCACTTATGTGGCAGTGAAAGCGCGCCCTGTAGGATGCATTTTCCTTTCTCTCTCAAAAAATATCGTAGATCGGTAAATTTGTAGAATTTCAGCCTAGTTTCTCAAATATTTTTTTAGCATATTCATATAAATTAACAAAAAAAAGTTCATAGCCAAAATAAGGTTCCTAAAAGACTAAAGCTTGGGTAGTTTACCCTTTTATTTATCTCTGAGCCTATTAGAGATTATGTGACTCGAATCCTATACTTGTTGAAGAAATAAATACAATGACAAAATAAGGGGATCTGTGGTGGCAAAACTCATATTGTATTATAACAAGGTTTTTTAACCCTTAAATAGATATAGTCGAAACTCTTCTTGTGTCATTCATTTTTCTACATTAGTGAATTTCTTCTCCTCTACCCGTTGTTTTTTCCCGAAACGGTTTCCACGAAAAATCTGGGTGTTCTTATTTTTTTCTTTTCTTATTACTTTGCAATCGTTCTACCGTTATTATCGTCTTTTATTATAACAAACTGGTATCAGAGCTTTTCGGGTTGCTTGTCTTGATCATAATAATAGCGTCATTGAAGTATGATACTCCGTTGTTGGATCGCAACACCAGATTTGCATTATGTCAAGTAAAGATGCAGATAGTTCTTGCACAGATATATTTGGAGGATGCCCTGCTAGGTGTGGATAAGATGCCTTTTACATTGACAACTAAAATAAACATCGTAAGGATCAAAAGGTTCTAATGCAATTACATCTACATCTATCGAGTGATATTCTACATGATGTGTTGAAGGAGAAGACTGCCGCTGTATTATGGGCAAAGCTAGAGCAGCTATGCATGTCAAAAACCCTAACTAGAAAGTTACATCGGAAGCAGCATCTTTGTTCTCATAGTTTGTAAAAAGTCTTTGGTTGAACACTTAATTATGTTTAAAGAAATTGTCTGAAACTTAAAAGCCATGGAGGTGTAGTATGAGAAAAGAGGATTTAGTGTTAATTCTACTTTGTTCATTCCGTTCGTCTTATTCAACTTTCAGAGATACGATTTTGTATAGTCGTGAATATTTCATAATTAATGAAGTGAGTAAGGAGTGAATCATTTATTCTGGTTGCACTTTCCATATGAGTCCCAATCAGGATTGGTTTACAATATATGAAATAATGTCTAAAGGTGTTGTTTTTATAGGAAATAATGCTTCATGTAGATTTACATGTATTGGCATGATTATTGATGGAGTCGCTAGAACACTTAGTGACGTACGAAATGTGCCAAAATTGAAGAGAAATCTAATTTCGTTGAGTACTCTTGATTCAAAAGGGTACAAGTACATAGCTGAAAGTGGGGTTTTAAAGATTAGCAAGGGTTCCCTCTTGGTGATGAAAAGGCAAAGAAAGACTGTCATGTTATATGTTTTGCAGGGTTCAACTGTTACTGGTGATGCAACCATAGCTTCCTCTTCATTGTTAGATGATGACGTTACTAGACTTTGGTATATGTGTTTGGGGCATATGAGTGAGAACTGTAACAAGTCGTTTTTTAGTGGTATAAAAAAAAGGTTTTGCGGCCACAAATTGACGAGTAAGTTCGTAAATATGATTATTTAATATTTACAAGTCAAATATGGTTTTAAAAAGATTTTTGATATGATAATTTATGTTATATGAATGATTAATGAAGTTTAAGTGGTAAAACCCTAAAGTTAAGTAGTTTTAGAAAATGAGGTATCGGGACCTCATTTCTATCAACTGAGCCGTAAATATTTTTATAAATATTTACAGAGTGTTATTAAGGTTGTATTAAAGTTTCATTAAGAATTTTTAATGTTTAAATAGTTAATTAAACGAAAAGGACTAAATCGTAAAAGTTGAAAAAGTCAATCGCTATTAGTTTAAAAGTGATAATTTATTAAAGACTTTTAATTGGATGGCCTTAATGGATAAATAAACCATCCTTAATATAGTGGGATGATCTAATGCTTTATTTTCTTTTAATTTTAATATATATGTTATTATATTATTAAAATAAAGAAAAAGGTTAATAAAATAAAGAAAACATAATGCTTTCTTCCCC
>CM025149.1:23954183-23966215 GCA_013467495.1 Gossypium gossypioides | reverse complement strand
AGCGATTTAGTCCCTATACTTAATTTAAACACTTATTCAACGAAAAATTTCTATCCGACAATTTAATTAGATTCTAAAGTTATTATTTAAATATTTACTAAAATATTTATGAACATGGATTACAGAAACAAAATCCCAAAAATACACTTCCTGACGCTACTGACTTTTGGGTTGTTACAATTCTCCCCCTTAAATCAATTTCGTCCTTGAAATTTACTTGAAAAGAGGTTGGGATACAGAGATCTCATCATTTCCTCAGATTCCCAAGTCGCTTCCTCGACACTATTACTATGCCACAGTACTTTCACAATTGGAACACTTTCGTTACGCAACTCTTTCACCTCACGAGCTAAAATTTCCATCGGTTCTTCTTCATATGTTAGATCAGGTTGAATCTCAATTTTTTCTGCCATAATGATATGAAATGGATCTGATTGATATCTCTTAAGCATCAAAACGTGAAAAACATCGTACATTTTTTGCAATTCCATCAGCAGTGCTAACCTATAAGCAATTGGTCTCACTCTTTCAGTGATCTCATAAGGTTCAATAAAACGAGGACTCAGCTTCCCTTTTCAAGCAAATCGAAAGACTTTCTTCCATGGTGAAACCTTTAGAAATACTTTATCACCAATAGTAAACTCAATGTCTCGACGTTTCAAATCTACATATGATTTCTATCCATCGAAGGTTGTTTTCAATCTATCTTGGATCACCTTCACTGTATCTTCTTCTTCTTGAATTAGTTTCAGCTTAACAACTTTTCTTTCACACAATTCAGACCAACAAACGGGTGTTCGACATCTATGACCATATAAAGCTTCATATCGAGCCATTGAATGCTTGATTGGAAACTATTATTAAATACAAATTCGGTTAAAGGTAAATAAAGTTCCCAACTTGATTCAAAATCAATTACAAAGGCTCGAAACATGTCTTCCAAAATCTTAATGACACACTCAGATTGCCCGTCCATCTGTAGGTGAAAAGCCATGCAAAAGTTAAGTCTCGTACCTCGAGATTTTGGACTAGAGGTTCATGCAACTGCTTCCAAAATCTCGTGGTAAATTGGGGATCCTGATCAGAGATAATCAACATAGGTACACTGTGCAATCTGACAATTTCCTGAATGTAAATCTTGGCAAGCTTCGGTAGTGACCAATCAGTTCTGACTGTGATAAAATGGGCCGATTTTGTGAGTCGATCAATTATCACCCAAATAGCATTTTTCTTACTTGGAGACAACGGTAATCATGTTACGAAATCTATCGTTATGCGCTCTCATTTCCATTCAGGAATAGAAATAGGCTGAAGTAACCTGGTGGGAACCTTATGTTCTGTCTTAACTCACTGACAAGATAGGCATTTGGCTACAAACTCAACTAATTCTCTTTTCATTCTGGGCCACCAATACAACTCTCGCAAATCTTGATACATTTTTGTTCCACCAGGGTGCAAGGCAAAAGGACTATCGTGAGTTTCGTGAAGGATTAATTCATTTAATTCCATGACATTCAAGACACATATTCTATTACGGAATCTCAAACAGTCACTATCATTAATTCTGAAATTTTCCAATGAACCATTCTGAACCAATTTTCTTTTTCCTAATAATTTGACATCATCTAACTGCGCTGCTCTGATATGGTCAAACAACACCAGTTTAACTTTCAATTATACTAACAAACTACCATCTTTGCTAATGCTAAGTTGAGCGAATATCACTCGCAACTCAACTTTTACCTTATTGCTCAACGCGTTAGCTACGGCGTTAGCTTTACTAGGATGATAATCAATAATGCAATCGTAATCTTCCAAAATTTTAACCCAGTGTCGCTGTTTCAAATTTAACTCCTTTTGGGTTAGGAGGTATTTAAGACTTTAGAGCAAAAACCACAGCGGCAAGCTCTAAATCTTGCGTTGGGTAGTTACGCTCATGTGTTTTAGCTGGCGAGATGCATACACAATCACTTTTCCATTTTGCATCAAAACACAGCCTAGACCATTTAAGGAAGCATCACTATAAATCATGTAGTGTTTCCCCGATTTAGGCAAGGTTAGAACTGGTGCTTCAGTCAACATCTATTTCAATTTCTTGAAACTTTCTTGGCACTAATCGCTCTAAATAAACTAAATATTCTTTTGTAAAAGCTTCATTGTTGGCATATTTATCTTCGAAAATCCATTTATGAATCTTCAGTAATAACCAAATCAACTAAGAAAACTGTGAACTTTCGACACATTTCTCGGTGCTTTCTACTGAACAATGGCCTTGATATTTTTCGGATCAACTCCAATTCCATAAATCGAAATAACATGCCCTAGAAACACCACTTCAAATAACTAGAATTCACATTTGCTAAGTTTCCCATATAACTATTTATCTCACAACACTTTCAAAACAATCCGGAGATGCTGTTCATGCTCCACTATAGATTTTGAGTAGATCAAAATGTCATCAATGAAAACTACCACAAATTAATCCAAATAGGGTTGAAAGATACAGTTCATAAGATCCATGAATTTTGTAGAAGCATTAGTCAAACCAAAAGGCATCACCAAGAATTCATAATGGTCCTAATGCACACAAAACATCATTTTTGGCATGTCACTATCTTTCCCCTTTAACTGATAGTAATCCGATCTCAAATCAAGTTTAGAAAAAATGATAGCTTCTTTCAGCTGATCAATTAAGTCATCAATACGAGGTAGAGGATTTCGATTTTCAAATGTCAAATTATTCAATTGCTAGTAATCTATACAAAGCATCATCGAACCGTCTTTCTTTTTAACAAATAAAATAGGAGCTCCCCAAGGTGATATACTAGGGTGTATAAAGTCGCGGTCTAACAAATCTTGCAACTGCACTTTCAATTCCACCAGCTTTGTCGGTGCCATACGATAAGGGGATATTGACACTGGAGCTGTACCAGGAAACACTTCAATTGCGAATTCAACCTCCCTATCAGGTGGTAATCCCAGTAATTCTTCGTGAGGCACATCAGAGAATTCGCAAACAATTTAAATCTTGCTAACCTGACTATCATCAAAATTAGAGTTAATGATATAAGCTAGAAAAGCTTCACAACCTTGATTAAGGAGTTTGTTAGCTTGAACCATTGAAACGATACGAGTTGAACCACTCGTTCGAACATCGTTCACCTCAACCAAGTTACCATCAATTCCTTGAACCATAAATTTAATTTTATGGCAATCTAAAATTACCCCTGCTCAGTGAGCCAATCCATTCAGAAAATCAAATCAAAATCGCCAAATGGCATAATAAAAAAATCAACAGGAAAAGAAGTACTTTGAATTTCCAACGAACACCACCTACACACTCGGCCAACCAACACTGACTACCCCAAAGGACTTGACACAACCATAGATACTTTAGATGTCTCATACTTAAAACTTCCTGATTTAACCAATTCAGAATTAATATAAGAATGTGACGCTCCAGGGTTTATCAAAGGATAAACAAGTGCAAAATGTAATAAAAAGATACTTATTACAACATCGGTAGCACTGCCTTCCTCGCGAGTTCGTACAACATATGCTCGAGCGGCCGCTCTGGCCTCAGACTGATGAGTAATAGCAGTACTCCCTTTTCCTGTAGCACCTCTAGAAATAGAACCACCACGACTGTTACGACAACCTCTGGTTGCAAGAGTAGACTTCTAAGTGTCAGCAGACAGAGCATTATCATTTTTTAGATACTCACGAGCGAAATGTTCTTGTTATCCACACCAAAAATAGGCATTAGATAATTTCCAACATCTTCCTCAATGTTTCTTCCTACAATGCTCACAATTCAATACTTCAGAAGTTTTGGTTGGGCCTTTAACACTACCAATAGACACAGTTGGTTGTCGATTTTGATTCCTATATGATCTATCATACTTAAAAGTGAATTTCCAATTACCACAAGAATCTCTAGTTTGTTTCAATTACGGATGCAAACTAACAGTCCCTGTTTATTTTCCAACAACTCGAGTAGTCTCAATATTCTTATTGAGTCCCAAAGCTTGCTACACCATTTTTGCTCACTCTACCAAATCAGCAAATTCTGAAATTAAATGCAATACAAGTTGAACTTTAAGTTCATCGCGTAAACCACGCAAGAATTGCTTGCAACTTTCAGCTTCAAAAAGCACAAGTTCTGTAGCATACTTACTGAGTCGTAAAAGCTCACATTCATAATCAACCACTAACATCTCACTTTATTTCAACAGTAAAAACTCCTGTTTCCTATCTTCGAGATACAGTTCTCCGACATATTTCTTCTAGAAATCCTTTTGAAAAAACTCCCAATCGGCTCGTTCAATAGGTACATGGCATGTTACTGTTTGCCACCATGTATATGCTTCCCCTTGCAAAAGAGAAACATCATAGATAACAGATTCACGGGGATTGCATTCGAGTTTTTGCAAAACATGTTTAGTTGACTCTAACCATTCTTTAGCGGTTGAGGGATCAATCCCTTTCAAACCCAGAAACTCAGTAGCACCATATCTCTGTAATTCTTTAATCGAAGTAGGTCAAACAACTAGCACAGGAACTAAAGTATGAGTAACTCCCACCACTTTCTGAAGCGCTTCAGCTATGGTACAAAGTAAATTCGAGTCACATTGACCATATTTATGCTTGGTTTTTGAGCACCTGCATAATTTACGCTTGGTGCCACTGAATTCGTTCCATCTAATTCCTCAATATAATCATCACTAGTATGAATCTCTTGGTCAAATTCAATATTATATTCATCTGACATTATTTAACTATAAAACAAAAAACAATTTTAATCAACATCCAAATTCTAACTCAGACTCGATTCAACTTTGTCGTGTACCTCTAAACTCGATTCTAAGCTCGATTTAGTTCGAGAATCAACTAAATCTATGGCCCTGATACCAATAAATGTAACACTCCTAACCTATCTCTGTCGCCAGATTAAGGTTACGAAGTATTACATTACAAACTAAACAATTAACTTCAAAAGAAAGCAATTATGCAATTTAAATTTCAACATTCAATACATCAATCAAATTAATGAATAAATACAATTACGACATTAATTCGAGCCAATGAGGCCAAAAAATAGTTTGGAAATATTTACGGTTCATTTTGACACAAAACATAAAATTTTGGAAAAAAAAGTTGAAAATTTGGGAAACATGGGCCACACAGCTTTGTGTCCAGGCTGCGTGTCCCAGCTCGTGTGTCCGCCCGTATTAGTATTCAAAATAGGGCCACAGGTTTGTGTCGCTGACCATGTCTCAAACCATGTGAATCTTACATCTAACAAAAATAAGACAGAAGGCCATGTAGTGTGACCATGTGTGACACACGACTGTGTGACATGCCCGTGCCTCAAGCCTTGTGTACCTAAAATTTACTTTCAGAACAAGGCTCAACATCAATTCCTTAGGTGGCAAGCTAAATGATAATAAACTATAAATGTGCTTTCAAACACCTATAATTGAGTCTAAAAGATACATATTTCCTACAATTTAGGTGCCTAACCAATATGCCTTCATTGACACCACAAAGTATATACATATACACTAATCATTCATCTAAAACATCATTAACATATCAAACTTGTTCCATCCACAATAATGCTTTCAAAGTACTAAATACCAAATCACCACACAAGGTAACTGAATATGTCCAAATTATAAGTTCACCATTTTATAACTACTTCATACATTTTATAACCATAAAATTTACCAAATGCAAAATAATGCCTACCAATCAAAAGCACAACATTTCTATGACACAAAAAGACCATCAAAATGAAAACATGACGAAAACTATCATATTATAACTTAGGTACATGCCAAAACCAACAAAAAGATAATTCACCACTTTATATAGTTGGGATCGTTACTGGATGTTGAGTCGATAGAAGATCTACTAGGTACCTAACCTGCGCACAAGAAAACAAAAGTACACTGAGTATAACTTAGTGGTTCTTCCATAATTTGAATAAATAAACGTGGTACAAATTATTCAATTACACAACTAAAACTTCAATTCAAGTAATGAAAGGAAACATTGACCGCCTCCAGACGTACTAATGTCCAGGGTGTGAATACTGTAATAAAATAGAGGGTTATGAGGCGGTATCTACAAGTATATGGGTCGAGCTGTAATATAGATTTTACAACGAAGTAGGTGAGAACTCCGAGGATCGTACCCAATGGAGGTGAGTACTAAATCAATCTTAACCTAAACAATTAAAGATCTAATCAAAACTTTAGGTCAGTTATAGTACGAGATAAAATAAGAAATATGTTTAGGGTTTGTAAAATAATAAAATAAAATAACATAAAAAAATTAAAGTTGCAAGAGATAAAGATAAATAGAGTGAATCAAATCTGAGAATGGGTGATAAGCTCGCTTCAGCAATCCCAATTAACTGTCGTCTCAGGTTCTCGTCAACCAACTAGTCACTACCCTAGCAGAATCTTCCGGTCTTCCACCAACATAATGAGTCAACAAGAACTACTTATCTTTTGACCTCACAGTTCAGACTGGCTTGGGGTAAAGTTGTTCACGAATGGGCAATATCAGTTTTGGGTTTATTCCCACCTTGATGACTTCCTAGGGTTGTTAGGCCTAAGGTTTGTTTCACGTTCTTCCTTTCGCGTTGATCCGTTGAGTAACCCTACAAAACAGTGAAGAGATCATACCTCCTCTCTCTAATCCCCTATAGAAGGATTAGTTCCTCATGGCTTTAATAAACAACATGGGAAGAATGAAAGAATTGATCATGGGGAATGAATCAAAATAGAGAGTTTAAGAAAGCCTGATTGATATGGAATAATACGAATCCACATAAGTTGGTCTTGTTTTACAAACAAAATAAACTAAACTATAAAAACCTAAAAGAAAAAAGAAAACAAATCTAAAAACCTAAGAAAAGAATCTGAGCTAATAGAATGGTGTCCATAATGTGTGCCAAAGAAGCCTATTTATAGCCTTCAGGTAGTCGTCATCCTTAACCTAGGTTAGCTGACGTTCCCAAGCTTTAAGTTCGATTGTGCAGACCAAAAATGCCCATGCTTCATGTTTTATTCTCGTCATAGAGTCGATGTCGCGACACATCCAGACCTGTGTCACGACATAGCAACCAGTATGCTCCTCTATAGCCATCTTCAGGGGTATATTGTAACATCCTCAGCCTGTGTCACAACATTAAAGTCAGTTTCTCACTTTCTCTATTTTGCTTTCTGTGTTGCGACAATGGATCTCCCATGTGGCGACATAGCATCCAATGTTGGCCCAAAATGCCTTATAATGGTCTCTTGGACACTCACGAAGTACATTAGCTCTCCCTTAGGCCTCGTTTGGCCCTTAAGGTCAATAAAATACTTGATGTTCACATTTTATTGAATGTAAGTAAAACTAAAGTATCTTAACTAAAACATAACAAAAATTCTTGCATTCAAGCTCCTTAAATGTGAAAACTAGTTTCATCTGCTACACCGAATTAAGACAGATCAAACTCCTCCACACTTAAATCATTTCTTGTCCTCAAGCAACATAAACAAAGATGATAAATAAAAATGACAACCCTTGAGCAAGTATGATACAGGCATTGACTTTAGAGCATATGACTTATGCATTTCATGCTTATGAACAATTTCAACATGATGTGTAGTTGACTTATCACTTTTGATTACAAACATCTAAGTTCAGTATGTTACAAAATATACAAGTATTAAGGTTCTCACCTATAGGAATCCATCAACAAATCATACAAGTACTTTGATTATCCGAGTAGAATACAAATAGTCGTTTATGCATATGTTCAGTATGATGTCCATTCATGTATAAGGATACTTACATCACATAGGGCTTTTCGGCTTGTAACGTTTTGAGGCTTAGGACAGGTATGAAATTCAAAAATAGTAAGCATCAAAAGGTTACAAACACGAAAATTGTTAGACACATCGTATTGATCCCTATGCTTCCCCCTTTAGTGATTCACACCGGCTCACCGCCTTATTTCTCTTTATCTCACCTTCCTTGTCTCTCCATGTATAGGAAATCGTAGCATGACATAGTAACCATGGCTAGCCGTACGAGTTTTTTGTGCACTAATGAACGAGTTTTCTTTCTTTTGTGACTTTTTTAAATTTTCTCTTTTTCAATACATCTCACTCATGAATGCTTTTTCGCTGGTTAAAGACTTTTTCTACTCGCACTAATTCCCTTTTTGGGTTTTCCTTTTTGTTTCGCACATTAAGGTAACTTATAGTTCCTATATCACACCAATCTTTCCTATTTCACTCTAATTTTACAAACTCTGTCATGATGTATCTATTTAACCCTCAATACGTATGGCTAGGCATTTATAATTGTGTAATACAGGACCAAAGAAAAAGGGTATATACAAATTAACGTTTTTAGACTTGGGATTTGTAATATGGTTCATCAAGAAATGTCAAAAGGCTCAAAATTGGTACTAAAGGTAGAGTAAAATAGGATAGCTTTTTGGCTCTAGATGTGTTCCAAACAATGCCTAAATATTTTATTATGCACAAATTTAATCAACCAAACAAATACAAGTTCAACCATTTATCATTCATACAAGCATGCTCGTTTCCTTATATTTTCTATATCGCTTGGTACAAATGATAGCTTAATACCTATTTACCGTGTAACATGTAGAACTTTAGTAGTCTAACAATAAAAAATTTAAAATCTCATATCGTTATGTCAACTTATTCATAAACATAAGTAACCTATGTACATGATCCTAACCAATCACTTGTATTTCTACAAGCTCAAGCATACCAAAAGACAATGAAAAATCAACAAAATTTAAAATTTAAAAACAACCTATGTCACCCCCACACTTTAGTTGACATATTGTCCTCGATGTGTAGCCCATCAAAAGATAAGGAAAGAAGTT
Organism: Gossypium gossypioides; assembly: GCA_013467495.1. Taxonomy (NCBI): domain Eukaryota; kingdom Viridiplantae; phylum Streptophyta; class Magnoliopsida; order Malvales; family Malvaceae; genus Gossypium; species Gossypium gossypioides. The sequence continues at coordinate 23,957,292 of CM025149.1, read as the reverse complement.
ACTCAATTGATCATGATTGCTCTAACTCCTATTGGTGGGTGCTTCTTCCTTTGATCGTGTAAAGCTCAATTTTTTTTGTTTTCTTCGTGTTGAGTTCCTTCATAGAAAAGTTAAACAAAATGTAACAAAACTAAAAAACTACTTATTAATCTTACTCCTACAAAGTTCAAATCATCCAAAAATTAATACAAGTCTTTATAAAATTAAAATAATTCAATCGTCTTACTCATTCATCTCTTCACTCTCATCATCATCCTCTTCTCCTTCTTCTTTTCTTTCAAGCGCTTCTTCTCCTTATTCCATACTCGTCAATCTGAACATGTCAGGTGTATAATTAGGGACCTGAAAGTTGTTTTGCCTTGCGAATTCTTGGAAAATTGGTCTTGATTCCTGCATCTATTGAATCATCTGATCTAGTTAAGGATTACTACTCTCACCAACGTCTTGTTGAGTTCGTGCCAGCCTTTGTGATGACATGGGTGTAGCTTTCATTTCTTGTTATTACTTTTTCCCATTTTTTAATTGTTTGGCCCTTAGCTCGATGTATTGTTGGAACAAGGTATCGCCAGTAATACTTTAAGATGGTTTCAACGACTTCTTAGTAGATGTCATAGGTACACCTGCCTTTTTGCATAAAGTTGTCACGAGATGTGGAAAGAATACTCCCACCTTCTAGCTACTAATGCATCTTCCCATGTTCTGGTGAATCCATTTTCCAACACATACCTAATTTTTTTTGTAGAATAGCATAAAGTAATATTTCTCTAAAGGCATTAACGTTAGAAACATTTAAAATAGGTACAATTTGTGTGCAGATGAATTGAATCCACATCTTAGCCTTAGGAAACATAATAGCTTGATAAAAAGATACTAGGATATAGGTACTTGCGTGATACTTCCATTCACCCCTTCTTTCAGTTAAAAAGTTTATAATACTATCCATATTTGTCTCTAAAATATTCTAAATCAGTTTCATCAATGAAATCATTCTCATAATACGAAGCATTACAGAAATCACAAATCATTCGAGGGGTTACACGTACCTCTTTCCCTCGCACAAGTACTATATCCCATATATGAACTTCAGTATTTCTAGACTCGTGGTCCCATAAAAATGCATAGAATTCTTGTGCAACAGGGACCATGGAATTATCCTTTGGGATTTCCAAAAACATTTCAATCGATGATACCTTACCAAAGGTCATATTTCTTTACACAAGATCATCAATGGATCAACTCCCCTCTCCTAACTGAATGTTTTTCCTTGAAGTTCATTGAAATACTTTCAACATTTGGATTTGGAAAATCAGAGGAAGTTTGAACCATCGATGGTTCTATTTCCATGGTTTGCCTAACTTTCCTAAGAGGCATTGTATTTCATTCTAAACAATAAAATCAATGGAATAGTAAAAAATTTTGAGTTTAAAAACCCTTATGTAACACCCTTAACTCGTATCCAAGGCCAAAACAGGGTTACGGAGCATTATTGGACTTAAAGATCAAACAATCAAACAATTCGAATTCATTTCTCATTCAATTTAAAAACCGTTCATAGACAATCATATGGTCCCTAATACAAGCCCTCAAGGCCCAAAATAAACATGAAATGTGGTTCGGGACTAAACCGAGTACTCAAGAAAGTTTTAAGAAAACATGGAAAATTTTCAAAGTGCAGGGGACACATGCCCGTATAGCTAGGTCGTGTGTCTCACACGGCCAAGAGACATGCTCGTGTCTCAGGCCGTGTGGGCATTTGAAATGGGGACACACGGTCGTGTCCCAGCCCATGTCTGAACCTGTGTAACTCACTGACTTGGGTCAAACGTCCAGACCACACGCCCTGGTGCCAGGCCGTGTACCCTTCGAAATGGCCTTACACTCCCGTGTGCTAGGTCATATGCTAGGCCGTGTGAAAACTAGAGGGTATACTGACTTGTGCCACACGACCAAGCCACACACCCGTGTGCTAGGTCGTGTGAAGCTACTAACTTGATTTCTATAGACGTATTAGGGGACACACAACCATGTCACTTGACCGTGTGTCACACACAGCTGAGACACACGCCCGTGTCTCTGCCCGTGTGAACAAAAATAGGCTATTTCCCAAGCCATATTTCTCACCCAATTTGGTACCAACCTAAGCTCAACAATGCACATACAACCATGGCACAAATAGGCATTCAAAACCAACCAATATCAAGTTTATAACATGTTATAGTATCACACACAATCATGCTACTTTTAGGTACCTCAAAAAACCATTTATAATATGCCAAAATACGGTTCGCAAATATACCTAAATAGTCAACACATATATGAGACATTGTGCCTAAATTCAACATGCATACCACATCTCAATTTCAACCATTTGGTACCCAAAATACCAATTCACAAACAAGGCATCCACATAGCAACTATACACCACATACCATAAGGTCATTTATACATATTTACATAACCAAACATATACCACTTTCAAGCCAAATTAAATGGCCAAAACACAACAAGACATATAGGCTACAAGCCAAAACACCTATACATGCCATTTAACCAAAATATGTAGTCCAGTACCAAAATAAGTGTTTGATAGTGTGATGTAATCTCTGATAACCTCCAATCTGAGTGAGCTTCCGAATCACTATAAAATACAGAAAATAAAATAGAGTTAGTAAGTTTGTATAACTAAAAATACAACTTACCAATCAACCCCAATTTAGGTAAACAACCTTAAGGCATAATACGACTCAATTCGGCCCAAAGCCTAATACATAATCATCAACCATATTAGCCATTAATTCATAAGTTAATATACATATCACTTCTCGTAATTCACATAAATACATGTACTAATTTGTATCAAACTCGTATAATCGTCGTAACCACATAGTACCCATTGAACCATTTGGAATACTACCGAATACTCGAGTATCTTGCACACTAAGTGCCAATACGTGGTCAAAACCACCAATATCTCATACTAATATCGATGCTCACTCTCGAGCCATTACTGGGTTTACTCACACAAGCTGTCAGTCAAGATGTAGCTACACGGTGCTGCTCACACAAGCTGTAAAGTAACCGCAACACATGCCGAAAACTCAGCCACCAG
>CM025149.1:23892568-23903882 GCA_013467495.1 Gossypium gossypioides | reverse complement strand
TAGGCTCTAGTAATTGCAATTATGTCCAGAAGCATCGTTTCGATAATTCACAATTACTTAATCATGGAGCCAATCCACAAAAAGTACCATGATTGAAAACTCTTTATCGTATACTCTTTATGAAAGAAATTCATCCAATTGCTTTGTTCAATGACCTCGTCATGTGTGTGTTACCTTTATATTATATCATTGATTCCTTTGAGTTAAATCCGTTCACTCAATACAATCTTATTTTATCTCATTGTCACCATTGTGTCTTCTTAATGATTAATATGATCATTGTCAACAAATCACACTATGGTAAATTGCTCGTTTGAGAACAAACAACTCATGGCCATGTTCCATATTTATCAATCCACACAATGTCAATGAGAGGATATCGTTAACTCTTTAATTGAGCTATGAATTCCACTATTCCTAGTAAAGTCATGTCATACACAAGTCATGTACCCAACATACCAGCTATCGACTCGATCATCTTTAGAGCATAAGTCTCCACTTATATCAAAGCACATGAGTTACATACGTATGGTCAGTGACTAAGTCATGATTTAGGTAAATCACACCATGAACGTCACCAATGAATTAATTCACAAATGGTTTCAGAATTAATTCATCTTGGGTCCAGTCCACTGTATCATTCTTTCAATCAATACATCTATGTGTCTACCCGTGGAGTCAACTGTTCCAATAGCCAAGACTAGTCATCTCCTTAATTGGAATTGTAGATGACATAATAATCCTTTTGAATATTTGAATCAAATACTCACTTTGATTCTTTTACGAGATTACGAACTCATTTAGATTACCTACTGAAATAAGTTATCTTTCTCGCAATGTAAATGTTCTTACATTGTCACTTATCATCAGTTTGAACTTAGACAATTAATGAGCTAATATTTGTTTATCACAATTTCACTATGTATGCAAAATATGAAAGACAAAAATATAAAAGACATAATAGTGAAATGTTAAATTTATTTATTCATCGTTCAAAAACATAGAAAATAATTACATGTTTACTACAATATGGGCACGTTTTCCAGCAGAGTCTCCCTTACACCACCTCTACTAGTTCCACTATCATCGATTTCAATCATCTTTCTTCATCCTCCTTCGATGTCACTTTCTGCAAAATAACCAAGTTACTTACGTATGAAACATCAAGTCAACAAATATTATAAATCTTTACACACACCAAAATTGGTACCAAAAGAGAAGTTAGCATCGCATAGAAGCAACACATCCAGAAGAAGATCCCTCAAACAAACATTCATAGGTTGAACCTTTGCCATATCCCCATATTTTTCCATTATAGAAATTCATAATTTCTTTGCTTTGCAATAAATACGCTCGCTTGTACAAAAAGTAAGTAGCATGCACAAGAAAATCATAATAAAGTAGAAAAAGTTCATATAATACCTTCAGCAATAGAGTCTGTCTCAGGTCATGTGTGAGATCCAGCGTCTTTAGAACCTCTACCATAGGAGCTTTCACCAACTACAACTGTCCTTCTCTGAAGTTGTACTGTTGGTCTTTTTGTTTCTTCAGATTCTTTATGTACCTCTGCCTTCTGTTTACTCCTATAATCCCATTTTCACTCAGGACAATGGGCATCTCATAAAAAATCCTTAAGTTCCTGCTACAAACCTAGTAAAACATTGCCAACATCCCACATGCCATGAGGCCACGCCTTGTTGCATGGTTTGACATCATCCAATAGGTTGTTACCAATTATGTTAATGTTTGTTTTGTCCCATTATATTTGGGCTCCTCCTCATCAGGCAATATTCCCATATATGGTACAAGCTATGAGTGTCTTCCACCTTTATCAGTAAACCTTCGCATAAGCGTTAATACAAGTGCATCTTCGAATTGGTCTACAAAATGGGTTTCAATGTATTTTGATCATTGCTAGGCTCGTACCAGGAAATTGGGAATGGAAATCCACCTCTGCATAATTGTTGAACTTTAATGTAATTTTCTCTCACTAAATGCATATTATTTCAGGGGTTGTCTAACATCGTTGTCATGCCTTTGCTAGCTGTCAACATCATAAAGACCTTATGATAAACTTCACCAGTAGGAGACAATATATACATGTGCGTAGCTAGGGGCTAGCAATCCCCCCAAATATGGAAAATTTTTCATTTAGGCCCCCTAAAAATGATAAAATTTTGATTTAATCCTTTAAAAATTATAAAGATATAGGCTATTAAAATGGTGAAATTGCATTTTTACTATCGTATAAATTACAATTTAATTTCGGCCCCCTACATTTTTTTTTTGCTTCGCCCTTAAATATATATATAAAAGCTCTTCTAAACACATCAACTAAAGGTTCTTTTCCCTTTTGGCGACAATATATATATAAAAAATAGCAAACAAAGCCCACCAAAAAGTCCCCATCAGTTGACCCGGTGCAACCCCGTAAGAATTTATAACCTATAAAAAGAAAGGATACAATGACAAATAAAAACCTACCTCAAATACAATAGCGGTACCAAAAAGTACAGTGAATCATCCTCTTTCAAACCCACTTCGCTTAAATGATGTTTCCTTTTGGGGATTGAAAACTTGTATTTGAAGTTAGAAAAGCATTCAATCTCCCTACATTCAAGTAGATGCCACATATCCTCCATGGTAGTAGTATATTCGAATTCATCACTTCCAATAAGGACGTCATAAGGCCTTTTGTGTGCCATCGTTTTCAAACGATGATTTGAAAAGAATGAAACACAAGCAAAAGAAACTAAAAAATATGGGGAAAATACTACCAACTTCAAAGCTAGATCAATTAAAGGTAAACCTTCAAAAGAATTGTAGAATAGAAACCAAGTGGAACACAAGTGCAAACTTAGAAGAAATAACAAAGACTTCAGAAAATATTCAAGTAGAAAAACAAACAGAAAGCCATAAAGTAAAAGTAAGTGAAGATAACACCTAACTTTGCCAATTTATAAAGAAAGAACAACCTTTCATTTGCACTTAATGTGTGACAAAATAAGCAAACATACGCAACACTTGCGCACAATTCTCAACATATTGCACAAACTAGCCATTCCCAAAAAGACACATAATTTTCTTGCATCACCATTACTGATCTTGTATCACCATTATTGATCACCTCGATCACTCAACAGAAACGTCATCATTTTAAATCATGCCTTCATAACTTTTTTTACCTATTTAAATTCAGGGTCTACCTTAAATAATAATCCTAAATTTTAAACCCAAAATTTTAAAAATTTCAAATCATAAATTTTATAAGTCATGAGTCCCAAATGTTGCCAACGGACCTAATTATTTCGCAAGCTTAGAGCACTCACTTTATAACCTCCCTCATCTAAGGGACAATTATTTTGCCACCTCCACGAGCCTTACACATTTCCAAACAAGGCAAACCTCGTAGCCCTACACATGTCCTTGCTAGGCAAATCTCACACCAAGTGGATATTAGATATCAGGCAACTCAACAACTCAAAAGACCTTGGCACAAAGCTACTTCCATAGGAACACATGAAACATTGATCTTATTGATTACTTGGTCATCTTAAGGCATTACATCATCAACTTAGAAGGTCACATCCCCGCCTNTACGAGAAGACAAGATTTGATTTTACTGCCGATGGGATCTAGACATGTGATACCCCTTGTCTCTCGTATGTAAGCTCACTCACAACACTAAATAGATTGTCTAACACAGAAAAATATTTAAAACATTGTTCCATCTCTGAACCCTTCCTTTCATCCCTAAGTACCACAACTCTCCGCCCCATCAAGGTGACCTGCTTCATCTCCCTCAGTTCCTCATTGATTCCACACGTTAACAACTACTTAGGTGAAAAGCGCTATAATTTAGGGTATTGTTATTATTATTCAAGTAAACTGACATTTATCACAAATCTTTTAAGATTTTTAAATTTTATGTTTCCGAGTTATATTATATATATATGGAAAACATATTGTGTTTCAATCTCATCAAATGTTTTGTTTGAAAACAAAGTTTATCACATGGTATAATAATATTGAAACGACAGATATTTACATGACGATTAGAAATATGGCATGCCTAGCGTTCTATCCTACGCAAGTTTCTATCTGTTCAATAACATTTAAAAGTATATATACAAATAAATTGGGCATAATGATTTAATGGGCATGTCTTGCAAATTTTACGACAATATGAAAGGTTTTCTAGGATTATAATAGACATGCTATTAGCAGTAAAAATCTCGAAAACACTTTTCAGCTTGGTAGTAATCTTCTTCTTTTTTTTCTTTAAATGGTTGACATGGTAGTAATCTCTATTGAGAATGAGCTATTGGATTGGCCTAACTTCCGATAGCTTCAAATCCCGCTAGCTTGTATCTTGTTAGCTTCCATCTTGCTCTTGGAATCCCTCTTATCTTTACATTCCGCTAGCTTCAAATTTTACTAGCTCTTGCTAGCTTTCATCCCGCTAACCACAGATCTAACTTTGAAGGTAAATAAATATAAAAACTTTCTTTAGAATAAAAACTATTAAAATGATAATCAATAATCAAATTAACATATAAAATAGACAAGTAGATACCTTCTGCAACCGTAGAGCAGAGCCGCATAAATCCTTAATCATGTGGTTGCGCTTATTTTATTCTTATTTCATAAATCGATCGTTATTTAGTTTATCATGACCATACACCCAGATTTCTAGTGTATCAAATTCAACAAGGAAAGAATCCAATCTCACTCTAATACAATTGCAAATCTTAAGATTAAGTTCTGGGATCTCATAAAATATTTAAATTTCTAAAAGTTCAATAAGAATTTTAAAAAAAGATCAAAAAATTTTGAAATTTTGAGATAAATAAAAATTTTCAAAATTTCTAAAGGACCTAATCAAAATTTCCTAAAAACTCCAAAGAAAAAAAATGAAAATTTCCAAAATTTTTGGAGATTAATTAAAATTTACTAAAAATTTCAAGAGAGCAATAAAAAACTCCCAAAATTTTGAGAAGGCCAAGGCCCCCTAAACCACCATTAATTAGGATCCGCCTCTGCTCTAGTAAACACAGTTTTATCTACCAGTTTCTTTCTCACTAACTTTAAAGTTTCAAAGTTCCGCAATCCTTATTTTTTAGTTGTACCAATATTTTCAATCCTCATAATTTCTATTTCGCAGAATCTCTCTCACTAACACTTTTTTAACTTGTTTAACTTCGGGAACTTCTATTACGAAAACTATGGAAGTTAACCTTAAAACACCATTCCATCTAAAAAAGCATAGCTTGAAAAATTAGGAGTTAGTTTTGCAATGCTTTTCAAAACTGCATTTAGGTCATAAAACACTTTTGAACAAAAACTAAAATTTTCTACTTCTGCTTTTGGCCAAAAAAATTATTTTCCAAAGTATTTTTGTCTCAAAAACACTTTTGAAAAACTTAAAAACAGCTTATTTAGCAATCCTCTTATCTCAAAAGTGCTTTTTGTCCCAAAAATGCTTCTGAAAAGCAATGCTAAACTAACTCTAAATACGAACAAGTTAGCTTATTAACTTTTCTTTGGAAAACAAATGCTTCTCCTTTCGTTAAACAAAGAATGCATTCACGCAAAGCATCCTTGCCGAAATATGTTCTGTGTAACCTCCATATAACAATCACCATATCCACTACCTATATAACTTCTCTCCCATTATCCACGTTCATGTGACCTCTCTTACTTCCACCACCACCTATTATTTACGGAACATTCACCCCTTCTTTAATAATCTCCCTTTCATAACCTCATTAAGAGGGACATAAATGAAGGATAGAACGTTCCATTTGAGGACTTAATCTAAATTCTCTCTACAATTTTCTTTAAACAATCACAACCACCACCGTAACTTTCACTTTTTCTACCACTGAACTTGTTTTTCAGAATCTGCTCCAATCTTTCTCTCCACCATCTCTTGACAACACTCCATTTTACTATATTGTAACATATCCTCACCTTAACAAAAGAACACTCCACAACAACTTACTATGAATCCATTACTCTCTTCCAAAAAAAACGATTTGATAGAACGTGAAACGCACCCGCTTATATGCTCAAAAACCTTTCCTTTTCTATATGATGTAAGATTAATGACACAAACTAAGCTCCAAGTTCCAGATTCTACTAGTTCTTATCACCCTCTGAGCAGATTCAATATCCCTGTACAACTTTCAAGAAAAATGTACAAATTGAGAAACTTCAGAAGCAATAGACAAGAAACCAAGATATAGAATCAAATTATGCATCCAATAAAACGGATACAAGCATAGTTTCACCAAAAGATCAATTTATTTGTACATTAGCTATTCCATTGTTTTATAGGAGGATGGCTACGAGAACACAAACAGATTCAAAGGGGGAAAAAAAGAGTTGCATTTTAGTAAACTTTATTAAAATTATCTAACTCTAATCCATGTGGTTTTCAATAAAAAATATAACTCAACCACATGGGTATATCATGTTCGTAAAGGGGAAAAAAAGGAAAAAAAAAAATACTTGGAAAACCCGCACACTTATACTTGAAACCGGATTTTCACCATCCCAAACTCCATGAGGTTTAATATAGAAAACAAACTACCATGGATGTACAATTTTACAAACTATACCATATCTTACCCGAGGATTGTAGTATGATTGAACTTGAATTATCAATTGGCAGTAACTGACAGCAATTAAATCTACAATTGCCCCAGCCCTCCCTAGATGATAATGGAGGCTTGTTTGTGCCTAATGCTGAAGGTTGTAAGGGTTCTACTTTGGGCCCTCCTGGATACAAAAGAGTGATGATAAGTTGATATGCATATAGTGGAAAACCATAAAAGTATCAGACAAACTATGCTACTCCGAGTCAGTTTTCTATGAAGTATCCATGTCCAGTACATATACAGACAGGTAGGGGAGTATGGTCTTCCAACTATATTAAAAAACTTGGAAAACTATGAGCATATTTATATCGGGCATAAACCCATATCCAATACTCACTTGAACATATCTATGTCAGACAAATACTTGTATCTGAAGTTTTGCCTTCAAATCAGAGTAACATAGCAGACAAGCTTTTCAAAGGTGAAAAGAGATAATAAGACAAGGTGAAACATAAAGATAATTTGCAGTCATCCCGCTCTTCTTTAACCTAATTGACAACAAATGGCCAGATGTCTAACAAAATAATTAAAATAATGACGCAAGACAATGAAAAACAAGACTCTGAACAAGCAGCTTACACCTTCAAAAATGAAGTGGAACTGTTTCGTGATTGTGCTCGTGATTTTGCAAGCATATGGTGTTGTTGCTGCATTTGCTTAAACTGTTGCAATGAAGCAAAGTTAATTCCATTCTGTAAATTCCCATTATCTTGGTCTATATCACCATCCTCGGTAATTTGTGATCCACTATGATGTAAAATTTGAGAGTAAGGGTTGCCTGAAGCTGCTCGTTTGAGATTACCACCATCGAAAGAGTATGATGGCACAGTTTTTAAACGTCTTCGCAAAACCTTGAATGCAGAACTTTGCTGCAGTTAAATAAAAAGTTCAGTACAATTTAACAATGAAAAAATAATGCACGTTGTGTGTGTATCAGTCTGTAATGGGTACGAAGGCACAAGAGATGTCCCCTTTAAACCATCCAACACTTGACATTGGGAGTAAAAGAAAACATGGACCCGTTTGGATGAAGATAAAGTTTAAACCCATGTTTCTTATAGTAGGATTAGGAGAGGTACCTATAAAGAAAGTAGCAAAGACATACCTGTGGAAGTAGCATCAAAAGACCATACAATGCTTTCAGCAACCATATGTATTGTCTGGGTTCAAGAAGCTGGAAATCAGAAAATATCAGCCACGTAACAGGTTTTTTAAATTCCAAAGAGAAACAAGGAAAATGGAAATCTAAACCAAATATTTATTACAAAATTGCAACTACAATGACAACCAATAAAATCACTAAAGCTCACATATTTTGTCACAGTAAAATGATTAGCAAGGCCTAATTTTCGAGTTCCTGAATATATGCAGCTATCATATAAAAGATTGATAACCAGTCACTGAAATTGCGGATGCATAACCTTTTCAAAAAGGAAGGCTTCATAATGCACATCAATGGCATAACATCCCATCATAAAATGGTAGAGGTAAGGAAAAGTTTTAGACATTACCATACGAGTAAACATATATATTATGGGAAACAACATAAAATTGCAATCGATCATGAATAAAAAATACTGCTTAAGACTTGCTGAAATATAAGCAAACATCAAAAGTGAACCAAAAGCTAAAAGAACATATCTAGTGATACAATCCCCAATTAAAGCTATTAAAACAATTGTAAGGCAAGTTGTTAGTATTTGTCTAAGCACCTGCAATCTTAGATAAGCGAAGACTGGAGTTTCGAGCAAGCGAATCAACTTATCAAGCTGGACCAAGAATTTGGCATTAATATCTTCCTCGACCAGGGACTGAATCACAGCACATGCATGTTGATACGTCTAACATGCAAATAAATAATAGATTAATCATCATGAAAGTATATGGTGCAACACCACACCTCTTCCCTCAGCCATCACACATGAAAATTGAAAGACTGGCTATCCATTTAAAGGAGTTATGGAATCTTACCTGAGCTAATAAACAGAGACTAATGATTGCCATGGGTGAATGGCACCATGATGCATACAAAGAAACAAATAAATCTTTTCCAGCAGCATTAACAAGTGACTGTTTCAAAAGTTCCCGAAGCTCAGATAGCTCAGAAGAAGTGAGTAGAATTAAATTCAAAGCCTGAATCACAAGCGACGAAAACTTTAAATGACTACCTAATGGAAATACCATTCTACTAAATGAACAAAGATTTGAAAAAAAAACAGTAACTTCAGTGACAATGTCATGGTTATCACATATTTAAAGTTAATGGAGTTGCTTCATGTTATTACTTATAACCAAAGAGAAAACTATTCCATTAGATAAGCTTTTTAACTACATGACAGAACCTGAACCATAACGCAGGCAAAATCTAGGTCTGCTTCTCCCTCTAGTATGGTGGATAGCTCACGATAAACCCTTTCAGCATCCAGGAGAACACAAAGTCTACGGATTATTAAAGCACCACGCCTAAGAAAACAGGAGGATGATTTGCAAAAGAAAAGGTGAGACATATGTATATAATTAAAATAAGCAGAGCAAGTTGGCCATGTAGTCTATATGAGTGCTCAGCTCAGTAAAACAATTCAAAACAATAATAATTTCAAATAAGAAAATTTGGGGCTTGAGGGTCCTAGAATCACCTCTCCAGAAGAGAATGATCAATCCGGAAATTATGCACCAGAAAAACAACAAGTTGGCGGAAATGTAGGGGATCTTGTGCAATGCAAGCGTGAATGTCAAGAACCAGGAGCACCACCTGGTGCAGAAATCCAAATGCAAGATAAAATTAGTATACACAAACAAGAGCAGTTTTAGGTTAACAGTCCAAAGAAACATTTTAATAGACAATGGGAGTAGAAATCCTCTTTGCAAAAGCAAAACTCTTTCTAGGCTCTTGGGAAAATGACTATATTAGCTAAGTTAACTAGAAGTTCCAATAACAGTTCCACTCAAGAAATAAGATAATACATAAAGGGCACATCCTATTGTAATTATATGATGCTAAACAGAATAGCAAAACAAAAATAGAAGAAAAAACCCTTGATGAAACAATCAAATCAGAAACACATAAGCAGGAGCATAACTTTACCTCATCAGAAGAGTCAGATAGAGCTTTCAACAGGGTGTCAAATATGTCGTTTAGAAAACACAGGACCTATTTCAGGTGAAAAATTTAACATCATTTTTATTGGAGAAACACTAGCATCAGAAAATTCAACTGAATAACAAGCAACTACAAAAACTAAAAGAACACGAGTGCTAATATCGACCATGACCTTATACTTTGCATCTACTAGATGCACATAAATTCAAAATAAGTGCTTCCTCACCTCAGCACGATGTCTGTTTAAAAGGGTTGATATCCAGTGCAATGCTTCAATTCTGGTAGCCTCCCACTCACTATCCAGTTGCCTGATCAAAATCATTGTAAAGTGAAACTATTTCAGCAGTATTAGAAAATATCATTTTAAGCACTTTTCCATAGCTCTTCATAATTCAAAAACGCAATATATTTCCATAGAAGTGCAAACTGCCAGAAACATTCTAAACCTAGCATTTTTCCCAGGTAACAAAGACTACACCTCCTCGCAATGGAGAGAATGCCACCCACATCGAAGTTTTCTGTTGGATTAGCCTCAATTGAACGAAGTGCTTCATTGGTTTCACGAGCAACCTAATATGAGAATATTAAGACAAACACATAAAATGACAGAAAGAAAACAACTACACATGAGTTTCTATAAGCAATTGCAGATAATTAAGATGCATTAAGGAGACTGCAGAAGAAATAAACTTACCACTCTAATTTTCTCTTCTTTATCAGATATGCAGGGGAGAATGGCTCCCAGTATGTCTGCATAGTAGGGAAAAAGCTGGTCTCCACCAAGTTTTACAAACTCATTTATCTGTACAATGACAATCAAATTTGATACTGACTATGAAATATGAATGTACCAGATGGAATAGTAAGTCTACAAACAGCAAGAAAAGTCAAGATTATCATAGTCTGGACAAACATATTGACGGGCAGAATCTGTTTTCAGATTCTTCTCCTCTTTTCTGATAGGGTCCTCCTTTCTAGGGCAAGATTAAGTCCAATTCCACTTACCCAAGTGATGGCTGTTAATCGAGTGAATTCATCAAGAGCGGCTGCCCTTTGCACCAATATTTCAGCCATGCGACCATAATCTACAGACTTCAAGAGTAGCACTGCTCGAGTCAGAAAATTACAAATGAAAAAAACATATTCTTTTTATGAGAAACTTTCGTAAATGATACACAATAAAGCCATAAATTTCTTTACTAAATAAGTTACCAATCATGTTATTCATATAAACATTTGTAAAAAGGCAATCTTGGCATAAGAAACTTCAAGAAAAGTGACCATGGAGCTGATCCACAGTTAAAAGAACAAGTTCTTTGAGGAAGTCTTACTGGAGAGTTCTTAATCTCTAGGAGAAACTCTGAAAGCGCTGAATCAGCTTGCTGCCGTATTTCACGACTAGAATCACTTAACATATTAAACAAACCTGAAAGTTATCAAGAGCTAATTTAATCACTTCTCATAGAGAGTAGCATATTAGTTTAAAAGACCAAAACTTTATTACCATCAAGAAAATCAGGGAGGAAACCCAACATGTCAATATCTGGAACAC
>CM025149.1:23854385-23869342 GCA_013467495.1 Gossypium gossypioides | reverse complement strand
ATTATGATCTTTGCTTGGTTGTCAAGTTCTTCGGCGAAAGGGCCATTAATTTTGCTGCGATGGAGAGAACTATTCTTTCTCTGCGGAGACCACTTCAAGGGGCGAGTCTAAAGCCTACTGAGGATTCGAGTTTGTATTTGATCCATTTTTATCATGTTATTGATCTAAGGAAGGTGATTTTGGGTGGCCCTTGTTCTTTCAACAACTGTATCTTGCTTATCCACCAGCTTTCTAGAGGAGAGAATCCCGAGCTAGTTGAGTTCTATCATGCCGACTTTTGGGTCCAAGTTCATGACTTACACCATGGATTTGCATCAGAAAACTTGGCTCGTAGCCTAGGGTCGGTTTTTTGAGTATGTTGCAAGCAGTTGGCAGAATTATTTGAGGCAACTTTATGTGTATTAGAGTTCACCAAAATATCTGTGAGTCTTTGATGCGGAAAAAAAGGTTCGTCGGCAAGGAGAAGACTTTTTTGAAGACTCTTTTTAGCTATGAACGGTTGTCGTTGATCTGTTATATATGTGGGGTCGTTGGGCACAGCGAAGCCAATCATATTAAGTTGCTTGAGATTCTGGTCGGAAGGGATTCGGGTGGAGATCCGAAGGCAAGCTTGACTTAGACCGGTTCCGTGGCGGAGGAATCAGGGAACCCCGTGGGGTAAGGACTCTGCTTCGAGTAAGGGAGTTCAAAATTTGAATTTGGATAAGAAGGGAAAAGTCATTGATAATCCTTGGTAACACTTTCCTAATACTAATGAGTTTAAACTCCCTTTTACTGTCAGCAACAGCTTGGGGGGCCACCTAATTTCCTTGGCTCATGTTCAGTGCATGGGGAATGCATGGCCACGTCAGGTGCTGTGGGGGATGCAGAAAATAGTTTGATGGAATCAATGAGGCTAAAAAACGACTAAGGGAGGCACTTTAGTTCATACGAATCAAGTTAAGGAGTTGTGGGTGATGAGTTTGGCGCGATTTTTCCTCATCTTGAGTTACGTCAGGGTGATATACTAGCTTTTAAATCTTTTGTTAGAATATTTACAACTATTTATAATCCATTCTTAATTTTTAAATACGTGACTCGAACCCACATCCTTTTGCACTGACAACAATGTTGATGCCAATTGAGCTAAAACTCAATCGGCCACATCATTAAATTTTAAAGATAATAAAGTATTATTATACACAAATCTATATCTACTTTCTTCTCCAACTTAATTTAACTTTAATTAAATTACTTGAAATAATTAATTTTTTAAATTATAAACAAACATTTTTTCTTCTTTTACAATTTTTAATCATCTTTTTTTCTATAAGTTAATATTTTTTATTTTTGTGCAACTAAATTTTTTTTTTAAAAATAGTTTCTAGACGGTGGATTTTTTTTTCCATTTTAAATTGTTTTCTATTTCATGTTATACATTTTTTAAAAGTAAAAATTATATTGCATTGAATCTTCAATAATAAGAATTGTGTAAATTTTAAAGTTTCTATGTTATTTGATTTATTTTATTTTAATTACTTATGTTTTTTTTATTTAAAAAAAAATTAGAGTTGGAAAAGAGGTTGAATATGCATGGGTATATAATAATAATTTTATGTCTTTAAATTTTAATGACGTGACACAATTTTCTTAGTGCCTAAAAATCTTAATTTTTAGGATGATTATAATTACAAATATCTTTTTAGGCTTCATTAAAGTTATATTTATAAGTGGGAGAGAGAATGAACAAAAATAAAGTTTCATTAATCTCTTCCTCCACCGAATGTTTAGGGAAAGTAGGGAGGAACTTTTCTTTCATTTTGCTTCCATTATTGTGAGCTCCACCACCAAGTAAGCAATATTTTCTTCTCAATTCTAGCTAGATTCTTAACTTAGCAATATAGTTATCTATAGCTCACTCTTTAGAATTTTGAATTGATAAAGTATGGGATAGTTTACCATTTATGAAATTTAAAGAACTTGGAGGACGTGAGTAGAACTGTAACCTCCTCAACCCGGCCCAGACGTTATGCCGAATCATGGAGGTCATACTAGCAACTAAAATGGCCCAATAAAAACACTTAATTTCAATAAAAGTCAAAAACTTGTTTATTTTATTTAATCGACTTGATTGTCATTTGAAAATCAGAGTATACTTCTAATGAATTCAACCAAAATCATTATCTTTTCAGTTCAAAGTCTAATTTAGGGATTAAATTGCTAGGTTTTAAGCCATTTGAAACCAGATTTATTTTTCAGTTCAAATAATTATTTCATTCTATCTCATATTTTATGATTGAAAATTTAAGCCCAAAGTTTTAATCATTATAAAAACAATTTCCTTTTTCATGTCAAAATTAAATAATAAATCTTATCTGATTGTAATGATAAGAGTATTATGCAAAGCCCAAACCAAAAGAATAACCGAGTCCATATCACAGTCCATTTATACAGAGCAAAAACCAACAGAGTTTATAAAATAAATTTTAAAATACTTTTTTTTCAAAACCGATGATAGTGCTCCGAGTTTTGAGTTTGAGCCCTAACTTCATGCGTTATCTGAAAAGAGGGAAAACTAAGGGATGAGCTATAATCCTCAGTATGGTCTTAACATATGAGTAACAATCATTTAAGCAGTAAATTATAGCATACAAGCAAGCAGTACAAAGTATAAGTTTAAGTCACGATGATCACAAACTTCACAGTTTATAATAATAACCCATGAATGACAGTGCAGCTCACTACCCAATCCAGCCTTTCACACCACAGTAAGTGTTTTCCCCAAACTCATCCAACCCTACACAGCAAAATAGTATTTTGCGGATGAACCGCCAGTATATCAGTAAATTTGATTGGTGAACTGATCCGACATTTAAGGCCCTAAACTTCCTCCTTCAACATCCCAACCCCAATGCAATAGTATGGCATGCTATCGATGACAGAAAAAAATAACAGAAACAGTACCAACCGAACATTAACATGTGAGCAGTAACAATTTAATATTTCAACAATGACAGTAGGCATGTGACAACAGAATCTCATGCGTGTAATCGTAGTTATTTAAGCAACCAGTAAATACCAACATAAAATCATTATTTAACCATGCTACAACACACATTTATACAGGTCACAGTCTTGAGAACAAAGATAGTATCATATCACAGCATACATTATCGCACCGAGTTACAGTTCCAATAATGCCAAATTTTTGGACTTTTAGAATCCTAAAAAAGGTCGTTACCATAACAAATATGATGTTCTAAGCCAAAGCAAAAGCATTAGGACCATTTAAACAATATAAAATGAAAAATTAGCAGCATACACACACAGTCTGTGGATTTACACACTCAGCCAAGGCAAAACACACAGAGTTTTGACACTAAATCACATGTAAAGACACAACTTCATCCACACGCTCGTGTGGCACTTCCTCAGTTTAGATATGATCGGTTCTCATTTAGATTCGGTCCTTCAATTGACATACACATAAAAATACACAATATCATAATCGACATTAATAGTTTCGAAAAGATCTAAAAGAAACTATTTAAACAAGTCAGAAGGGAGTAAATCGCAACCCCGTTACGAATCCAAAATCGGAGTGTAACCAATTTAAGGGGTTTCGATTACTGATCTACAATAAATGTAAATAGATCTATCATTGACAGTGCCAAACACTAATGCAATTTGAATGAACAGAGTGTGATACGAAAAGTAGAGTGAAATCGACAGCTTAAGGTGGTGCAAGATGTGACAATGACAAGGGGAATAATCCAAACGTTGAAGATACGACGATTGAGAAAAGAAATAAAAGAGAAAGGAGAAAAGAGAAAAAAAAGGAGAAGAGAGGCAAACACCGCAAGGGAAAAAGAAGAGAGGAAAAGAGAGGCGGCTAGGGAAAATAAAGGAGAAAAAATAGAGAATTTATGGTTAGAGCGACAACAGAAACAACAAAAATGCAAAAGACGGGGCCGACCAAGCAAAAGCATATTTAAATACCTAGGGTTTTTGCGAAACTAGGGTTTTTGGCACATGAATATGCGGCACAAGGGAAAAAGATGAAAAGGGAAATTAGGGTTTAGGGTTTTTCTGAAGTTCTTAACAGACCAGTCCTAGACAGAGGCCAAATTTCACGCCCAAGCAGAATATAAATTAAATTTAATAGTACATAATTTTAATCCAAAATTTAACCTATAGGTTGGGGCGTGACAAGAACCATGGGATAAATAGTTGTTAAGTTTAGTTTAAATGAAATAAATGCTAGAAATAAATAACACAATGTTGAGACAATGTTTAATTTCATGGTTAAGGAAATAATTATAGAGCCATTTGGGACCTAATCAAAAGAAATGGAAATTTTTGGAATTTTTTGTATATAATGAGAGCTTGAGGTTCCTAGTGAATAAAGATGAAATCGAATTTTGATTCGATCAAAAAAATTGAAAGATATGGAAATTTTAGATATTAAAGTTAAAAATGACTTAATTACAAGAGTGTATGATTATATTTCTTTGTTGAATTTATCTTTATTGAATGAGGAACTAATGTCATTTTCATGATCGAATCATTTATACGTATTTAATGATGAGGTTAGAATGTTGAGGGACAAAGGCAAAAATGAGCGATGGACAAGAAATTCGACTTATGCTAACTCAATTTATTTTATTATATGATTTTATTAAATAACTAAGTCAAATGAATCATTGATAATATAAGATATATCGCTATGTATATATGTGTTATTAGGATGAGTTAGTAAGCAAATGGGGAAGTTCACTTGAAAGTTCTATGCTTACTTAATTTATGCTTTAAAGCATTTTCCTTATGGGTGCAGGGTTCAACAACATCTAAAATATAAAGCTTAATGAAATTGATTTACTAAGTTAATTGATGAACTAAGTGAATGAAGGTCATCTTTAATGAAAACAAGTAAAGCATGTTACTTAATATATTAAATGACTATTTGATGTTATATTAAGATTTGATTATGAATTGAGATGTTAAAATGTAGTAAATGATTATGATATGTTAAGGCATGGTATAATCATGATATATGTGATATTTAATGTGAATGAAACATGACATAAATTTATGTGGTCTAAGGATCTTAGTTGAGGTCTTCAACTCATTGATCAACTTTGATATGTAATGAAAGGTGGCTAAGTGAATTACTAAGGATCTAATTGTATGTGATTTGGTAACTATGTATTGCATATGAGACACTGACTTATGAAAATGGACATGAAATGTGAACTAAGAGATGGAAATAATGATTATATGTTAAGTGATATATTTTGTAAAAAATTGGCTAAGAGATTAACTAATGATATTCTCAAGTATCACATGATGATTATGTGCTTTTGTTCAAGCTATGGCTTGTGAACAATGAAATTGAAATGTGACTGACATAATATATGTATATATGTAAATGAAAGATAATTGCCTCTATAAACTTGGTAGAATGGCTAGGATACAGTTGGGATATTAATAGGGTCATATGTGATTTTTGTACGAGATTGATATTTGATTTGGAGACTTTGATACGTCATTGGATGAATTGGTATGTATCATCTTTTTTGAGGCATTGGTGTGGTGGAAGGATGTATATGTCTATGTATATATGTTGGTTATGACCTAAGCACTTATGTGCTTTGGTGTGGTATAGTTCATGCTCATTCGAGCTATCATGGTGTGGTGTAGTTTCCTTGCATGTTCGAGTCCGTTTTTACTAAGGTTACATTGGATGAATAATTGATATGAATGTGTAATAGATTCAGTGAAACTGTAAGGGATAAACCTAATTAAACAACAAACAATGTGAAGAAAATAAGAATAAAAAAGATCAAATGAGCCAATGAGCCAATTTTACGTGGAATAACTCCTCAAAAGAGGATAAAAAATCACAGGTAAAAAGAGATTCACTATAATAAATGAGAGTACAAAAGATGGAGAGAATTAAAAGAAAACCTGAAACCCTACAAGAAAATCCCTTTGAAACAAAGAACAAAATTCTCTAAATATAAATATTTTATTGTTGTGTAAAACCTATAGTAACTAAGGCCTATTTATAGGTTGAAATTCATAGCATAGATGACTACAACAAATTTATGTTAATTAGAGTTTATGTGGGAAACTAAAAGCAGAGTTTAACTAGGAGAAGAAAAGCCAAAATAAAATTTTGGTCAAAATAAGAGGCATTCTCCCACAAATCACCACCTTGACTCATATTTGGACCAACTCCCCTCCCAAGCCCTGTTATGGGCTTAACTAATTCTTCGTCCGATACTTACCAAGTCCAAGCGATACTCAAACTTTGAAACTGGAAGGCTCTTTGTCAACATGATGATCAGATTGTGTTCTGTGCCAATTTTAAGAATCTGAATATCCCCTTGAATGATCAGCTCTCGAACAAAATTATAACGAATTTCTATGTGCTTCATTCTCTTGTGATGCATTTGATCTTTGGTGAGATGTATGGTATTTTGACTATCACAATATACAACAGTTCCTCATTTTTCACTAACCAGTTCACTGAACAGGCCCCTTAACCAAATTGCTTTTGTTACTACTTCTGTAATTTCCATATATTCTACTTCAATAGTTGACAAAGTCACTCTTGTAACACCCCAGAATTTGGGCTTAAAAGTTTTAAGATTGGTAGGTAGGGTTAGTGGCTAGATCGGGCAATTGGGATGTTGGTGTGTTTTATGTCAGAATGGGTCTGCTGGTTTGGCAGTTGGTTGTGTGTTAGTGTACCTTTGGGTCCCCAGTTCGAGTTCTCAGGTGTGTTTTGAGGGACTATTTTTGACTTTGTTTTGTTTTGCTTATAAAATCTAAATACTTAGTTATTATTTTATTTTTATTTTTATTTGTATTAATTATTTTTACTTTGAAAGAGGCCAAAATTTTTCCAAAATCCTCTCTTCCATTTTCATTTGTCAGTTTCTTCTCTTCCGCTTCCTCACGTGAGATTTTTACACTTTCTTTGGTTCAAAAATTTTTTTGGGAGATTTTACTATTTCTTTTAATATGGTCTCGGGACGGTGGGTAATTGATTTCTATATCGAGGGTGTGGTGCTTTGATCGCGAAATCAGGTGTGGGTTCGAAACTCTTCAACTTTATTTGTGAATTGTCTAATTTGGTGTCAAAATGCGGTGGGATTCGGTAAATTCGTGTGTATTTCGATAATGGTGCAGTTGTAACATTTTTCGATATTAGATTGCAACAAATTCAGTTTATTATTGTATGTTTCTGAATTATTAGAGGTTAGGGAGTGTTTGGGGATGAAATTCACGATTTGTAGGCTATTTTGAGGTGGTTTCGTGACCACACGGGTGGCCACACGAGCGTGTGCCACACACGGGCGGTCCATATGGTTATGTGCATTTCGAAATTAGGGTTTTTGGGCAAATTTTGGTGCCACACGACCGTGTGTTTTGGATACACAGCCGTTTCCCGTCGGTACACGGGTGTGTAAGACTTCCACACGGCCATGTCTGCCCTGCACCTTATTTTAGCACAAATGGACAGAGAGTTATACAGGTTGTCCACATGGCCATGTTCCTGGGTCACACAGGCGTGTGTCATAGTCACACGGCCATGTGCTTCCTTCATATGGGCGTGTTGACCCCCACACGGCCTAGGCACTTCCACACGGCCGTGTGGCCCTATTTCACAAATTTTGGTTCTAAGTCAGATTGTGACTTAATTGTATTCTTGTTTGTTTCGACCCTTGGCTAGGCCATAGTAAGGGTAGTTGAGACTCTGTTTTGGCTCAGACTTATGCATTATATGTAATTGTTGGACTAGATTAATGATTTGTTAATGTGATGTTGCCTAATAGTTTAGTATCGAGATATCTGATTCTGAATCTAGTAGATTGGATATGTGCGCCTCTGATTATGTTTGACTATTTGTAAGTTGTGTACGCTATTTCTGCAAGCATGTTTGCATACATGCATTTGCATAAAATATTTGGGTTTGGTTGCGAAGAGAAAGAAGTCTGATTTGATTTGGCAGTTTCAACTGCAATACATTTGTATAGCGGTTTACCGCTCTGTACTATACATATGTCAGCTCAGCTGCATATTGTTATTTGCGTGGCTTAGTTCCACATATGTGGTATGTAGGGTTGGATGGGTCTTTCAAGGTCTTATGTGGTGTGCATGGTTGGTTGAGCTTGATTAGCTCATATGTGGTGTGTTGGGTGGTCGGAGAGGTGTTTGGCTGGATGGGTGGGTTTTATATTGATGCATTCATATCACATTCTATTAAATCTGCCTCTATGATTGTGAGACTAACCGTATAGAGATCGATGAGTTTCCGTACTGATGCGTTTGGGTATAGGAGTGTATGGACTGATAACATCAATACGTTTAATTTGTTTATGATAACTATTCATGTATCGGATTGTAGTTGACATATATTTGGTTGTGACGTTTGGTTTTTCGTTCTCTATCGTTTTCAAACTCATACTGAGCTTGTGTAGCTCACCCCCTTAGTTTTCCCCTTTCAGGTACTCTTGTATTCTGATGCTGGACTCGACACATCTGAGGTCTCAGAGTGATGCATTATAAATCAGACTAATAAAATGTTTATTCGAATATTTTAATTTGTGAACTGTTTTGGACTGTAAAAATCTATAGGAACTGTGGTACATTACTAATTTGGGTTTTCGTAAATTGTTTTCTTTGGACTGAAATCTAGAAACTGCAAAACTTTATTTCTGAATGCTTTTGACGTAATTAAAAATTTTCTGTTTTGAATCCTAAAGGGCTAAACGGTTTAGTTCGAATCAAGCATACCGCATTTGAAATGAGATTTCGATAATTCATTTTGTAACCTGCTTTTAGATCACTTCGGTGATCAATGTAACCTTCGGGATTCGATCTAAACTTTTAGGTCGGGTTTTAGGGTGTTACAACTGTAGCTTGAAATGTTGCTTTCAAAATAATGGCACAATTCTTAAAAGCAAATAGGTAACCTGTGGGAGACCTTCTTCGATCTAAGTCTCCTACATAATCAGAATCAACATATCCGACTAGGCCCTTTTGAGTTCTTCCACCCTTTTGAGTTCTTCCAAACTTTAAGCACTTGTTATAAGTACGCCATGAATATATGAAAATCCACTTAACTGTCTGCCAGTGTAACTTACCAAGATTTGCCATGTATCAGCTAATGACACTAACAACATGGAAATATTTAGACGACTGCATACCATTGCATATATCAAACTTCCAACTGTGCTTGAATAAGGTACTTTTGACATATACCTTTCATCTTCTTTATTCTGTAGGGAATCTGAAATTGAGAGTTTAAAGTGTGCAGCTAAAGGAGTACTTATCAGTTTTACATCTTGCTTCTCAAATCACTCAAGCAACTTCTTGATGTACCTTTGTTGAGATAAAAACAATTTCCCGGAATGTCTACCTCTCAAAATTTTCATCACCAAAATTTTCTTTACTGTACCTAAATCCTTCATCTCAAACTTAGAATTAAGCATGGTTTTAAGATGATCAATTTTAGATGGATTCTTAGTCACAATTAACATTTTATCAACATAAAGCAGTAAAAATATATAAAAAAAACCATCATCAAGACATTGTAGATAAACACAACTATCATACTTACTTCAAGAAAAACCAATATTCAACTTGAAGGAGTCAAACATTTTTTACCACTGCCGAGGAGATTGTTTCAAATCGTACAAAGACTTTTATAGGAGACAAACATGATATTCTTTAACTTCAAATTTGAAGCCTTCCAGTTGTTGCATTTAGATGTCCTACTCATGATCACCGTGAAGGAAAGCAGTCTTTACATCTAACTACTCTAACTCACGATTATTTGACGCAACAAGGGCCAAAAGTGCTCGAATGGACGTATGTTTCACAACGGTAGAGAAAACATCATGAAAATAAACTCCATCCACTTGACTGTAGCCCTTTGCAACCAGTCTTGCCTTATACCTAGTGTCGTTACGACTCGAACCTTCCTTCTCTTTAAACACCCATTTGCAACCAATAATTCTTTTACCAATGGGTGGTTTAACTAACCTCCAAGTCTTGCTCTTTTGAAGAGATTCCATCTCTTTTTCCATTGCAACGAATCACTTGCTAGAATCGGAGGCTTTAACTGCCTCATAATAACAAGAAGGATCAGTTGAATCAATGCTCTTGACAACACTTAAAGCATAAGCCACTAGGTTTCCTTTACAATATTTCTATGATGGTTGGGTTTCTTGCCTTTTCCTGTCACAAGTTAACTTATACTTAGTTAAATAAGATGTTGAGGGTACTTGAGGGTTGGATGGAGCCCCAAACATATCTGAAATAGCTTCAAACTTGTAAGAATAAAAACTTTTGTCGTGTCGTAGTGACATCGTGTGACTCTTCGTCGGAACAAAACCTTTGTTCGTCGTGTCATGCTGGGCATTTGCTCATTAAGACGTCATCCCCTATTTCGGCTTTTGACTCTACCTTGCTCGACACACTCTGATTTGTTGTGTATTTAAAAGTAAAATTCCCCTTTTCTGATCGAAACATGGCAGATTCATCAAACGTAACATTTCTACTAACAATTACTTTTCAGATTTTAAACACCACAACACCTTTTGTACCGATAGAGTATCCTAGAAAGATGCATGTAACAGCCTATGGTTCAAGTTTTCCCTAACTAACTTTAGCATAAGCAGGACAACAGAAAATTCTAAGGTTAGAATAATTGGGAGGATTACCTAACCATATCTCCCTTGAAACTTTACCATTCAATGCTCAACGGGGAGATCGATTTACCAAATAAATTGTCAGGTTTATGGCTTCAGCCCAAAATTCTTTCCCTAAGCCTGCATTTGAAAGCATGCATCGAGCCTTTTTCTAGCAAAGTTCTGTTCATTCTTTCTATAATTCCATTCTACTATGGAGTTCCAACAACGGTTCGAAGTCTTTCAATTCCTTCCCATTTGCAGAAATCATTAAACTCTGACGAACAGAACTCAAGACTATTATTCATTCTCAACCACTTCACAGATTTTTTGGTTTTTTTTCTAACAGTGTCTTCCACTGTTTGAAGATTCCGAAGACTTCACTTTTCTGTTTCAAGAAATAAACCCAAACTTTTATGGAGTGATCATCAATAAAATTTAATAAATATTTATTACCTCCTTTTGAGATGTCAGAAGATGGAGCTCATAAATCGGAGTGAATGTAATTTAAAGTCCCTTTTGTTCTTTGTATTATTGAATCGAAACTAACTCAGGTTTGTTTTCTAAAAATGTAATTCTCGTAGATACCTAACTTACCAACTCCAGTGTCTTTGAGAAAACCTCAATTGCACAAGATTCTCATACCTTTCTCACTAATATGACCCAGTCGCATGTGCCAAAGTTTGGTTGAATCGAAATTGATAGAGAAATAGTCACATCATGTCATCGCGATGTCAGGTTGATTCTCGTTGCAACGTAGTGGCTATTTCAGCTTTTCTTCAGTAATCGTAGCTGCACCAGTAATCATTGACCCTTGTAGAATGCATAGGCTGCCATTTTTCTGTCATCTTATCATAACAAAATCCCCATGAGAAACTTTTAAGTCATTTGACTCAATAGCTATCCTGCAACCTTTAGAATCCATATTTCTCATGAGATAAGATTTTTCTTTAAATCAGGAACATACCTGACATCTGGCAGTATCCAAATAATTCCATCGTGCATCCTAATTTGTATTGTTCTAATTCTGGATATTTTACATAGAGAGTTATTCCCTATCAATACAACTCCACCTTCAACTGAACTATACGTGAAGAACCAATCCCTTTTGGGATACATGTGATACGAGCACCCTGAATCTAAGATCTATTCAGAAGTAAGATGAGAGCTTTCGCTCATTGACACCAATAAGAAATCATCACCTTTGTCCTCGGCTACACTAGCATCAGTAACTTTGGCTTTCTGCTTATCTTTCTCGTTGTTTTTGGCATCCCTTTTGATTTTATTTTGAAGTTTCCAACATTCTGCCCTAACATGACCCACCTTTTTACAATAGTTACAATATTTGTCATGATTTATGGATTTGGACCTTGCTTTAGACATGTTTCGATAAGTCTTTCTGGTTTGTTGTCTGCCTCTTGCAACTAAAACTGAGGCTTTCCCATCTGATTTTTTGTTTGGGCCAAACTCGTTGTCAAGTTTATCCTTACTTAGAAGATTCCCCTTCACATCCTCAAACGAGAGATGATCTCTCCCATAAATTAGAGTTTCCCTAAAAGTTTTATAAAAATAGGGCAAAGAGCATAACAACAACATATCTTGATCCTTGTCACTAATCTCTACTTCGAGATTTTTTAAGCCATTAAGAAGGGTAAAAAAACTCATTAATATGAGTTCTAATGGACTCACCTTTGACCATTCTGAATGTGTAGAAATGTTATTTTAATACTAACATGTTGACAAGAGATTTTGTCATATATAAGGCTTATAGTTTCTTTCATAACGTAGACACTGTTTTCTCCTTCAAAACCTCCTATAAGACATTATTCATGAGGCATAATTGAATAGTGGATAGAGCCTTTTCATCGAGCTCTTTCCATTCTGACTAGTCCATATCTGCGGGCTTATTCCCTCTAACGACCTTTTTTAGACCATTCTGAACCAGTATTGTCGTCATTCAAACTTAGCACAAATTGAAATTTCTAATTTCGTTAAACTTCTCAATATTTAACATTCATGCTGCCATCTCTGAACAGGTTGACTACGAAAATTGAACTAGCTCTGATACTAATTTGTAGGGGATAAATCCGATTCAACAACAAACAAAGTGAAGAAAATAAGAATCGAAAAGATTGAACAAGCAAATTTTACGTGGAAAAATTGCTCAAAAGAGGATAAAAAGCAAGGGAAAAATGAGATTTCACAATAAAAAAAAAAGAGTACAAAAGATAGAGAGAATTAAAAAAACCCGAAGCCTCACAAGAAAAACCCTTCGAAAGAAAAAAACAAAATTCACTCAATCTAAATATTTTTGTTGTTGTGTAAAACCTAGAGTAACTAAGGCCTATTTAAAGCCTGAAAGCCATAGCATATATGACTAGAACAACTCTAGGTTAATTAGAGTTCAAGTGGGAAACTAAAAACAGAGTTTAACTAGGAGAAGAAAAGTCAAAATAAATTTTTGGTCAAAATAAAGGGCATTCTCCCACAGAAACAAAGGACTATACGTTCAATATGAACTACAAAAGACAATGAGAAAGATTTGATAACATGATTATTCATGTGATTCAAAAACGTATGTATATGTTTATTTATGTATAGTTTTTCACATATGAGATGCTATGAAATGAAAGGAGAAATGTCATGAATTTCATGCCTATAAAATCAATCGAAACATTAGAAATATGGCCCAACTTAAGATGACAAAATTCTTTTGAATGACATGTGAAATATTGACTTTAGCTTGTTAATTAAAGATGTGATCTATTGCTTTGAGTTCAAATTGTGTTAATACCACTGAGCATCTAATGTTCAAGATGCAAACATGTTTGTTCTGTATGCAAATATTGACAAATTTAGATCATGATTGTTTAGTTCAAAGGCATCCAAATGTATTGCAACTCAACTCATTAAGGTCCTTATAGTGTTTCTAAAGTTTCTACCGTAACAACTATCGCGTGTTAATATAGTATGCAAAATGTACAAGTATACACGTTGAATCAAGTAATATATTGATAAGTAAGATCGTCTCCACATGGATCGGATAAGACAAATTTGGTTAAGTTGTTGTTATAAAGTATGTGCATTATGCTAAGGCAAAACAATGACAGAAATGCAATGGTAATCAAAGTAATGATGATGTGTGCAATATATAAACAAACAAATATTTAAAAATATGCTATAGCAAAGATACCAAGAAAAAAGTGAGAAAGTTTATGCTGTTGATTGGGAAGGTTGGGGTTACTAGGAATCTACCCTTATAAACCAATAATGCCTCCACAAATTCTTAATCAACTTACTACTCAAAATGGATTTGAAATGGTCTACTTCTTTTGAGAGCAAGACCTTAGGATACCTCACCTAAGGAAATATATGTATATAGACCTCAGATGAGAATCCCAGTACTGATTACTCATCACTCTGTATGAACGCTGCTATATGTTTAGAGACTACTATGGGCATTCTATCGAACACCCACTCGTATCAATCAATTGTGGTCCAACTAACCTAACCTTTTCAGAATTAGTTTATGTTTATAAGCATATTGCGCATTCATCTATGTCTAGAGATTGCATGCATGCATTTTGAAAGAACAAATTGAATGAAACATTAAAATAGATCAAATCCAAGCTTCAACATTAATGGAAAATTCAAGTATCATCCAGTAGTCCCAACCCAATGAAATTTAACTCATGGGTTGGTTAATCAAATCAGAATTCAAAATATCATTCAAAATATTTAACAATTAATTTTGCAAAGAAGTAATTTTAAGAAAATAAAGGAAGAACTTCATTAAGCTTTCCCCGATCCAGCCTTCAACTCCGGTGAAGCAATGTATTGATAAGACCACGCTGACTGCCTTCTTTTTCTCCTTCGTGTTTTGCTCTGCTGCTCAAACTCTATTGCTACCCTCTATTTCCACCTTAAGATCTTTCCTCTGAGAAAGGCTTCTCCCTCCCTTTTCTCTCCCTTTGTGTCCTCGCATTTTATAGGGTAGATCCCCTTTCAGCACACAATTTTTCCTCCCTCTTTTTCAGGTAGATCTTTCTGGTATAAGTACAGTTGGCTAAGAGTGGCACGAATTGAGTGTTGACTCATTGTCTTCTTAGAATTACCATGGCATTAATGTTAGCAATCCGTCCAACCTTTTTGCATGACAAAACTTTACTCATTCATTTCTTTTCCTCATTCTACACCTGCCATTCTAACACAAACAAATCCTTTCCACCCACAAGTAAAAGTAACATAATAACATTTAAGCACAATCTAAGCTTT